>OX104119.1:13923879-14028879 GCA_944474755.1 Limnoperna fortunei | reverse complement strand
ATCAGAGTGGTTTTCGTGAAAACTACTCTACTATGGATAATATCTTTGCTATTTTCTTCTTGATCCAAATTTTAAAGTCAAAAAAGAAAAAGATGCATTGGGCTTTCATAGACTTCGAGAAAGCCTTCGATACAGTATGGCGAGATGGTCTGTTTTATAAGTTGTTACTTAACAATATAAACGGCAAGATATATAATCTAATATTATACTTTGAAGATTTATTTTTCAATGATTTCTTTGTAAGCATAATCGGTCCATATAATCGTATATAGACCGGCCGGAGTATATGGACCGGTCCATATAATGTATATGGACCAGCTGTGGATAAAATGTACATTGGATTTACACATCTGTTTGAAAAACACAAATAACCAATTATGTGATTAGTAATCTCATTGAAGATTATTTACGACAAGTAACTGATATGCAAAATGAGTTTTCAGAACAAAAATAACCTAAAATGATCAGTCATGTTAGTACATGTTGTGCATATGGAGCAAATATGTGAGCATAGAAATTACAAAAAGTACAAGTATAATATAACAAATAGTTCATGATACTTCGGGTCATATGGCAGTATATGGACCGGTTGGTGGCCCCAAAAACAAATATGGACCTCAGCTGCGCTTCGGTCCATATAAATTTTTGGGGCCACCAACCGGTCCATATACTGACATATGACCCTCAGTGTCATGAACTATTTGTTATATATTTAACATGTGTTCACATATAAAGAATTGTATATCATTAAACAATAATACATCAGAATATTTCAACTGTGAATTGGGCATACGACAAGGAGAAAATTTGTCCCCCTTTCTGTTTACATTGTTTTTAAATGATTTGGAAGATTTTCTGAAAACAAAAAAATGTAATTTGGTTAAACAGTGTAACAAATGATAAAGAACGTGAACTTAATGTATATCTGATGATTTTTCTCCTGCTTTATGCTGATGATACTGTTTTATTAGCTGAATCTGCCGAGAATCTTAAAGTTCAATTAAATGCTTTTTATGATTATTGTAATATATGGAAGTTAAGTCAATGTCGACAAAACAAAGGTTATGATACTTGGATTAGGTCCAAATATTAAATTTTTTATCAAAAAACTAAAATAGAAATAGTAAAAACTTTTAACTATCTAGGGGTAATTTTTACAAAAACATGTAATTTTGATGCTACAAAGAAACTTCTATCAGATAAAGGGTTCAAAGCTATGTACGAAGTTCTTAAATTAGGGAGATTATTTTAATTACCAGTAAAAATTCTTCTAGATTTGTTTGATAAAATGGTTAAACCTATTCTTCTTAGTGGCTGTGAAATCTAGGGCTTTGGTAAAAACGATGTTTTAGAAAGAGTACATTTAAAATTGTGTAAACTTCTGTTGAATTTAAAGTCTTCGACACCAAACAATATGATATATGGGGAACTTGGTAGACTTCCTATTAATATTGATATTAAGGTACGGATGGTATCTTTCTGGTCAAAACTTGTAAATGGCAAACAATCAAAGGTGTCTTCAATATTATATCGTTATACCCGGAAATTGAATGAAAACCTTAGTATGCATTTTTCTGGGATTAACTGTGTTAAAGCTATTTTTAATGATTGTGGTTTTTCACTTATTTGAGAAACAGAACAATTCCTCAGTAATGACTGGCTAAAATACATAGTTAACAGACCAGTTTTCACAAAACTGGCATTCACTTATGTTTCATTCAACTAATTAACAGCACTAAACCATAGAATGTATAAAACAAAATTATTTAAATGTCTTAAATTTTGCTGACGGTATAAAGTTATGCCGATTTAGACAACAAATCACTATTTACCAATAGAAACTGGTAGATGGAAAAATACTGAAAGAGAAAGTCGTTTTTGTCATTTATGTGATTAGTAACAAACTATGAGATGAATACCATTATATATTTGAATGCACCGCTCTTTCAGAACAACAAAAAAGTTAGTTCCAAATCACTACGTGAAAAACCACAATGTTCATAAGTATTCAGAATTGATGTCTAGCAACAGAAAGTCTCTGCTTAGAAATCTTGTCCAGTTCATTAATATTATAAATGATTATGTCGGCGCCCCTGGCTTTCCTGTCATGTAACAGTAACCTTCAAGTTGTTTATTTTTGTTTGTATATATTGTATATAGTATTTTGTTATCTTTCTTTATTGGTATCTTCTCTGTACCAATTGCATTACTGGCTGTATGAGAATAAACTATCATAAATCTCGATAGCGACCAATATCAAAGTCATTAATTGAATATTACTATAGCGACAACTTGTCAAAGTCAGTAATTGATTTCACACTTGTAGATACTGCAATTGATTTGAGTGTTTTCACATTTAATTTACTTACAATAAATGACTGGATCGAACAATGATTTATACTTTTATGTTATATTTAAAACATTACATGGACATGGACAATTTAATTACCTATTTGTTTGTCATGGGCAGCCTTTGTATTCGGACATTCTTTAAAGTTTCAGCCTGCTTTACATTTTGAAATAGATAAAGAATTGACTGAGGCTCAGTCCAAGCGTTCTAAAATGTAAAATTCTAACAGTAAAACATTTACATTATTCCTAAAAATAACTTGTCTAGTGCCAAGAGCTATTTTTAGTCGTTGACATTAATCTTAAATGACAAGGATTTCCAGTTTTCCTACCGATGGTCCGGGGTTTCTTCGTGGTACTCCTGATTCATCGCAAATAAAGATATAGCTGAAAAATTACTGAATTTTTCGGTAAACAAAATTCAAACAAACAATCATGCAAAATAGCAATAGATCGAGACATTGGGTGGTTGGCTTAAGTATAACTGACCGCATTAAGGAACCAACTATTTCTTATCTTCTTATCGGAACGACGTTGTATGGACAGATAATTTGTTTTGTTTTGTTTCATGATGGAGTCAAACGAAAATATCGATATTTATATTCAAATATAAAATACAAGATTTAAGTCACGTTTTTTTATTCCACTTTTATCACCCAGGAATCATGAACTTGATCCATCCTGTATTGCATACCCGGTATCGCCTAGCTAAACATGTATCGCATAGAAAAACCTGTATTGTATATCCCGTATTGTAGCCTTCTCGGAACGTCTCGTGTTCGTCGGTTAAATATATGGTAAACAATAAATCAATCCGTATCGCATGCCGTTTCACAACCACGGGGGGGGGGGGGGTGGGGGGGGGTTACAACTACCCAATTATATATGTTTTCAATAAAAAAGCTACCATTTCATATATTTTGGAGAGCAAAAAAGGTGACCCTTTCGGGCCGCACATCCGCATTACCCTATATATACCAAATTACACCCCCCCCCCTTTCCGTGTTCACAACTCGAACAATATCAACGCATGGGCAGTAAAGCCATCAAGGCTTATATTGATTCCTTGTGGTAATACTATCTGTGATTTTACCAGGTATTATTCTATATATATGTTGACCGGCGACCGAAGGCATTATTTCCACACTCGAATGAACAGGGGTACAAATGCCTTGTTACATATTTGTATTTTTCCTTCAATTTCCAACTGTTTGTATGTCCTTTTCCTTTAAATCTGATGAAATGCTCTATGTCTTAGATATTTCCATGTATGTTTATGGATATGCACCGGATTATGATCACAGATATTTCCATCAGGGGTTTTAATGTGTTTTGACCACTCTCATTATGTGTACTTTTATCATACCCCGGGTGTGACTTGATAATGGGTATCGGTATTGAGCAGTACAGAGTGAGAGTGGGCCTATTCAATGTTTCTCTAAATCAGAATAGAGCACGAACGATATCACTGTTTAATGTTTTTGTATATACTATGATATTATTACGTGATGATTTCTGTATTGGCCTACTTATTGGTCCAAGGCTTGCTGTATTTGCCTGATGCGCAGCCGAAGGACAATACAGCTGGTCAAGCACCAATAACTAGGCCAATACAGAAATAAATCATCACGTAATGATATCTTTATTAATAAACTAGTCCAAATCTCTCAGGCCAATACAGGTTGGAATCAGGCCAATACATGACGAATCAGACCAATACCGATATTGTTAATACCGTATTTTCAGCAAAATATATCATATTTGGCAGTTTAACTGTTATTTAAGCGAATATTATAGTAGTTAGTTAATAATGTTTAGTATTTTATCAGTCAGATTCCCTGCCTGTTTTAGTATTATTATGTTTCTTTGACTTTGAGAAATGTGTTTTTCTAGTGGAATCAGTCACATTATTCTCCAAAGTAATGTTGATTACATTTAAATGATTGTCACCTTGCTGTCAATCATTGAAATATTATTGCTCATGTCGGGATTAGAATTGAACCCGGCCCCATGAATATCAACCATGCTTTAAGTAATATTGATCCTAATGATACAAGGAGTTCTGATTGCCCACCCGAATTTTCGCATATTTACGAGATTTTTTCTAATTCTTTATCCTTCTTTCATTTAAATGTACAGAGTTTACTACCAAAATTAGACCTTATCACAGCTGAATATAACGATTTCGATATTTTGTCTTTTACTGAAACATGATTGAAATCCTCAGATATGGATGAC
The DNA here is from genome assembly GCA_944474755.1 of Limnoperna fortunei. NCBI lineage: Eukaryota > Metazoa > Mollusca > Bivalvia > Mytilida > Modiolidae > Limnoperna > Limnoperna fortunei. Next base: position 14,024,292 of record OX104119.1, on the reverse strand, counting down.
TCTACAGAGCTAATAAACTGCCAAAAACCGTTTCGGAAGGATAGGGGTGGGGACCAAAAAGGGGTTGGAGTCATCGTTTATGTCAAGGAAAATATTAACGCCATTAGGCGCTTTGAATTAGAATCTACCGATATAGAAGTTGTTTGGTTTCAGTTAAAAATAAGTAACAAAAAGGTTTTGTATGGTACCTTTTATATTCCACCTCATAGCAATAACGAGGTTTGGAGTAAAGTTGAATGTTCGGTAGAGTCCGCAATAAACGACGCCTCATGTGATTATGTCATATTAACGGGCGATTTTAATGACAATCAAGCAAATGTGAACTCAAAAATAAAACGTATTTGTACGTCTTATAGCCTTGATTAAATAATAAATGATCCGACAAATTTGACTGAAAATTCATCGTCAGTTATAGATTTAATTGTTACCAGTTGTATTGATTTTGTACCTTATACTAGCGTAGGACCTCCTTTGTTGGATCAGATTAGATATCATTATCCTGTGATTGGTCTTTTTAACTCTTCCAAACCAATTCTTAATTCAGTTAGACGTAAAATATGGCTTAATGACAGAGGAGACTATGACCATTATAGACGCCTTTTATCAGAAATTGACTGGCAAAGTATATTTTCTTCTGACGACATTAATAAGATAGTTTCTGACTTTACGGATGTCATCTAAGGTGCGGCCAAAAAATCCATTCCTAATAAAATGGTAACGGTTCGAAGGCAGACCCGAGATGGCTGACGAATGATATTAGAAAAATTATTAAAATAAAGAGGCGACTCCATTCGCGTCGTACAAATAAAGAGTCTGATTGGGCAAAATTTCGACAAACACGTAATATGGTGACGTCACAAATAAGAAAAGCCAGGTTAGCTATCGAGATCAACTTGTTAATAAATTAAAACAGAGTAACCCATCAAATCAATCACGGTGGCATATATGCAACCAAATATCAGGTATGAAAAAACGGCAATGCGGAGTACCGCCATTAATAAAAGATGGCAATCCTATTACTAATGAGACTGCGAAAGCAAACGAGTTTAATAGTTATTTTGTTACTCAAACTGAAATAGACGACTCGAATGCTCATCTTCCAAATGCCCCAGTAGTCGTAAATGAAATATCAAATATCGTAATAAATGAATCTGAGGTCGAGGACGTTCTAAAGAATCTAAATATCAATAAGGCATCTGGTCCAGATCTTATCAATGCTAGACTTTTAACACTGGCTAGCTCACAACTTAAAACACCGCTATGTACACTCTTTAACTTATCGCTCACAAAATCGTTCTACCATACTACATGGAAGAAAGCAAATGTAACGCCTGTCTTTAAAAATGGGAACACTAGTGAAGTTAAAAATTATCGTCCGATTTCACTGCTCTGTATTATTTCAAAGTGTATGGAACGCTGTATCTGTAAACATGTCCAAAATTTTCTATTAGATAATAAGGTAATAACTACTAATCAGTCTGGGTTCACACAAGGCGACTCAGCAATCAATCAATTGATTGACATCTCAAACTCGTTCGGTAGGGCCTTGGACGATGGCAAAGAAATACGAGTAGTGTTCTGTGACATTTCCAAGGCCTTCGATCGAGTTTGGCACAGAGATCTATTATTTAAACTGAAAAAATATGGTATAACGGGACGCCGTCTGAGTTGGTTTGACAGTTATCTATCTGGGCGAGTCCAACGTGTCGCACTTAACGGCTGTTTCTCTGACTGGAAGCCGGTAAATGCCGGTGTTCCACAAGGATCTATACTCGGCCCTCTTCTTTTTCTAATTTTAATTAACGATATCGTCGACACTATAAATGCGTTTATAAAATTATTTGCCGACGACACTAGTCTTTATGTCATTGTTGATACCCCAGATAATGCGGCGAAAATTTTGAATAGTGATATCGACAAAATTCACCGCTGGGCTTCGCGGTGGAACGTGAGATTTAATCCCCAGAAGACCGAGACGATGCTTGTATCGCGTAAAACTACTCGACAAGTACTCCCTCTATTACGGATGAACAATATTTATCTTCAGGAAGTATCTAGTCATAAACACCTTGGCGTCTACTTCTCGGATGATGGCTCATGGCATGAACATATCGATTACATTGTTAAAAAGGCATTTTTAATAGTCAATATCTTACGACGTGTACGCTTAGTTTTATGATCGATTTACCATAGAAAAAATGTATTTTTCATATATCAGACCAATTTAAGAATATAGTGACGTCGTTTGGGACAACGGTATTCAAACATTAGTTAATAAAATCGAAAGCGTTCAGATAGAACCGATGCGAATCGTAACGGGCGGCACAAAATTAACATCGCTCGAAAAATTATACGAAGAAACGGGATAGGAAAAACTTTCTGATCGTAAAAGAAACACAAACTTGTTGTGATATACAAAATGGTGAACGGGAATACTCCTGAGTATTTGAGTAATTTATTACCAAATATCAGGTCTAACTTTCATCGGCATTTCACACGCCTATCTAACAGTATTACTGATATTCGGACTAGGACGTCTTAATATTCAAATTATTTTCTGCCGTCAACTATTAAATTGTGGAATAACCTGTCGACAGATATCCGGAATTCGGGATCGCTAAACATATTCAAGTCATTTATCGGAGCTCAAAATGAAAAACGCCCATTATTTTATAATGCAGGTAGTAGGATGGGTCAAATCTTGCATGCCAGAATGAGCATGAATAGCAGCTGTCGGAATGAGCATCTATTCAGACACAGTCTGGTTGACAGTCCAAATTGTACATGCGGACAGATAGAGTCAAACAGACATTTCTACTTTAGGCCACACAGAATTAATTTCTTGTTCTTTGGACTTTAACTTTTAAAATAACGAGCCAGCGAGCGAAATTTTTTTTATTAATTTTTTTTTTTGAAATTATGATTTTGACAAGCGAATGATTTTTTTTAAGGCGAGCAACATGTTTTTAATTTTTTTTAAAGATTTTTTTCAGGTTTTCATGGTTAATCTGATGCGAGCGAGCGATTTTTTTTAATTTTGAAGAAAATAACTGAAATTAAAAAAAAAATGTATTTGATATTAAACAAGTGCTTGTTCTCAGTGTTTTATTACTTAACATATTGATTAATAAATTATAGCAGAATAGAATTGTCTTGAATTGTTTTTTCTCTTCTGAAAAGATGCTGCCTTATCTTTCTATCCATAGGTACAGACGGACCAACAGACAGCCCATACCACTATTCAGTTATGTATCCAAATCTTTTTGGCAAGGCATAATTTCAAGATTGATTAAAAGAAATAATAAAAGACTACCTGTCTTTATTAACAATAAAAAACAGTAAAAATAACACATTTTCCATAACCAAAAGCTTGGGATTGTCCTTAATTTTGATTCTTATAATGTTGTCATAACTAAGGTTAGAAACATTGGCGTGCGTTGAAGGCTTCCCTTGTATGCATGTAAATAGGTCGATAAAGGTATCGAATGCAGGACAATTCGGCCCCCAGACAATTCAGACCCTGACAATTCGGACCGTATAGTAGGACAATTCGGACCGTATATCAGGACAATTCGGACCGTATATTAGGACCATTATCAATATCATAACAAACATAACATAACAATTTAACAGTCAAAATATACATCGATTACAAAGTTTAGTGAGTGAGTTCGGAGTAGTTGATGGTCGGGTCAATGGACAGTCTAGTACTCTCTGCGTTTGGTTGGTGGATTGCCGAGCTACATCTGCTGCACATAAACTGTACTCTTGGGTTAACAGCTGCTTTCTTTCCTCTGTAGTCTTTTTGTGTCATGCCGGAATAAGTTCTGTGAAAAAAAACTTGTCACAGCAGTGACATAGGACAGATTCCTGGTGAGGCCGTATTGGCGAAGAACAACCTTTACAATCAATAAACATATTTAAAACTGAATCCAAATTGGTATTCATTCGGCTTTTATGCTACTGTTGGGCTTGTTGGCTTGTATGTGAGCACTTGTCCTCTGGAATTATATATGCTGAAATTCTTTGATGTTTCTGATGCTTCATTTGGTAACAATTATTTAATTAATTTATTTTAATTCGATTTTTGCTATACGATTCTAATTCTATATAGCAGGTCGGGAAAATCCCATGTTTTATTATTTTTTTATTTAATATTATAATTACTTTATTTACTTTTATCACTTTAAATATTCAACAATTTCATTGACATACGGTCCGAATAGTCCTGGAATACGGTCCGAATTGTCTGGTACCCAAGGTATCGTCCGTTCGATATTCTAATGCTGTATTTGGTAGCAGTACTTTAAACTGGGTGGCAACTGCTGCCACAACCACCCACTTGTTTTCTACATTTTACTTTCTATTTTGATTTTATAGGGGACTGAAACGGTATTTTAACCTTCTAAGTTCTGAATGAATCTCCAGCTATCGGAGCTTGGATGAAAATCGTAAAATGCGGAGAAGATTACTTTTTTAAAGACAACTTCCGGTTCTGGACGCGGGCGGGTTTCCGGTTAATGCGGGCGGAAGAAATTTTTTTTTTTTCTTTCTGAAATAATTTTACGTGCGGGCGGTCCGACGAACAAGTAATTAATTCGGCGTGGCCTTACTGTCATAAATATTCCGATCTTCGTCGAAGACTATTTTTGCTTTGAATTTTCAAGTACAAATCGACTTAAACCTATTTCTGTATGGGTCAGATGCTATAACATTGGAACAGAATACTGAAGTTTTTTTTAAAAGTGCAATCCTATATTCTAACAAGTAAACGTTTTATAGATGCATAGACATTAAACACCTACAAGCATTTCATCAAGCCTTTCTTTCTTTCCTTTTCCTATCAAATATATTAATTTACTTTTTTCTTTCCTCTCTATTCTTCATTATAAAATTTATCAAGCCTGTCAGAGCATGTATCTTACATTTTGTGAAATATGTAATTTTATAACTGGAGACGGATTTGTACAAGCTTCTTAGCTTGTTTTCGAAACCTTGTATTGTATTAACTGTATATTTAATGATATATCTATTTATACAATAAAATATGTTTAAATTAATATGCGGCTAATGCAGCAAATTTGAATCAGAATAATGTGGTATTCAGTTTTTGGCACTACTTTTTTTGCAAAACTTGTATTCCTTTTCACAGTTTGTATAGCTGCAGATTAACGTTAAATGAGCAAACACCAATTTTAAAGTTAGAATACGTTTGCAGAAATAGTGTGAAAAAATTATGAAAACTTTCTTTAATTATCATGAATCAAGAATACAAAATGACAGTTCAAATGTGTAATTGACCACGCGGTTTGAAATAATTGAGTAGCTTTCAGTAACGCAACATCGGCTCCCATTAACGTTAACAATAACCAGGTTTTCACGGCTCACATAGTAAATATGTTAATTTCCATTGTGCTTGTGTATTGTCCGCAACTTTCAGTAATTTACAGCTATATCATAAAGCCCAGGTTTTTCTGGGAGGAAGCCGGAGTACATAGAGAAAACCTGGCAATCCTTGTCAATCAAGGTTGTAGGCGGGCACACCTTGCCTGATGTCAGAGGACTAGAACTCAAAAGTGTTGACAGGTGATGAATAGTAGTAGGTGGACTACATTTTTTTGCCGGGACAAAACGTAAACAAATGATTTAAAACCACAAATTTTAATGTAAATAATTATTAACAGACTTCTCCAAAACAACAGTATACTTAACTTGGGACAGGAAAATTATATTTGACATTGAGTGCTAGTAGTCATCGAATAATTTGCTTTTTTGTGCTGATTTTTTAATCATATTAATTGATATTAAACATTAAAAAAAAAGTATAATCTTTGATTCCTTAATTTGTTATAAAATATAACAGATGTCAGATTGTTCCACAAATGTTGTAGTAATCATGTTAATGTACACGGTACTATGACACACCAAACAGCAAACCAGTAGTGTTGCGATTAGTAACCAGAAGCTGTTTCCGGGTTCTGTCATAGTGTATTGCTGTTGGACTATTCAAACCATCCTCCTTTGACAGAATTTGTCTACTTTGTTGTCCGTCGGCTGACCACACTACTACACTTTTACACGTATTACTAACAACGTACACGTGTCCGTCATTATCTACCGATATACCTAACGAATTACGAAGGACAGTCTCATCTTTAAATGTCCAGATTGTGTTACCTTTCATATCACAACAGGTGACAGTGTTAGTGGAGTTGTTGGTGTAGTACAGTTTGTCGTTATATGAAGCAATATATGACCAGCCTTGTAAATCACATCTGACAATGGTTGTTGTGTTCTTACCATCGACGTCCACCATCTCGATTCCCTTTCCTCTAACGCAATACACAAGTGATCCGTTCACTGATGTTATACCATGACAATAGTTATCTCTGGCAATGGACTTCAATATTTTACGACTGCTGATATCTATGATGTCTATTCCACTAAGTGTTGTCACGGCGACTGTTTTGTCACTGATACATGTTACATCACATGCACGGTTTTGTACTGGAACTTCAAACAACTGTTTACCGTCAGTATCAGTAACAACTACACGTTTCCCGTAGTAATCACAGAAAACCAGTTTACCGTCCGGTAGGATATCACATCCCCATGTATCACTGATGTTAGTAGTAATGGTCTGTGTTAGTTTGAGTTTGATATCCTGGATAGATGTCGACTGTACACCAACTAACTGAGCTTCTTTATCTTTCTGTTTAACAAGAGTTAAATCACAAGGACTTTTCTCCACACGGACGGACCCGATTGTCTTAACTGTATCCGTAATGCTTCTTAAATTTTCATTTACACTTAACTCGAGGTCGATTTGATCAAGATGGCCATTATTAATGATTGACTGAAGAAATGTTTCTGTTACAGTAAGCTCAGGCGAAATCTGTCGTAATACAAAGAATGTTTGAAGATCAGAAGCATGTTTTATCACATTCTCGAGTTGTTGTTTGGAGGATGAATGTTTTTCTTTCTTTTCCTTCAGAACTGTTAACGCAGTCTCCAAATCTTTTCTGACTTTATGCTCTATGTCTGAAACGTCTTTCCTTATCACAGCTTCTATTTGATCAAGATGTTCATTTATTTGCTGGCGGGCTTTGCTTATTTCAGAAAGAATTACCCCCTTTTGGTCATTCAAGGTTCTTATTTTGACTTTAATGTTATCCTCAATCTTTAAAATGTTCTCATTGATATCAATCAAACACTGCTCGGCTTCTCGGAAGGCCTCTGATGTCTTCACATTCTTGGTTATTTTACTTAAAGGTACTATATCTTTGCATTCGGAGTGTTCCTCAATACACTGCGGACAGAGAAGTTTGTCATGAGTTTGGCAAAACATTCGGTATTTTTCCTCGTGTTCGCTACAGTAACGACTAACCGACGAGATAGATGGAGCTAGAGTCTGATAGTCTGTAATAGGCATTGTAGCATGGTTTCTTGAAGATTTCGAAATTGCATGGAACTCTTTACATTCGGAACATAATGCCTGTTCACATTCAACACACCAGTCAGTGGACTGTCTATATATATGACGCTCATCACATATAGTACATACGGGTGACTTTTCCGCCATATTTAATGATCCTGCAATAAAGTAAACAAAGTTAAACATGTAAGCTACATGTATGGATCAGCTGGTCCTAAAAATCTGCAACATATTTATCTAGAAGAAAGTACATATATGACGTATGTACATATCAAAGTCTAGAACGTTCCACGATGAAGCAAAACATTTCTCACTTGGTTCATCTGGTACTCGGGCTTCGCCCTCTATAAAAACTGGAAGTCATGATATAACTAAACAACGGTTGAAAATGGCGTAAAATCTCATACAAACTGAAAAACAAAATCGTATTTGTTGTTTTCTAGATAAGTTCTAAATTAATGATAAACGAACATAAAGACAATGAACGTGTACGAATAAGATGTATTCATGTTAACCAACGAACATACACAACCATAATGAAAATACAAATATGGAAGCATTATTTTACTGCTAGAGAAAAACGGAAGCCGACAACAAATTATTAATACGTAAAAATATCGTATGCAAGACTACAGGCTTTTAAGAGCCTGTATCGCTCTACTGACTTAACATGAAAAAACATTTTAAAAGACATGACTTTTCCTGCAAATTTGTTTATTAAATGCTAAAGATTTCATGAGAAGATAGTATTTCTATAAATTTTGCCATGTTGAGTTTCCAATTTGTAGCACAGATATTGAGAAGGAACCGTGTTGTGTTTTTCTCATAGGTTACTATGTTAAGTAATGTTCCATGGTGGCAGCAATCCTGTCTTTGGGATCGAAACATACAATTCAAAATTAGTGAAGGACCATCTGAGGTACATTTCTACAATATCACAATTCTTTTTGCCAAGCGGTTTGAGAGGAAACGAATTTTGTAATTTCTGCTAATCTGAACGCATTTGCAGCTCTGGCAGCCATGTTGAATTTCCTTTCGGCTCGTAAAACTCAAAGTAATAACTAGCCAAGCTTCATTTCCGAAAAATATGTCATACTTGTATGGAAGAGTTACATAGAAGAAGCTATTTGTATGGTTTTCCCATAGGAACCTATGTTAAGCATCTTGGATTTTGAATCGTCACAACAAACTCTGTAGAGGAACAAATAAGGTACATGTATGCAATATTTCAAATCAATCTGCCTTGCAGTTTGTAAGAACAAGATTTTTGAAATTTCAGTCAATCAGAACGCATTACTGGCCTTGGAATCCATGTTGAATTTGTAATTGGCTCGAAAAACTCAAAAAGATAAAATAAAAATCCAACCTTCATATCTTAATACTTTGGCGTAATTCATTGTGTGGTCATTGTGTGGAACAGTTTCCGAGAAGTTGTTAGTATGTTTTTCCCATAGGGTCCTATGTTAAACTAAGTCCTGTGATGGCGGCCATCTTGGATTTTGGATCCGCACAAAAAACCCCCCCCAAAATTTGTAGATGACCATCAAAGGTACATTTCTTCAACATATCAAATCAATCTGCCAAGCGGTTTATGAAAAAAAGATTTTTGAAATTCAGCCAATCAAAATGCATTAATGGCTTTGGCAGCCAATGTTGAAAAAACTCATTCTTTGTTAAGAACCACCAAATAAACATTCCTGCTAAGTTTGGTTCCAATTGGTAGAGTGGTTTTGGATAAGAAGATTGAAATGTGAAACGTTTACGGAGACAACGGCGGCGACGACGACGACGGAAGCCAAGTGATGAAGATAGCTCACACTGACCCATTGGGTCAGATGAGCTATAAAAAGGATTAACAAACCCACTCCCCTTAAAGCAAAATATAGGGAGATACAAAGTATAATGATTGATTATATAAATGGTTGTGAAAAATCCTTACAGGAGTATTCTGGTATATAACAAAGTAAATAAACAAACAATAAATTAAATCCGGAAATGGGATATACAACAGGTTAGAACCACAACGAAGGTATGGACAGATACAGAAACACAACAAAGGTATGGATAGATACAGAGACACAACGAAGGTCTAGACATACAGAGACAGAACAAAGGTATAGACAGATACAGTGACCACAACAAAGGTATGTCCAGATACAGAGACACCACAAAAGTATGGATAGATACAGAGACCCAGCAAAGGTATGGACGGATAGAGTAACAAACAAAGGTATGGATAGATACAGAGACACAACATATGTATGACAGATACAGAGAATTAACAAAGGTATGGACAGATAAAGCGACATAACAAATGTATGGACAGATACAGAGACAAAACAAAGGTGTGGACATATACAGAAACACAACAAAGATATGGACAGATACAGAGACACAACAAAGGTGTGGACATATACAGAAACACAACAAAGGTATGGACAGATATAGATACATAACAAAGGTATGGACAGATACAGAGACACAACAAAGGTATGGACAGATATAGATACATAACAAAGGTGTGGACAGATACAGAGCCAAAACAAAGATATGGCAGGATACAGAAACACAACAAAGATATGGACAGATATAGAGACACAACAAAGATATGGACAGATACAGAGCCAAAACAAAGATATGGACAGATACAGAGACACAACAAAGGTGTGGAAAAATTCAGACACACAACAAAAGTGTGGACAGAAACAGAGCCAAAACAAAGGTATGGACAGAAACAGAGACATAACAAAGATATGGACAGATACAGAGACATAACAATGGTATGAACAGATTCAGAGACACAACAAAGGTATGGACAGATACAGAGACATAACAAAGATATGGACAGATACAGAGACATAACAAAGGTATGAACAGATTCAGAGACACAACAAAAGTGTGGACAGAAACAGAGCCAAAACAAAGGTATGGACAGAAACAGAGACATAACAAAGATATGGACAGATACAGAGACATAACAAAGGTATGAATATATACAGAGACACAACAAAGGTATGGACAGATACAGAGACACAATAAAGGAATGGACAGATACAGAGAAATAACAAAGGTATGGACAGATACAGAGACATAACAAAGGTATGAACAGATTCAGAGACACAACAAAGGTATGAACAGATACAGAGACACAACAAAAGTATGAACAGATTCAGAGACACAACAAAGGTATGGACAGATACAGAGATATAACAAAGGTATGAACAGATTCAGAGACAAAACAAAAGTATGGACAGATACAGAGACACAACGAAGGTATGGACAGATACAGAGACATAACACAGGTATGAACAGATACAGAGACATAACAAAGGTATGGACAGATACAGAGACATAACAAAAGTATGAACAGATTCAGAGACACAACAAAGGTATGAACAGATACAGAGACATAACAAAGGTATGAACAGATACAGAGACATAACAAAGGTATGAACAGATTCAGAGACACAACAAAGGTATGGACAGGTACAGACACACAACAAAGGTATGGACAGATACAGAGACACAATAAAGGAATGGACAGATACAGAGACACCACAATGGTATGAACAGATACAGAGACACAACAAAGGTATGAGAGGAAACAGAGACACAACAAAGGTATGGACAGATACAGAGACACAACAAAGGTATGAGAGGAAACAGAGACACAACAAAGGTATGGACAGATACAGAGACACAACAAAGGTATGGACAGATAAAGAGACACAACAAAGGTATGGACAGATACAGAGACACAACAGAGGTATGGACAGATACTGCCACAACAAAGGTATGGACAGTTACAGAGAGACAACAAAGGTATGGCCAGATACAGAGATACAACAAATATATATACAAATACAGAAACACGCCAAATATATAGACAGATACAGAAAAACAACAAAGGTATGGACAGATAAAGAGACACAACAAAGGTATGAACAGATACAGAGACACAACAAAGTTATAAACAGATACAGAGACACAACAAAGGTATGGACAGATACAGAGACACAACAAAGGTATGGACAGATACAGAGACACAACAAAGGTATGAGAGGAAACAGACATAACAAAGGTATGGACAGATACAGAGACACAACAAAGGTATGAGAGGAAACAGAGACACAACAAAGGTATGGACAGATACAGAGACACAACAAAGGTATGGACAGATACAGAGACACAACAAAGGTATGAGAGGAAACAGACATAACAAAGGTATGGACAGATACAGAGACACAACAAAGGTATGAGAGGAAACAGAGACACAACAAAGGTATGAACAGATACAGACACACAACAAAAGTATGAACAGATATAGAGACATAACAAAGGTATGAACAGATACAGAGACATAACAAAGGTATGAACAGATTCAGAGACTCAACAAAGGTATGGACAGATACAGACACACAACAAAGGTATGGACAGATACAGAGACACAATAAAGGAATGGACAGATACAGAGACACCACAATGGTATGAACAGATACAGAGACACAACAAAGTTATAAACAGATAAAGAGACACAACAAAGGTATGAGAGGAAACAGAGACACAACAAAGGTATGGACAGATACAGAGACACAACAAAGGTATGAGAGGAAACAGAGACACAACAAAGGTATGGACAGATACAGAGACACAACAAAGGTATGGACAGATAAAGAGACACAACAAAGGTATGGACAGATACAGAGACACAACAGAGGTATGGTCAGATACTGCCACAACAAAGGTATGGACAGTTACAGAGAGACAACAAAGGTATGGCCAGATACAGAGATACAACAAATATATATACAAATACAGAAACACGCCAAATATATAGACAGATACAGAGAAACAACAAAGGTATGGACAGATAAAGAGACACAACAAAGGTATGAACAGATACAGAGACACAACAAAGTTATAAACAGATACAGAGACACAACAAAGGTATGGACAGATACAGAGACACAACAAAGGTATGAGAGGAAACAGAGACACAACAAAGGTATGGACAGATACAGAGACACAACAAAGGTATGAACAGATACAGAGACACAACAAAGGTATGAGAGGAAACAGAGACACAACAAAGGTATGGATAGATACAGACACACAACAAAAGTATGAACAGATATAGAGACATAACAAAGGTATGAACAGATACAAAGACACAACAAAGGTATATATGAGCGGATTCAGACACAACAAAGGTATGGATAGCTACAGAGACACAACACAGGTATGGACAGATACAGAGACCACAACAAAGGAATGGACATATACAGAGACACAACAACGACATGAAAATATACAGTGACCCAAGTTAGTATGGAAAGATAAACATAATTCTATTAGGTCTTTAATTTGCATAATCTTCTGATGTTTAATGTGCAAGGATGATGGTATATTTTTTTTTTAAATCCATACCGACTGAGATTTGTCCATCCTATTGGGCTACCGTAAATAACGAACCCGTCACGAACCCGTCACGCTGCCTTATATATTTCAGGCCGTTTCTTTAACAATATGAAAATGGGTCATGCTAGGCTGAACAGTCCGATTTTAGGTATGTGATTTGTGTACCAGTTCGATATTAAAATTTGTCGCCGTTGTCTGTCAACACAGGTTGACGGTTACCGTCACACGTGCTCGACTCTAATCTTAATTGAAAAGGATCGCCAGTTTTCCTATCGAAGGTCAAGGATTTATAAGCGGGTACTCTCTCTAATCTCGCCCAATAAAACTGGACGCCAGGATATATATAGCTAAAATTGCAAAAAGTCTCAACACACACAACAAAAACCTACCTATATCGAAAAGGATTGTCAGTTTGCCTGTCAAAAGTGGAGCGTTCTCAACGGGTACTCCGGATTCCACGCTTTCCCTCTCTCTTAAACAACCAGACGCCATGATTTAGCTGACATATCCGCTATATGCTTAACCTAGAAATAAAAAATGTCAGATTTGCATTTTAAAGACATTTTTTGTTATTTCTTAATAAAGCCTTTTTGGACCTGAGACTCTTTTTCCAGATAAAAACCAAATATACCCTAAGCTATTGTTTCAAACGGCGATCATAATTGTACAAATAATGGGGCGAATTGGGTAGTGGTTCATTTTTTTAATAAACAAGAGGATTCTGTCAAAAGTGGGTTTTTTTTTGTTTTTACATATACTACAATCTGCTACTGTGCATAAACGTAACACTTTCGTTCAATTTGACAGAAATTTGCAAAATAAAACAAATATCTGGTCTTAGTAAGTACAAATCGTGGTACAAATTAACATTGATAAACAAACGGCGCAATCGAAAGCGAAAGTAAACTAAAAATTTACGAAATATTTCTAGTCCCTATATAAAACTAATAAATACATAATATATGCTATATTCTAAATAAAGTCATTGTCTTTTCTACATACAAATCGTTGAAATGCATCAAACAGTTGTAAACACCTGTCAGGTAGCAAGTTGTTACATGATCCGTCTCTTTAGGTATCCGACCCATAATTGAAGTTATCGTTTAATTTTATTTGTCGACCAAGAAATACAGCTTTATTAAATCAATGTATTGCTAATTAATAATAAAAGTAAAATATATCATATAACTTGAGCCAATGTTCACAATTTTGAGGAAAAAATTTAGTTACTCAAATAGTATTTCCGATGTTTGCCGAACATTACCGAGGTCTGCTGCATTGAAAAACAATTGACATCCGGGACACCAAATATGATCACGTGGTCAATTATGGTCCGGATACCTTAAGGCAAAAAACGACAACTCTTTGTAAAATCTGTTCTGTTATTAAATGTCAGGCGGTGTTTTTAAATCTCTCATTAAAAACACTCAGGTTTATAATTTTGTATATGTTTTATTTCAAATTTTATTTTAAATTTCAATTTAAATGAATCTTTTTTATAAACTTTTATAGAAACTTTTCTTTTTCAATATTTCCCTAAAATAAAATGCAATAATTATGAAAAAAAAGTAAAATTTTGTCTTTTAATGAATAATACGATAATTGTTGTTGTTTTATCTACAATACCTTTGTGTCGTATGTTGTATATCGATTCGTTATTATATTTTGTCCATTTGCTGTTTCGTTTGTTTTAATAACGGCATTACGCTACTTTCAGCATTTTTTTTCAGCTATTTGTGAGGACGGACAGTTTTTACTTAGTGCAGTGTGTATAAATTGGTGTAATTTCTTTTCAAAGAGGAATCTATTTCATTATCTATTATCTAATTCATTATAATATAAATGGAGAAACACAATTGTTTTAATGAATCATCAATGTCTTTTATGGTAGTTCAATACTATTCTTGTCCTGCTGAGCCTACAGTTCAATTTTAATTGCGGGCGGAAAGGGGGTTTCTTAAAAAAATTAAAATTTTAAATTACGACTGAATACGGACAAATAGGGATACTTTACTTAATTTGTTCATCCATTAAATATATTTCCGTATCTCCTTATAAATAACTGTATAACGATTTTATTTCATTTCATTAACTTTTGTTCTCTCCTTAGAAAAGCAATGTTATCCTTGCTATACGTGGCAAACCTGAAGGCAGTCGTATTCTTCACGCTTGAAAGGGGGGGGGGGATAACTAAGGGTAATTTTAGGTAAACGTCTACGGGCGGAGATTTGAAAACCAACCCTATTCATTTATTCATATATTCATATATTTTTGGGCGTTATAAAATGTGACCTAATCAAATTTTGAAACCAGACCTATTCATATAGTGTATGATTGTACATCCAAATTGACATAAAATTCCAGTCGGTCACAACCAAATTGTTTCTAAAACGAAAGTTTCAAATAAAAATTAAAGCGACATAAAATCTTTTAGACATTCTTCTTCTATTTTTGTATTTCCTCTTTTGGCGACACAATGGCTAAGAGTCGCCCTTAATTCTAACATCTGTGAGCATTCCGACCAGCACATAAACACGCACTCATTATCATATCATTTTGGCATTTCGTTTGATCAAGTAATGTTAATTAAGCACTGGGGTTTACGTCGTCAGATTTAGATGAGAAATGAATTAAGGACATTGATGTCTTTTGATAATTTAGAACTACCCAATGATACACATTTCAATGAACAGAGCTACCTCTTCATATATTTTGGAAGGGTAAAAAGAGACCATTTCGGGCCGCATATCCGTATTGCCCTATATATACCTAGCCCCTCCCCGGGTGGTTTGTTACAGTGCTTGCATCCGTAACGAAACGCAACACTTTGAAACATAACAGGTTACTGAATTCAATGAACAGTTTACATAAGATCAATGGAAGTTAAGGTCAAGCGGATATATGTTTTGACCTGAGGGTTAAAAGGACAATGTATCAACACCAAATAGGACTACAATATCATGTCATCACAGAAACGTGCTAAAACGTGTGCTAGCCTGCTAAATCGACGGGAACTTCAAACGATGCAAAAGTTGTTGCCAAATTAACCCAGAGATATAGTTTCATGTTACATGCACTTGACTTTATAGTGTTTTAAAATGCAAATTGTAGTTACGTTTTTGTTCTATATATAGGACTAGATTTTAAGTCAAGTCACTGGTGTTTTTGGTAATCGTAGATTAAAACTGAAACTACGTTAGTGTCTGGATTTGTCCTCTGCAAGCTGTTGTCTTACAACTTTGACTGATTTTGGAACGCGGACGGATAGCTGACGAATACATCCGTCCTACATCATGAATCCGTCATTTCCTTGGTTTACCGTAAGCGATTATATGCAAATATCGTTCATTTTTGGACGGATACGTATAACTTAATAATTTTGAAAATGAAACGTGACACTATTCACGCGCATCAACCACAATGGTCTGCGGTCCAGCTTTTCGTTCATCCCACCCCCCCCCCCCCCACACCCACAAAAGACAAAAAAACAAGGGAGCATCTACAATCACCATCTGCGAATGTACAAAGGACACCTTATATTGATGATTTAAATATGATTTATATTTACGAAGTATCCACACTCGTCTCTCTTCCAACAGATTTATTTCACATGTTGCAAAAGAATGACATCTTATTTACAGACATCGTTTGTAAATGCAGTTAGAAAAAAAAACACGTTACTTAAATATATGCCTAGAGTCCTCCCTTTTGATATGTGGTGCATAACGCTTTCCCAGCATAAACTCATGCAGGGACGTTCTACGCAAAACGCAGCTGAGTATACAGAACGGTCTGGGAAAATGTTGCTCTTTGAATCCAGTTTTTTTCCTAACTGGAGTTTAGGTTTCAGGAAACGGTTTTTATCAACATTTCAGCTATTTCAAGGTATACAGTTTTTTTTTTGGATGAGAAAGCCGGAGTACAAAGTGAAAACTGTCAATTAAGTTGCAGTTGAGTGCACACACTACCCGCAGTAAGTCGCGAAATCTGCAGCCTCAGTGTTGACATGTACATGATCATCAGTAGATGACCAACCAATCCGCCACCCAGGTCCCAATTATGCGGGAGATCTGTCAATACTGCAATTTATCGTAAAAATGTGTGTTACAAATAGACACATTTTCTTGTAAGAAATTGTAATTTGTGTATACGAAATGTCATTTGTTCTTTAGGTCCATTCAGATTGGCTTTTAAACATTTTCATTACAGTCATATCGATAAAACATATTTTTTGAACACTTTTCCCTTGTCAATATTAATTATCGAGCGCTTATCATGTACATGGTAAAATAAACCACATGTTAATTAAAATCGCATTTTGCATGAACGTCAATTGTTCAACATCTCTTTTTGAGTAAACAGAAAAAAACGTTAAACGTGATCTGATGGAAAAAATCCATTCCAAAAGACAAACATTACAAAGTCTTTGTTTTACAGTCAGTTCTAGATTCTTACTAATCCTGTTGAAGTATTACTGAACGGTTAACAAAGAAGCGTTTACATAATTAAAAGTACTTCGCATTTGATATTTCATTAAACGAAAAAGCGAAGTTGTGACGGCAAAAATACAAAAAGCAGAAATGATTATCATCTTGCGTTTACATGTTCGCATCTTCAACTCAGAATTATTTGTAAACATGCACGTGTCGGTTTTTTTCTATTTTAAAAACGGTGTCAGAGTGAAATGTTTTATTACAGATTCGTAGTGTTCATTCTTTTTATGAGATTTGATATTTAACTCTATTAATTCATGTGACACAAAAAAGCGAATAGATAATGGATGTGTTTACGCTAAATAGTCGTAAATCTTATTAAGACCTATACCCGGGAATTCTTAGGTCTTGTGGTACCGAAGGAAAACTTTGATCAAACAACGACAAATGATCTTTTTAAGCGTTTATAGTGAAAAAGCTCGGCCTTAATGTAGCATTAACTAATATTGATTATCTTACATCGAGGAGAGTGTGATTGATTCACCCTTAATGTACAAGATTACCAGTTTTCCTTTCCATGGTCAGAGAGGGGGTACGCCAGCTCTTCCACAATAAAAACTAGACCCTATATTATATAGCTTAATATAATTTTCAAAACAGTGCTAACACAATTTCAAACAAACAAACATACAAAACAATGTGAACGAAAAAGCGCAAAGTGAAAAAAAAATATGGTAACTGCTTATGATTCCGCTGACGTATTTTTCGTGTGTCGCGCTGCTTTCCTTCCGCTTGATACAGTTTCAGACAAAAACACGAGTTACGCCTTCGCATGTGAGGTCAAATATTATTTAATGTGGTTGTGTGTGTGTGATTTTTTTTGCACATGTTTAAGGATCGTCTTTTACTGAACTTTCTGACATATTTTTTTTATACTCCGTCACAAATGCAGTAATTCTAAATTTTGAGCATTTTTCTTTTTAATATTTTTATCATGCATGATTTTAGACCAGCCTTATTTTACGGTAATAGGGAAATAACAGTTGACATCTATTTGCGAGTGAAACGAATTTTTACATTTCGAAATAATTGTGTATAAATCAATAGATCAATACGCCTTCGCTCGAGAGTTAATAGTTCAGATTTTAAAAAAAAGTTTGTTTGCCATAGCCTGACTGGAATACAAAAAATATTAGGTCGGTAGGATGTTTTTTGGTAATATATCACCTTAATTCAACTTTTAACCCAAACAACCTCTACTATAATTCAAGGCTCGCGTTGGAGGGGGACTCAGGCGAAGAAGTCGCCTTATCGTGGCCCCACTTCGCCTTTGATCATGTTTTAAAGCGATGTGAAGTCGCCCTGTCATTTCGAACAATCGCCTGTCGCATTTCAATTTTATTTTCATTTTGGTAAGAAATCTTCGTATTTTTGCTACCGCGTCGTGTGCGTTTGCGCGCCACAGAGACTCTAAAAATGGCAACGTATCCCATTGACCATTAATCTATACTTTTCCTTGGCAGTCAAAATTTATGGCGGTTTAGTTCATCCAACAATCGGAAAGTAGAGAAAGCAAGAAATGCATTTATTAGATTCCGGAAGATCTGGAAATCCACAAATATACGTAAGAAAAAAAAAAGAAACTGTACAACAGTTGCGTCCTGTCTGTAATTTTATACGCGCAGAATGTTGGGGAATTACTGAAAGAGCCAACAAACTGTCCAATTTTCACCATGGCTGCTTAAGAAATATACTGAAAATATGTTGGTCCCATAGAATAAATAACCAAATACTACATGAGACAATAGCCTCCGAAGACAACCATAAGCGCAGCCGTACCATCGAAGTGCAGCCATACCATCGAAGCCGAGATTATACAGATGGGTACCATCTGGAGAGAACTAGAAAAGAAGGCGCAAAAAAGAGTCGAGTGGAGATCTCTAATCATTGCCCTATGTGCCTCCGTGCATAACAAGGACTAGATAGGTAGGTAGTTCATCCCACATTCAGAATTAAGATATGTTTGTTAATTTGTACTCGTCGTGAATATAGCAGAACTATTTCTTGATGGGTGAAAGGTAATTAAACAATTAATCATCTTGTTCCAGTTTTGTCCTGTGATTTTCTCGACAGTTTTATAACGAATATTTTTTGTGCTTGTGTGCTTGTTGATGGGAAAACGGCTAAAATTTCGTTTTTACTTTATAAATAATATGCGCCAAAATTCAGTAGAATCTATATAAAGAAAATATTTCACAAAGAACGTAAATGCCTTTCTGGAAATCTAAGATAGCAGGCAATTACATATAAATGATTGCCAGTTTCGCTTTATGTTGAAAGCAGATAAACATAGTTTATTTACAGATTCTCTGGACGTATTTTAAAATAAAGGGATTTTCGCCCATGGACGAGAGTTAATATAAAGTAGTTTATTAGAATAGTTGGAACGGTTAACTGAAGTTTATTCCACACTTTCCCCATTTTTATAGGATTATCTCACTAATTATTCTTGATTACAATAGTTACCTACGTCAGAAAGAAAAATCGCCCCAAAATGACTAAAATATTATTGATAGTGGTGTTTAATATCCGATGCAAATCTACATGTACCTTTTTTTATCACAAAGCAATTGCAACACCTCTCAATATTTTGAGAGTAGTTTGCCTACGTTTGAATCAAACTCTCGTATTGACAATTTGTACATTTTTGTATATAACAATTTATTTTCATTATTTTGAGGAATATTGCATTTAAAATATTTTGTCTTGATGCATTTTTGTTATTTACGTGTCTTTCAAGTTATATTTAATAACAAACAACAACAGGATACATTTATTTGTCTGAGAATTATCTATTAATTAATTTTACTCTTTACTCTATTAAGAATTAAATTCCATGACATACTTCAATGTAATTAAACACCGGCTGTCATGACATAAGTGTTATGAATATTTAATTAAACTATTGTTATTTAGAAGGATTATACAATTTTTGCTAAGGGTGTCAATTAGCAGGATTAGGCCTTTTTACAAACCTAATTCTTGCACGCGGGGAAAGAATTCCGAAACGAAATTACGATTCATACACGTTGCCTTAGAGATAATCGTAGTCCAAAAATTTTTATTGGTTATTATTTTAATTTGATACAAGTAGTCCCAAATATTCTTCCTTTAAAAATTGCGGCACAGCGTCACTTATTACTTGCTTGCCGTCAATTAAAGACTTAAAACTTTACAAGTTTTATTTTTCCTATATTGCAGCCGCAACCAACGACATTGTCATTCTGTTGCCTTCGGCCGTGCAATTTCACACTGGAACAAAATACCAGTGGCTAGATTCCCCAAGCACGACTATTGGCGTGTTAGTATCTATACACAAGAAACTCAACACGTTAACTGGTGGAGTTAACCCGAAGATCCCGTCAGCTAGTGACTGTGTATGGTTTGGTTGAGATCGTCTAGGTATAACGAAGATCCAGAAAGAATGATTGGTGGTCAACCACAGAACGTGGTCCAACAAAATGAGGACAACATTCCAGACATGGCCATTTTACAAGCTAATGACCAACCAGAAGCCCCAGTACCTCAGCAGCCTCCTGCACCTCAGATCCAGCCACCACCAGCACAACCGACCGCACCTATACAACCAGCTGGTCAGACGTATAACAATGTACCACCAGGATTTCTCCATAGGCATGCTGTCCCTATACGGCCTTTTAATGGCACAAGTTCAGCCATGCAGTGGTGGCAGGCTTTCATGGCTTATGTTACCATGCTGCAAATGTCAGAGGTGCAAGTAATTACTGAAATGCCGTGCTATCTGGAGGGAATAGCACAGAAATGGTTTTTTGACTTGAGTGAACCCAGCAAAATAAATCTAAGAACACTGAAAGCGGCATTTGAAAAGCGATTCCGACCAGCAGCCTTGAATATTGAATTGTTAGAAGTCAAACAGGCTGATTCTGAAGACGTTGAACAGCACATTTACAGAGTTCAAAAACTATGTGCGGATTCACACCTTGACGATCATGCGGTAATGACAAAAGCAATGAAAGGGTTGCGACCTGCTATTGCCAACATTGTGATACCAATGGACCCAACATCGGTCGAAGATTTACAGGTGAAAGCTTGTCGGGCCGAAACAGCAATTGTTGTCACAAGAGTGAAACCTATGGAAGAAGTTGTGGCAACTGTTAATTCAGCTGTTGCCAATATGGAAGCCAGCTTCTCCAGACTAACCAGCGATCTAACTGCTTCCATTAGTGCAGTAACAAACGGAGAACGTTTCACACAAAACAAACAAACATTTGGATGCAATATTCACAAAAGGGATTATAATGCTAGATACAACAATGGTGGAAATGGACAGTGGCAAAATAATGGTGGAAATGGTGGAAATGGACAGTGGCAAAACAATGGTGGAAATGGTGGAAATGGTGGAAATGAACAGTGGCAAAACAATGGTGGAAATGGACAGTGGCGAAACAATGGTGGAAATGGTGGAAATGGACAGTGGCAAAACAACACAGGGTACAATAATGGCTATACAAAGAGACAATTTAGTGCAAATAATTACAATTCAGGACAACAGTGGTCTGATGGAAGTATACAGCAGGGAAGAACAAATGGTCAACAACAAAAATGTCATGGCTGTGGTATGTATTGTACCTCTAGAGCTAATTGTCCCGCTAGAAATGATACTTGTGGTCAATGTAATAAGAAAGGTCACTTCTCATTAGTATGTGAAAATCCTAAATCTCAAATGGGTGCTCAAAATTTTCGTTAGGGGTGCGTGAATATCCATAGGCACAAGCAGCTTAAGGATAGGCATAAAGATAATGATCAATGTGCAGATGTAGGATTCACTGCTCCACTGAACAAAAACACAGTTCAAATTTCAGTTGGGGGGAAGAAAACGTATGGACTAATAGATACAGGGGCTTTTATTAGTGTTATCAGTAAAGAGCTCCTGGACAAAACCAAGTACGCTGGTTCTCATTTTCACAAATCCTCTTATTTAATGATCAAAGGTGTGGGTGGGCAAAAATTACCAGTACTTGGACAGTTGTCCCTTCAGATAAACATTGAAAAATCAATGTTTACATTTGACTTTAATGTGGTTGAACACATTCACCACTCTATTATTTTAGGGCATGACTTCCTCAGGCATTTTGGAGCTTTGATTAACTGTGGACTAAGTAGTTTAACTTTTGTTGAAAACGTATCAGACGCTGTCGTTTGTAACATACAGGAGTTTACAGGTTTGGCAACATCACAAAAAACCTTTCGAATTCCAAAAATGTCAGAAACCTTAATTCCAGTCACTATATCAAAGCACCAAAATGGGGATGAAGTTATGCTCGAGCCAAGACAAACATTATCTTTAAGTAATTTAGTTGCAGCAAAATGCATAGTAAAAATACATCAAGGAAAGGCAATGCTACGAGTATTAAATCCTACACAAGAGGATATTGAAATTCGCAAAAATCATGTTTTGGCAAATGTTCATAGCTTAGATGGTACTGATATTTTGACTTTAGACAACACCAATAACAAACATGTAAAAACTCATAGTCCAGATACCAAGTTTGATTTTAAATTTGATTTTACCCAGTCAGACCTTGATCAACAGCAACAAAATACATTGTTAAAGGTTTTAAACAAATACAAAAGCATATTTGCAAAAGACTTAAGTGAGCTTGGTATGACAGATGCCTATTATCATAGGATTGACACCATACCTGGTGCACGACCAGTTAAGTCACACTTTTACCACACATCACCGCAAATGGCAAAGGAGATTAGAAAACAAACCAATGAAATGATGCAAAATGGAATCATTGAACATTCGAATTCAGTTTGGCATTCACCTGTTGTAATGGTTCGCAAAAAGAACAATGAACTAAGATTCGCAGTTGATTATCGCAAACTTAACAAAATTACAATTCCAATATCTTTTTCATTGCCTCGACTTGAAACTGTCTTTGATGCAATTGGGGATGCTAAGGCCACCTTCGTTTCCTCCATGGACTTAAAATCAGGTTTCTGGCAAATTCCTTTGCACCCGGACACAAAACACAAAGCAGCATTTATTACTCAGGATGGTATCTTTGAATGGAAAAGGATGAGTTTTGGATTGTGCAATGCACCTATAAGCTTTCAATCTCTTATGGCTACTGTACTCAGAGGTTTGAACTGGAAATTTGTGCTTGTTTATGTCGATGACATTCTTATATTCAGTGACACCTTTGAAAATCACATTTCTCACATAGTACAAGTGTTTGAACGCCTCCTACAGTTCAATCTGAAGTTACACCCAGATAAATGTTACTTTGCACAAAAACAAATAAAGTTTCTGGGTCACATTATATCAAAACATGGTGTTGAAGTTGATCCAGAAAAAACAAGGGCAATGAGTGAATATCCAGTTCCAAAAATACAAAAACAAGTTCGTTCTTTCCTTGGTGCAACTGGGTACTATAGAAAGTTCATACGAGATTACTCAAAAATAGCTTCTCCACTTAATGCTCTTCTGGCAAAAGATGTTAAATTTATTTGGACTGAAAAAGCCCAGATATCATTTGACACCCTGAAAAAAGCTTTGCTTTCTGCTCCTATTCTATGTTTCCCACACCCATCTAAACCTTTCACTCTAACTTGTGATGCTTCTGATAAGGCTATAAGTTATGTTCTGGGACAGAAAGGTGAAAACGACAAGATAGAAAGTGTTATTGCTTATGGAGGTAGAGCTCTTTCAAAAGAGGAACAAAACTACTCTACTACAGACAAAGAAAGTTTAGCTATCTTGTGTGGAATTGAAGCATACTCTCCATATTTGTCTTGTGCTGAATTTACAGTCTACACTGATCACAGAGCACTTTGTTGGTTACAAGATCTTAAATACAAGGCACCGTCACGCTTACATAGGTGGGCTGTAAAATTACAACAATATAAATTTAAGGTTGTGCACAAGCCAGGGAAAGCTAACTGCTTAGCAGACGCATTAAGTCGGCGCGACTACCCTCCAGCAACTAATGAGAAAGTTTATGCCATTTCAGAAAACATAGGAAGTGCAGTTGATTCCAATCAGTCAGGAGATAAATGCAAGAATATTTGTTTTTTTCAGCAACACCAACAAACATGTGCAACAAAGAAACACAAACTACAAGTGAAGTACATGTTACTGATGCAGAAGCACAATTAGTTTCCTGCCAAACTAATTTGAACCTTTTTGCAGTTGAAGACACCTTACCTGCTAATAATACTTCAATTTCAGGCAAACCAGTGGAAATAGTTGCATTTACAGGGTCAGATGTTGATGAAAAAGTCATGCAACAAGCAACCAAAGACTACACCATGGTTACTTTATTTTATGAAGGTGAAGAACCACAATTAATGGCGCCTGTCTTGGTTGATGACCCAGTAGAACAAACTGCCCTGGACAGACCTAGTTTGTCTCAGTTACAAAGGGAATGTCCTGACTGGAAACCTTTAATTGATTATTTGCAGGATGGCATAGTTCCAGAAGATGAACATGCCAGGTTTCAGAGGCACAGCACTATGAAATTGACGAGGGTGTTCTGATTCATTTCTTTCAGCGCAAAGCGGTCCATATCAAAAATGAGTTCCGGGTACTGCATCAAATAGCACTTCCAAAAGTGTTGCGCAATTATGCAATCATTTCTTATCATGATAGCTTGGCTGGAGGTGGTCATTTAGGTCTAGACAAGACTCATGCATCAATACGTCAAAAATATTGGTGGCGTAATATGTATAGAGATATCAAGAACTATGTTTTGTCCTGTGATAGATGCCAGATATCTAAACATAACAGCAATCAATGTCATCCTCCTCTAACTCATATGCCTCAGGTTGGTCGCTTTGATCGTTGGCAGATTGACATTCTTGGACCTCTTACAAAAACGGCAGAAGGTTTTAAGTATGTTCTTCTTATAATTGATTCTTTCACTAGGTGGTCAGAAGCCTTTCCTCTTAAAACACAGGAATCAAAAGAGATTGCTAAAGTCCTCTTTAATGAGATTATTGCACGTTTTGGTGCACCAAGAATTCTATTTTCAGACAGGGGACGTTCATTTATGTCAAACCTTATTCATGCTCTGTGTGAACTATTTCAAATCACTCAACATCATACATCTTCCTACCACCCTAATACAAATGGTCTTCAAAACTCAACAATAGCACAGTCATTGCGCACATATTGTAGCAAGCAGCCTACAAACTGGCATACTTTACTACCCAGTATAATGATGGCGTTTAGAAAATCACCAGCAACAAACACAACTGAATTTTCTACCTACTTCTTACTCTTTGGACAGGAAAAGAGGTTACCATTTGACGTGGCCTTAACACCAAAGGACACTCTTGGTAACAAGGTCAAGCAATTCTATTTAGATTTCTTTTCTAATCTAAAGGTGGCACACCAAATTGCATCTGAAAATGACAAACGTCACAAAGAAACAAACAAACAGCGGCATGATCAAAATGTTAAGTTACCAGACTTCAAATTGAATGATCTTGTTCTTATGAAAACACACAAAGTTCCAGTGGGCATTTCACCAAAATTATTTCCTAAGGCAGATGGGACTTATCAAATAATTGAAATTGGACCCAACTACACATACAAAATAAGACACAAGGCAACTAACAAAATTCACAAGTCTCTGATTAGTGCTGTGCATCTTAAAAAGTACTATGACACAGCAGTTCATAGACCCGGTATACAGGTCCCTGAAACTATACCACAAAATCAGGTAGTACAAAGCAATAATGCACAAGAACAAAATGATACACAACAGGGTGATGCTGATCACTCAATTAATTTAAATGAAAATAATAACCAAACAAAAAAACGACAGCACCATCTAACACACCAACACAGGAACAACCAGAACCCAATGAGCAAACAGGAAAGACGCAAACGGAATCCTCCAGGACGTGGAATTACACAAAAATTCTAAAAGGCAAATTTAAAAATGGTTGTCGAAGGTTTCAAGTTTTGTGGAAGGATGGCACCAAAACTTGGGAACCAGAGAATAACTTTTCTGATGAAGATCTTGAAAGACTTAATCGGGAATACACTAAGCGAGGCACTAAACGGAAAACCTTTTTCCATCGTAGCAAATCTTAAACAAAAAAACATACAAGTCTATTTACATTTGTGATTATTCTATTAATAATTTGTTTATTACTTGGTTCTATCATCTGCATCTGCCACTAATTTATTGAGCACATTGGCATGTCCAATCCCTCTTAAAAATATGGTGCACATACACATGTAATGCAAAAAGTGAACAAAACTAATACATACTATTAGTTTCAGTACAATCAATTTCTCACCTTTAATTCTTACCTGTACAATACAATGTAAGTATGTGAGCACATTGATTAACGACATTATTTGGATGGGCACATTGATCTATCACCAATCCCTCATCAAAGCATAATCATTGAGACCACAAGGACAGGCACTTTTCAATAGTAGTTAGGTAAGTTGAAGTGGCTTGTAGAATTTACCTGAGCTCATATTTTTTTTATTTTGTTTTGGAACTTTGGCTTTATTTTCGAAAACATTAAAATATTCTCCAAAAAAAATGTTGTGATTATTTCAACCTTACAGGTATCTGTAGTTTTTTTAGTGCTAGAATGTAGGCCAACATTCACAACGACATTAAATCACAACTAATTTTTTTTTTCTATTTTGATATATTGTAGGTAAATTGTGGATTCTGCAAGTCAATTTCATCTACAGACTACTGGTCATTATAACTCTTTTGATGGTCTCGCCTACCAGTGGTCAAACTTTAAAATAGCAAACAAATAGACAAAACAGTCTATTGCAGTACCAACATACATAGGGATAGATATTGTAACATGGTACAAACTGCGTACCATTCTTCGGCAGCCATTTTGTGCATACGTTTTGCTAGTGCACAATGGTTTTTCATCCATTTTAGTGGATAAAAAGCCACAGACTAATGACCACAGTGACCATTCTTGTTTGTATCCATCATTGTAACAACATTTAATGTTTTTGTTTTAACCTGACGATTATATTTTAGCTCTAGAGTTATGATATATACTACCTATTGTCTAATAAAACTAAAGTATCAATTGTGCATGTATTAGTGTAATATATTTACTTCTCTTTTAATATTTTCTAATTTTATAGATTTACATGGTCTATCTTTGCATTGAGTCAATAATCTAATGTATTTTATTTAGCATTGGGGGCCCAAAGCCATTGAGGCCATGGGGGAGTTGTCGTATTGACAATTTGTACATTTTTGTATATAACAATTTATTTTCATTATTTTGAGGAATATTGCATTTAAAATATTTTGTCTTGATGCATTTTTGTTATTTACGTGTCTTTCAAGTTATATTTAATAACAAACAACAACAGGATACATTTATTTGTCTGAGAATTATCTATTAATTAATTTTACTCTTTACTCTATTAAGAATTAAATTCCATGACAGACTTCAATGTAATTAAACACCGGCTGTCATGACATAAGTGTTATGAATATTTAATTAAACTATTGTTATTTAGAAGGATTATACAATTTTTGCTAAGGGTGTCAATTAGCAGGATTAGGCCTTTTTACAAACCTCATTCTTGCACGCGGGGAAAGAATTCCGAAACGAAATTACGATTCATACACGTTGCCTTAGAGATAATCGTAGTCCAAAAAAATTTATTGGTTATTATTTTAATTTGATACAAGTAGTCCCAAAAATTCTTCCTTTAAAAATTGCGGCACAGCGTCACTTATTACTTGCTTGCCGTCAATTAAAGACTTAAAACTTTACAAGTTTTACTTTTCCTATATTGCAGCCGCAACCAAAGACATTGTCATTCTGTTGCCTTCGGCCGTGCAATTACACACTGGAACAAAATACCAGTGGCTAGATTCCCCAAGCACGACTATTGGCGTGTTAGTATCTATACACAAGAAACTCAACACGTTAAAACCTTAAACTTTGCCATTGAAAAATGACATAGTTTCCAAAGCAACCAACATAAGGAGATGCTTATGTTACAAAAAAGCGCCTTCGTAATGGCTTGTCACATTATTTTGAAAGTAGTAATTTAGTTATTATTTCATACAGCTTTAAACTTTACATGTAACTAGTAAAAGTTGGCAATCTGAATGACACAATGGAATCATTGTGTATTTGTCATAATCTAAAATTTAGCATGTATTTCGTCAAAATCTGAAAAAGTACATGTAGCGATTGATACAACCTGTGTGATAAAAAACCTTGTATCATCTATATACGTGATACAAGATGTACTTTTGTCGGAAGTACGTCTTGACGTCACAATGAATGGTATAACCAATGATTCCGTGAATGACTTTCATTCTATGAATGAAATATGACGTCATAATACGTGTGACGTTAGAGACTATATTTTATAAACGAATGCTTCGTTGAATATTAAATTTTAAATTTTAAACATTCAGTTTTGCTCTGGTCTTTGTATACTTCTTAATTTTAGATAAACTTATTACATAAATTTACACGGACGAACTTCGTAATGCAAAAGTTGATATTCGAAAGCCGAGCGTAGAATGCGTAAAACAAATCTCGAAGTACATGAACAAATGTATAAGGAACTGTGTCTCAATAAAAACCACGGCGGGGGGGGGGGGGGGGTTACTAAGGATACTTTTAGGTACAGGTTGTCGGACGGAGATTTGAAAACCCACCCTATTCATATATTTCGGACGTTATAAAAGGGGACCTAATCATATATTCAATGATTAAATCAGACCTATTCATATATTTTATTACAGCACATCCCCATTGGCAAAATAGTCCATTCACTACTAAAATGATCAAGTGATGTTAATGGAACACTTTGTTTGTAAAATCACTGTGCTTTACATTAGGCTTAGCATGCTTAAGATGAGAATTGAGGCATGGATATATTTAGATAATTTACAACTACCCAATGATATATTTTTCAATGAAAAAAGCTACCTATTCATATATTTTGGAGAGGTAAAAAAGTGACCTATTCGGGCCGCACATCCGTATTACCCAATATATACCAAGTTACCCCCCGTGATAAAAACAAACTGTTTACAAAGTGTAAGACCGAATATTATTCAGATAAAATTGTGGAAATCGGAAATGACCACAAGAAACTTTTCAAGCTAACAAATAATTTGTTGGGCAATACCAATGACATTGTTCTACCATCACATCAAGAAGAAAAGGAACTTTCGAACCGTTTCGGCGAATTCTTTAATAATAAGATTGAAACCATCAGACAAAATCTGGCAGCAGCTAACGATTCAAGTGTATGTAACGCTTTTCGAGCAGATGTTAAATTTGACGGACAGCCACTAACCACCTTAGCACCAGCTACAATAGAAGAGGTGTGGAAAATTATTTCGAAAGCACCTTCGAAATCATGCGAGTTAGACTCAGTTCCAACTACATTGGTAAAACCATGCTTAGACGTTGTAGTCCCTATAATTACGAATATTATTAACTCGACAGCTGCGCGTCTTGTCGTGATACGAATGTACACAACTGTCTCGACGTGATACAGGTAGTTGTACCTACACATAATGTACGTCATGTATATTTCTCTTATGATTGTTCTTAATTATCTATTTATAGCGCGATAAATGTCGTATACAATAGTAAACGTAGGCTCAATCATTAAGAAGCTTTAATATTTCAATTTAGTATGCGTATATCCGTCTTGGTGATAGTCTAGATCATCCAGACGCTTAATTACATTTGCGCGTCTGGATTCATCTCTATATTGAACTCGCTACCATTACGCCCAAAACTGGGCGTAATTTTTGATTGGATGATATTTTTAATATCTTAAAAATTACTTCTGTTCATATCAAGAAGTGTATAACAAATTGTGCAAAAGTTTACATTTGAATGTTTTTATATAATATAACTTTATCAATTAATTAAACAAATATTATTATTGTGCACAATCAAGAGTGAATCTGAATGTGACGTCATATTATATTAAGTATTAATGGTTTTCCTGGTTTACAAATAGGGCACTAAAAATAGAATCATTGTTTTGTCTCCACCTATTGGTAGCGAAATTACAACAAGGTGATCCCAGACGCTATTGTATATGCGTCTGGGTGATCGAGACTATCTTGGTGATCGAGACTATGGGCAACGATCAATCGAACCATCTCTCGGCCAATTGTGTTTTATCTTTCAATGAAAAAAACACAATTATGTTTATGATAAATTGAGGAAATAAGGGGAGATAATCCTCTAAAACCCATGTCTAGAAAAAGCCAAAATATGCACACATTCAAAATCACTGTAGGATGCGACAGCGAATATTTTCTTATTTCACTGGTTCTCTCTTATAGTACCCTAATAGTGTTATTAATTGATGGCATGAAATTGCTGGCCAAATGATGTCAGATATACGTGAGCATACCGCAAAGTTGCCCTTTTTTTCATTTTTTTTCAATAAAATATTGATCTGAGCTGTAATTTATTTTACAAAAAACATTTCCTAATTTCATTCCATTCTTTCATAGTCAGAGTGAATTAAACTGCAGACTAAGTCATTTTAATCTATAAAAAACAAACCTTTGCACAATAAATAAGTCCAATATTCTGTTGAGGATATTGCATATACTGTTACTTCAATATTTAATGGTTCTTTCAAATAAATTTCAATTTATGAAAATGCTAGTTTTTCCCCACTATACTGTTGGTTATGAGACATATAAACAAATAAACATATTGTGAAGTTTATAGTTACATAAAGTCATAACAATTCATAAATATTCTCTTTTTTTACTTTTATAAAGGGGGATAACTTGCCTGTGTTTTTTCATTTATTTAGGTTGTTGAGCTTATCGAAATACATTATACGTTAGCTGTCGTAGTCCATAACTAGGTAAACATTTTATCAATAACAATTTTCTCTATATGCTATGGTTGTTAAGTTATAGGCCAATATTGTAAAAACCCCATTTTAAACAAATATACACTGCCAGGTTTTAGTAAAATGTTTTAAATATATGCAAATACCGACAGTCTAATCCCATGTTACATTTTATGCAAATCTGCCTAGTATTTTGTTTTCCAATACACTACAAAAACAAAAACATGATTGGAAGCACATAGATGATGATTCCTACCATAATGATATTGGAATTTAATTCATTAAACAGTTTCTGAAAAATAGGCTTTAACACTGATTTAAATGCAAAAATTGGGAAAAATCAACATACAAACTCCAACTCTAGTTTTAAGATATTTTTTTTTAAATTGCACACAGGTAAATATTATCTTTCTGAACAAGTGTATCCTTCCAAGATTTTAGATAAATGTTGCATTTTTGTAATTTTTGAGATATTTGCAAAAAGCTATTTTTTGGCCACAATGTTCTACTATTACCGATGGCTGCCATTTGTTTGACCGGTGTCGTATAATTATAGGTCCCCCAAATTTACGTATCCGGCCGGATACGCAAAATTAACATTTTGGGTCCGGGTCTCTAGAATTTATGGTCCGCGCGTATAAGAATGGGTCTGTCCAATTAACGTAATTGGGTCGTTTTTTCTTTTTTTTTATTTTTCAAATATGAATATTCAAGTACTTTCTACACAATAACTTAAATTCGAATATATGCTTTATATGGGTTCAAATAGTGATTATTAAATACAGAAATTAGTGTCAATACTCGGAAATACTAGATATATATATAGGCAATTTATATTTTTTTAATTATTATTATATTATTACAATTTTAAATGATGACAGTACATGCTATGTGACATCTGGGTTATACATGTTAACAGGAACAATTAATACTTCACATATGTAAATGTATTTGGCGACGGTTGTAAATGCAACTAGTTTACATATTAAATAAATGTGCGAACACACTACTGACTTTCAAAATAAATTATATTATTTTATTTTATGTTCCACCATTTTTTTGCCAATTCTGAATAGCTACCACTCTAAAATTGTTATGTTCCCTTAGTGGTGTTTCAAAATGGGGACCTTAAAAATTGAAAAAATATATCGTAAGTGACAATAAAGTTCAATGCCTTGGGGGACTTCATATCTTGTTTGCACTTCAGAAAGGAGTCAAAGAAGACCGGAGGATCCATTACACCATTTACAATATGGATGCTGTCAGTGGCATAAACTCTAAGTGTCACCATAATTTGTACGGAAATGGGAAAGGAACGTGATTTCATCGTTGATCATTGTAAATATGCATTGAACCTTATATGCATGTCTTAAATCGATGGCCTTTATAGTCTTTACCTCAGATCAATGTCTGTATTATCTAATAGTCCAACGAGTCATTATCTCTTAATACTCTATTTCTGCGTATGTTTTGATCATTTCCGCAGTTATGTCTGTTTACATATGTGTTCAACTTCCTAGGCTTTTAAATGACAGAAAATGGCAGACCGGTAAACTGTACATTTTATGGGTCCTGGCCATAAAATAAATATGAAAAATGGACATGTAAACTGTAAATTTTAGGGGTCCAGGGCTATGCAAAAAGTTGAATAAGATATGCGGACCCATAGTAAAGTTCATGGGTCAGTGGCTTAAACGTAACTTAGAAAGTCGGACCTGTAAACTGTACAATTTATGGGTATGGGGCTATTAAATTTTTTAAAAAAAGTAGCCTACACAGGAGTTTATAGTGAATTACTGATATTATGTTACACCCCGAACCTATAACCTGGTCTCCTGTTGCGAAAGTATTTCATTTACGCAAGCTAAGCTACACTTTAAATATAACATCAGGTCAGGACCTTCCATATAAGCATTTTGATTGGTTGATAATATGACGCCATTTAACATCACATGTACATGTCAACTTTTTTTAGAAATGAGAATACCTTTTCTTCATAAAATTTAAATATAAATTATATTTTAACTTAACTTTTAATTTATGAAATCTAAATGTATAAAAGCTTAGAAATGTAAACATTGAACGTCATAAAGGGAGAGACGCCATAATAATTTTGGTCTTCTTGAAATTATCTATATTACAAAATGGTTAGTCTATAGCTAGAGAATATCCTAACATCAAATTTTTCAACGCTGTCACCGTTGAAATCCATTGCTGCTGACCTGACGCTATATCTGAATGCCGCCTATGCTAAAGATGATATCATTGTGAGAGTACCAGAATACACGAACCTTTAATTATAGACAAAAATCGATCGAAAGAGGACCCAAAATATTAAAATTAGAGTCTGGGCGGACCCGGACCTGTAATTATATGACACCGGCAAACTTTACAAACACAAACTAGGTAGAAGACACCTTAATATGACTGATCAAGTTTCAATTAAATCCTTCCAGCAGTTTAGGAGAAGATGTCAGGAAAAAATATTAGACTACGACAAATGATGGATGCACAGTGATGACAAAAGCTGACATGGACCTCTGGTCCAGGAGAGCCAAATAAAACTCATAAAAATCTTTCTATATTTATCTATAAGAATCCATTAAAATAAAGTGTCTGTTCATATGTGGATTCTTTTAAAAGAATCTGTACAGTATTTAGAAATAAAAATGGAAACTTGATTCACATTGCATCCATTCAATCTTTGTTCAGTCTGTTCATTTCTTTCTCAACAATCCTAAATTTCTATGATGTTCAGAAAATCAGGACCATCTGAAACATCAACCTCAGTTATCTATACAGATGATTCCATGTTTTCTTACTTCATAGTGAATATGCCAAAGAGACTGCGTAATTGGATTTTGATTACACGAAAGCCATTCACTTGGCGCAACTTTCTAGTTCCATCTGGGTTTCTTTGTTTATGATGATCTTTTCACCCTCATAAATTATTTCATAAATTGCTTCACATTTTTGGTAACAACCTTTTTTGATGTCTTCAATCAATGTAAGGACAGCAATGCCAACAGCCAAGTGATCTTCACTCAGTGTTTT
Organism: Limnoperna fortunei; assembly: GCA_944474755.1. Lineage (NCBI taxonomy): Eukaryota > Metazoa > Mollusca > Bivalvia > Mytilida > Modiolidae > Limnoperna > Limnoperna fortunei. The sequence goes on along the minus strand of OX104119.1, from coordinate 13,990,034 downwards.
TCTTTCGTTGGGATAATGTTGAGTAAAGGCTGGGAGATTGGTTTAAATGTTGGCAGTCCACATGAATAATGGTCAAATTTGTACAAAAAACAATAATTCACTTGGTTTTTCAGTTCTACTCGTTTGTTTATGGTTTACAGGAAATGGAACGTTTAAAAATGGAAGGTAATTCGAGGTGATGCTAAAACACTTACTTTGATTGCAGTTTATTATTTAAATATATTTATAGAGCAAATAATGTTACCATTACTATTTCTACAGCTGTTACAGAAGTGAACATAAAGAAGGGTTGCACTTTCACATAACTACCTTATTGCAACAGCCTTCAAATCTTATATTTAGTTGGAATCTTCGGAAAACCCATAAATGAATTAGAATTGTATATAAAAATATGATGAAAATAACCTGTAATTTATTCATTTTATAGTAAAATATAAATAAATATGCAAATTTTTTGTTTATTATTAATTCATTAATATATATTGACCCTTAGTTATGCTTATAGAGATTAATCAATAGAAAAATAAAGAGATTTCCTATGAAGAAATTTTTGTGGAAATCATCAAATTTTAGAATAATTGCCCAGCAAAAAATCATAGTCAGAAAGTAGGTAGAAAGGATCATGGGGGAAAATGTGACAGTCATGTGTTGTAAAATAAAGCACTACTTCAAAAAATAATTTCATTTGATTAGGCATAGACATCCAGTTTTCATTTTTATCCAATTCTTGATTATTTAGAGTTAGATTTTGTATTAGAAAACAAAAACTGGCAAAAAATTTTGTTTTTGCTTTTAGAAGAAGCACCTTAAGACCGCTTAATTTCATAAACAATTGTTTGAAACTCTGCTTAAATTTTAAAAAATAAATCAATGAAAGGCGCTTGCTTTGTCATGATTCCAAAGCCATACTTATGCGTTTTACAGGTGGCGCTGTTTTACAATGAAAATAACACCCAATAAATTTGTGCAACCTATATATACATTTCTCACCTCAACCCTGTTCAGCATGCAAAGTTTCATTAAAATCCGTTAACCTATCTTGTGGACATTTTAAGGACATTGCATGGTTTTTTCAGAGACTGGGTGTTCACAATAAGTACTGCCTATGTCATAGAATGGCAAAATCCATGTTTATCTATGGGAAACTCAAAATATAATTCCGATCAAAAATGTTAAATATCAGTTGCCCTATGGCATTATTTGACAACATTTCTGTGAAGCGTAAATAAATTCCATTCAGTGTTGTAGGTCAGTTGCGGATAAGAGATGGTTACCCCTAAGTGTAACGAACGGAAATACGGACGGACAGGCCCATCACAACAGACAACCTGCTTTTCTAGCGGTATAAAAATCATTCGAGTTACTAAGTGTCTCAATGTATATAGTTTTAATAACATTTAAGCCAAAAAGTATTTTCCTGCTTTTGTTAGTTGTTTGAAGCGTGTATGATACAAACAATTTTTCTTAATCCATATTGAACATTTACAAATGCATGTGTGTTTCAACAAAATATTAAAGATCCCGTTCTTATATTTTATAATCATCTATCAATGTTAAAGTTAACATGACAATCCAAACAGGTAACTAGTAGTGTTGTAATTAGTAACCAGCAGTTGTTTCCGGTTTCTGTCATAGTGTAGTCCAATTGGATTATTCAAACCATTTTCGTTTGACAGAATTTATCTACTTTGTTGTCCATCACCTGACAACACTATTACACTTAGGCACCCATCACTAACAACGTACACGTGTCCTTCATTATCCACCGATATACCGTACGGTTTACGAAGGACAGTCTGATCTTCAAATCTCCAAACTGATTAATGTCCTGACGAAAGCCAAAGCTAAAAATTTTGAAACCTGATGAAATCAAAACATTTAAATAAAGGGCCTCGTAGCGATTAGATAAAAATGGAAGTCCATCTATTATGATCACCGGGGAGTGAAAATTGCAATGTGAATCCGAGGCTGACTTTAGTTAAGATGCGATTGACCCCAACCCTAATCGTAAAAGATTGTTTTGATTGATTGATTGATTGATTGATTGGATGTTTGCTTTACATCTATTGAGCAGTTTTTTAGCTATACAAGAACACGTAAAAAACAATAAATCAATGGAGAAATTGGGCTGAAGTGCAGATAATTGTTAATGCCACTACAAAAAGATGGATATTGGGAAGACGAAAATGAAATCTTTTTAAGGGCTACTTTGAGTCTATTATTATCAACATCTAAAAAGTGGTCTTAAGCGTGCAAGTAATGTGACACTCTCCAAACATTTCACTAGTTATGGTCCGCTTTCCGTATTATGACTTGACAGTCCCACAACGACAGGGCGTCCCTATCTCTCACCTGGGGAAAGAGCTGGACAGCTCCGAGAAACATTCAAGAATGGTCCCGGAGCACGAATGGTCCCGGAGCACATATAACGGAAAATTTAAAAAAGGACAATATTAATTACACATTTTTTGGTAACATTGAAACTTTGCCTACTTTATTTTATTATTCTTGAAATGCCGATATCATGTTTTGATTATACATTGACCCCCGAGAGAACATCCAGGTTTTGGAAAAGTACCGTGCTTAATCCATTAAACAGCGTCTTTGGATGTGTTTGATTTACACATATATATTAACGTATTGCCATGTCTGAACTTCCAGGCGTACATATTCTCTGCCCGAACGATCCCCAAAAATATCTCATTTAGACATTTGGCAAATTCAATTTACCCAGCTTGGTGATACAATATATCTGAATATCGAACTAGTATCAAATTAACCACATAGGTTTATTCTGTACCTGCTACAAATGCATTATTAAGACGAACTACAGTTTTTTCCTGGTACTCCTGCTTTCTCCCCAAAAATAAAAACTGGACGCCATGATATACCTGAACATTTGCTGAAAGTGAATGTTAAATAACATTCAAAGAAACATAAACAAACTGTTCATTGTTCCATTTTATTACTTTTTTAATTCAGTGTATATATATATACTACCTATTTATGAACATGTTCCCAATGACAATGTCAGTTAAAAAGATCGTGAAAGTGTTCATTTTCAAATAAAAAGCTGACATACTTTGATACATTTTTCATCACCTTGTAAAGCTAAAATAAAAAATGCTCAAATATCAGTTAGTTTAAATCAAGGTAAATATTGCTGATTCCTGTTAAGGACTGTTACAGTTAACATCAGTCATACTAAATCAATGTAAGAACAGATGATGACTGACAAGGACTGTTGCAGCGATTATCACTCATTCTAAACTCGGGTAAAATATTGATGATCACTGTCAAGGACTGCTACAGTGAATAATAGTCGTTCTAAATCCAGGTAAAAATTGACATGTACTGTCACGATCTGATGCTATGACTAACAGTTCCTTTCAATGTACTTAACTGTCATGAACTGTTTCAGTTCAGGACGGAAGCAATCAGTAAAAGATACAAATTGTAAATAACTGACGTGTACTGTATGCATTGTTTACAGTGATATACAGCTTGGTATTGTAATTGCAGTCCTTTTTTTGTTTATAGTGTTGGGTATTGTTTAATTTTTTTTACTTTATGCCTTTTTGAAGTCACTTTTAATTATCACCTTGTGACGGTATATCAGAAGGGTTTTGCAAATAAAACATCCACTCATTTTTTCTAATTTTGCAAAAATTTCGATTTTGCAACAATCCTTTAACTAGAGACTTAAAAACATAAACGCAAAAATATTGCAGTCTATATTTCCTTGCTATGCTTTTTAGTTTGATGTACGTGCTCATTATTTGACCCTTGTTCAAATAGGGACATTCATGCGTTACAAAGCTAACGTAACACCTGTTAGTAGAGCACGTTCGTAGTAGAGGGAGCAAACGTATTTGCGGTTAGTACCGTAGTACGTAGTAAATGAACCAAATGTAGCAGCTGCTAGTGAAGAAGTACTTAATACAAGGAGCAAGCGTAATAACTGAAAACGGCCTCTTAATTATTTTTGTATAGGGGAAACTATTGACATTTTTTGCTCTCACTTAGGCACCAAGATTCGTTGAGTAATGAGAGACCCCTCAAAACGACCGGAATAATTTCACGTATATCACATTAAATTTTCGGGGTGCCATGTCAGATAAAATTTTTTGCAAATTTAGAAAATCCGAAGGGTACTCATGGAAACTCCCTTACACCCATAAAATAGTCCAGAAATAGGCTTTGAACAATCAGATAAAAAAATACCCAATACATTTAATAAATTATCTGAATAAATTTATTTATAAATTCTATATGAAACTGCTTTTTAAATACAGCTCCAATATTAAAATTCCATTGAATAATAAATCCACTGTCTATGCTACAGTTTGGCGCAGTCAAATATCAAAATAAGAACTATTTTCCTCTCCCTCAGTCAAAGTTCATTTACAGAGCCGTTGTCAAATTGAAAACAAAATTTTCAATTTTCACACTTTTTACTGTATTTTATTTTTGTTCCCCATATTACGAGCAAATCTACCAAGTTTCATCTCATTCCGAAATAAAATAAAGCTGTTTCAACCTGTTTTATGAACAAACTTTAACGCTTTCAATTTTCATGTGTCATTATATCTATAGCTGGATGATAAGTTTTCGCTTTCGCAACCTATATATATGTCATAATAAACCATAGGAAGGCTATATCTTTTAATAATATCAATACTGAATTCCAGTTATAAAAATTTTACCTTTTTAAGAAGAAAAATGGGCACATTACTTATCTTTTAGAACAAATTTTTACATTTACTTTCTAATTTTTGTATTAATTTCACAATCAAACATTCTTAAACAGTACTCAATATATAAATCAAATAATTATGGTTCAAAAATGGGTGTACATTTGTATTTACTAAAATTCAACTGATTATTAATAGGTTAATAGCAATATTTCCAAAGAAGTTTCTTAAAAAAGAGATTTACACAGCCAGGAGTTTTGAAGTACCCTTTATGACATCATGCAAACTGTGACGTCATAATGCTATGATGTTGTAACAATATATTGTAAACAAGTAAACATCAATACAAGAATTTGAAATAAATGGTGAAAGCAAAAAAAACATGTTTTTAAAATTAGTAACCGAGTGCATTTATTGTGTACAAGGTCCATGGTTACCAACTGAAACCACTCCACCTACTGATATGTCACTTTTATATATATATGCGCATATCCTGGCTTTTTCCATCTACATGTGCACACCCCCCCCCCCACAAACAATGTTTAAGCTATCTTTGTAGTCTCATGAAGACATTTCTGTGATTGTATTTCTAAAATAGGAATCAGATTATTATCTTCTAATTTTGTTCTTTAAATATGGATCAATTTCATATATTTACAATAAAAGCTTCATTTTATAGTTTGTTTACATTCTTCAGTGCCTACAATTATCTCCCTTGGTTGACAAGGTTTTAACTTTATTAGTGTCTATTTTGTTAATTGCTAAAAGGTAGAAATATGAATGCTGATTACAAGTGTTTCCCCTTGGTAAAATTAAGCATTTGAGGAAAAATGCTGGATTTAAATACATCTTGTAGAAATGGTCATGCAATCATAATTTGTTTGGGGGGAAAAGTGCGTGCTAGATTATGACCCGACTCTATCTGTTGCTACTGGATCAGTTTTTCAGACAAAAATTAATGATATAAATAAAATACAAACCATATTTTACTGGCTTTGCATGCTTTTTGGGTAAACAGTATCATGGATTTGGTTGAAAGTACATTTGTGAGCAATATCAAATAGAACCTAATCTCGCAGATTTCCCATGCGCTATGTTTTGCTGTTCTAAAGGGTTGAAGTACATACAGGTATTTTTTGGGGGTTTTGTTCAAAGTTAAATTTATTTAGTTGCAATAGTGTTTAATAACTAAATTAATTTCGCCTCTGTTTTCCATTGAGTAATTTTAGCAATTTTTTCTTAAATTCTTTGTTGTTTCTGTCTACAAGGAAATCTGACAATTTTATGCCATTCAAGGCCATGTAACTTACTGTTTAAAACCATAAATTTTAATGTTTTTGAGTAAAATTTAGACAGAAAGATGTATTTTTTAATTGTTTACCGTATCTGACAGAATAAAGTGAAAGTTACAGCATTATAGCTGCAGTGGCTGAACTAATAACATCATTTACATACAAACTTTTAGACAAAAAAGTAAAAAATCAACACTTCAACTTGACAACGGCCTCTTAATTATTTTTGTATAGGGGAAACTATTGACATTTTTTGCTCTCACTTAGGCACCAAGTTTCGTTGAGTAATGAGAGACCCCTCAAAACGACCGGAATAATTTCACGTATATCACATTAAATTTTCGGGGTGCCATGTCAGATAAAATTTTTTGCAAATTTAGAAAATCCGAAGGGTACTCATGGAAACTCCCTTACACCCATAAAATAGTCCAGAAATAGGCTTTGAACAATCAGATAAAAAAATACCCAATACATTTAATAAATTATCTGAATAAATTTATTTATAAATTCTATATGAAACTGCTTTTTAAATACAGCTCCAATATTAAAATTCCATTGAATAATAAATCCACTGTCTATGCTACAGTTTGGCGCAGTCAAATATCAAAATAAGAACTATTTTCCTCTCCCTCAGTCAAAGTTCATTTACAGAGCCGTTGTCAACTGTTAGCGGCGTAGTAAATATAAAAGGCAGCAACCTAACAAGAACGTAGTAAACAAAACAAACGTGACAAATGTTAATGAACGTAGTACTTAAGAAGCGAAGCGAGCGTAACAGCTGTTAGTGACGCAGTACGTAGTAAACGGATTAAAAGTAACAGCTGTTAGTAACAGGAACGCAGAAATGTTAGTGGCGTATACGTTTTTAACGAAGATTATATAACAACTGTTGTTTGCGTTGTACGTAGTATACGGAGATAATTTATTTTAATAAGCAAACATAACAGCTGTTAGGGACTTAGTAAGTAGTAAGCGTTGCAAATGCAATCTGCTAGTGACGTAGTACATAGTAAACGAAGCAAACGCAACCGCTATTAGTGATACTATAATTAGTACTTAGTAGACGGAGCAAATTTATTATGTGTTAGTTACGTAACACGCAGTAAACCTTCCAAATGTAACAGCTGTTATTCGCGCAGTACGTAATAAACGAAGAAAATGTAACAGCTGTTAGTGGCGTAGTACGGAATAGATTTGCTGATATTGTAACGCCACTTTCAGCCATTTTTCAGCTATATCATGGCGTCCAGTTTTTATTGGGGAGGAAGCCTTAGTACCCGGAGAAAACCACGGAACTTAGAAAGGAAAACGGGCAAACCTTGTCAATTAGGATTGCAGTCGAGTACACCCTGCCCGCAGTGAGACTCGATCCCGCACCCTCAGTGTTGACAGACCACATCATCAATTGTAGACGAACTACCTTAACCACTCAGCAACCGAGGCCCCAGTACGGAAACAAAACAGCTATTAGTGGCGTAGAAAGTAGTAAACGTAGCCAATGTTACAGATATTATTGACATAGTACGTAGTAAACGGTAAAAATGTAACAGTTGTCATTAGCGTATTACGTAGCAAATGGAGCTAACGTAGCAAAAATGTAGCAAAGAAAGCAAACGTAACAGTTGTTACTGAAGTAGTACGTAGTACATGTAAACGTGTCAAACGTGGCGTGGTAGGTAGTAAACAGAGATAACATAATTGCTTTTAGAGGTATAGTACGTAAAGGGCGAATAACGTAGAAAACGAGCAAGCAGTACAACTGTGAGTAGAGTTAAACTTAGCAAAACGGAGCAAACGTAAAAGCTGTTAATTCAGTGGCATAATATGTAGTAAACATAGGAAACGTAACAGCTGTTACACCCCCTGAAACGTAAAACGTTCCCATTTAATTTATGTGTTCATATTTCGTTTTCCGTTCGTTCGTATATCGTTTTCCGTTCGTTCGTTCGTTCGTCCGCATGCGCAAAACAAGTAAATCAAACCCGTTCGTTCGTTCGTCCGCATGCGCAGTACAGGTTGTGACGATTTTTTTTAGACGTATAGGTGATATGGCTGTTTCCTTCCCCTGTTGTTTGTTTGCCCTCGTATACAAAGAGTATCAAGGTAGGCAAATCGTCTCTACTTAATAAACCTCTTATAAATGCTGAATAAATAGACGAAATTAAGGTTCTTCTGTCTGTCGAGTATACCAAGCAAACATGCATTAGTCTGTGTTTTTTTAATTTGTTCGTTTATTCTACTTTAGGTTTCATTTGTTTACAAATCACTAATGATATTCTAACATGCGAAACAACTGCGATAAAATTATTTTGCACTTAGACAAGCTTAACTATGTAGGTTGTGTAAAACACACTGATGATGAAGACTAAGGCTAAGGGTAATTAACAGACACTGAGAGCTCATTGTAAGGGAGCTAGACATCTAGAGGCGCATTGCTAAGGCGCATGGTAATAGGTGTATTGTGTAGGCGCACGGATATTGAAAACCATTGATTAAGCAAATTACCTTGGTGTTAAACCTAACGTTCTTCTCTTTGAACGTTAGTGTTATCATTAACGATAGCCATACTTATCCAGGAATTAACCTGGTACGAACCTAAAGAAACACGTTACAAGGTAAAAATAAATGTTCATTCGTTCGTCAGCATTCGCAAAAGAAAAAAAATTTACACTTTGTTAGTCTGATAGGAAATACTACATTCTGTTATCAAATTAAAATAACCTGAACATTAAAATGTCAAATAAATTCTAATAATTTTAAAACTATAAATTCATTAAAACCATGAACATGTTTTAAATTAAATATAAACATAAACAATTTGAAATACTTTCTTCATCTATTTTGTTATATGTAAATCTACAATATTCAGGTTGTACAAATAAATATGATTTATGTGAACACTCTCCAAATATTATAAACACATATGAAATTTTTCTATTTTAGTACCTAAAGCCTTTTAAAAATGTATGTTTTATCTTAAAGTCTTTGAACATCCCTACATTGTCTTCATTTGATACAAAAACTGAATAGCTGTTTACACAGCAAACTTAATAAAAATGAATAATCTTGCATAAAATCTTAATTTGATGGCACAATATTTGTTTGGAAATACAGACATTTCATTTCCTAGGTTTTAAATTGCATATATAATGTCTTACAACTGATTTAGCATCTCTTAGTTAGGTCAAAGAAGTTAATTATAGTATGCTATGGTTTAATATTGCATCTTGTAAGGTCTCAGGAGTGATTTTTTATGTGAAATATGGTTTTTAATTGTATTGCTAAGGTCTCAGGAGTGATTTTGTATGTGAAATATTGGTTTTAATTGAATCACAAAGGTCTCGGGAGTGATTTTGCAAGTAAAATATGGTTTTTAATTGTATTGCTAGGGTCTCAGGAGTGATTTTATATATGTAATATGGTCTTTAATTGTATTGCAAAGGTCTGAAGAGTGATTTTATATGTGTAATATGGTTTTTAATTGTAGCTCAAAAGTCTCAGGAGTGATTTTATATGTGAAATATGGTTTTTAATTGTATCACAAAGTTCTCAGGAGTGACTTTATATGTGTAATATAGTTTGTAATTGTAGTGCTAGGGTATCAGGAGTGATTTTGTATGTGAAATATGGTTTTTAATTGTATTGCAAAAGTCTCAGGAGTGATTTTATATATGTAATATGGTTTTTAATTGTATCACAAAGGTCTGAGGAGTGATTTTATATGTGTAATATTGTTTTTAATTGTATCACAAAGGTCTCAGGAGTGATTTTGTATGTGAAATATTGGTTTTAATTGTATCACAAAGGTCTCAGGAGTGATTTTGCATGTTAAATATTGTTTTTAATTGTATTGCTAGGGTCTTAGGAGTGATTTTATATATGTAATATGGTTTTTAATTGTATCGCAAAGGTCTCAGGAGTGATTTTATATGTGTAATATGGTTTTTAATTGTATCGCAAAGGTCTCAGAAGTGATTTTATATGTGAAATATGGTTTTTAATTGTATCGCAAAGGTCTCAGGGGTGATTTTATATGTGAAATATGGTTTTTAATTGTATTGCTAGGGTCTCAGGACTGATTTTATATGTGTAATATGGTTTTTAATTGTATTGCTAAGGTCTCAGGAGTGACTTTGTATGTGAAATATGGTTTTTAATTGTATTGCTAAGGTCTCAGTAGTGAAATTGTATGTGTTATATTGTTTTTAACTGCATAGCTAAGGTCTCAGGATTGATTTTATATTTGTATTATGGTTTTTGATTGCATTTCTGATGTATCAGGGGTGATTTTATATGTTTAATTTAGTTTTTAATTGTATCTCGAAGGTCTCAGTAGTTTTTTTTACGTTAAATATGGTTTTTAATATTCTTGCAAAGGTCTCGGGAGTGATATTACAAATGTGATTTAAAATGTGTTATTTGAACACCACCTTGATGAACATTTTCCAATAGAGAATTTTTGTAATAAATTACCACTTAATTTATGAAACTATAAGGTTTAACAAATATATAACACATAATAAATATACAGTTGGATTAGTACATTTCATTATATGCAATAAAGATTAATTATAAAAGCTTCCTCGGGAATGTGTAATAATTACTGTTAGTAATCAAAATAAAATGGACGATTAAGCTCGTTTTTTTTACACTGTCAGACTGTGATCAAAAATATTGATAGGTCCATTATTAAAACATTTCCATGTTTAGCCCAAATCACGAACATGAATATTCAATAAAAATACTCAACCCCACAAATTTTCTAGTAGGCTTGTTATGTTGTCACGTTTTTTATGTGTGTATTACCTGTTTGAGCTGTCACAAATCATTTAAATGATGATTTAATGAAAATAAAGTATAATTATTTTATTATTTATTCCTTTTCAATTTTTTATTTGTTTACTATAAACCAGCTTGATTCTGAAGATTTTATTTAAAATGATCGAACGTTTCTTGCTTTTTACAAAGCACGATATAGGCGTCTCCATTCGTTTTTTTACATACGAACGATTGAAGCGTATAGCTTGTCTCTGATTGGTTAATTTTTAAATGGTTCGTCTGGACGATAAGAGCGTTCGTTCGTTCTTCGTCCGTTCGTATGTCGTTTTTGGTTCGTCCGTTTAACGTTCGTACGGGAACGTTTTACGTTTCAGGGGGTGTATTTGGCGAATTCATCGCATTGAATTTTCTGCTAATTTTATATTTTAATCATTTTAATATTAACAATATGTATTTAAAGCTACTATCATGCATCAGAATTAAAAATACTTATAATGATTTATAGGTATGATATATTTGTCATTCAAAAGTGTATTGAGCCAACGTGTTTAGAGGTTGGAATCCGGAGTACTAGGTCATTACCAATCCGCACTTGCGGTAGAAAAACTTCTAATCTATGTCAATTCATGAATCCGATTTTATTTTTTCTATCCAATCAGAATGTTCCGTTATAATTAGCCGATATGTAAACAAAGCTTCCGCCATCTTTGTCCCACAAGCACACTATTTGTACATTTGTGGGAACGGCATAATTTTCAATCGTTTTAAGAAAATCGTTCTTAGTTGTGAATGTGGTACATGTAATTCCGATGAAAGGTATCCAGATCAAATGAAAGAATACATATTTATACCATTTCCAAAGATTAAAAGAGATTTAGAGAAATGTCTACGCTTGAAAACGTGTGGAAGTCCCAATGATCAGCTCAATATTAACAGAATAAATAAACATAAAGCAGCAATCCTTGTAGAGATTTGAGCAACCCTACTATGTGGGAACAATGCCCGTTTAGTCTAAAAAATAATAAATGATTACGTGATTGTGTGCACGTCTTCAATTTCAAATGGATTTTATTAAAATTTTAAGTCTGTTAGTGAATCTACCCTAATTTGAAACTCGGGGAGTACTTTAAACACAGACAAAAAATTCTATAGTAAACATCGGGTTTTTTTATTATATTGATACATCTTTATCCAATTAATTAGCAGTTATCGATTTTTCAGAGATCGGTAGATGTGTAGGAAATACTCTCTGACAGCGTATGTAAATACGCGTGCACACACGGCCAGTTAAGACAGATTACATAAATATAAAATTTAACCGCAATTTCGGAAGAGAAAAACATACCCAGCTTTACATGTGCAATAGAATTCAGAAAGTTTCGGTTCAGGTTTAATTTCAATACGAAGACTGTGAGGCGATTAACTTTTTCTCGTAGATCGCCAGCATTTTGTATCAACGGCAACGCGGACGGTACAATTTATTTCAGATATTCTGTTATCGTGAATTTAACCCTGGGTGAAATAATTTATCCCTTTTTATAAAACTCTTTGGATATGAAATTACTTTCTTGTAGGTACGAAATAACTATATTTTCGGGAATTTTGTCGAGACAATCGGTAGTAATATTGGCATCACGATGATGCTGAGCCGCCATTTTGAAAGAAGCTTGTGGCGCATAGAAACAATAACCAAGGAGGCGGGGCTTATCTTCTTATCTCGGAACCATGAATTGAAGTCGGAGACGAACATAGCTTGCCCGAAGTCTTCAACTCCAATTTTTATAAATAGAAGGATTAATATGTATACATAGTATTTTAAATTCAGATTTAAACTAGGCGGATATGTAGAATAGATGTTCGAGGAAATCGACAAAATATTTCGTGAAACCATATAAAATACAAGAGCTTGACTTTATTTCTGAATGTATTGTACTGCTAACAACTAGTTTCTAGAACACACTTTAGTAGGTCTTTTGATACTTCAAATAAGACGGCTTGCATGGTGGTTAGAACAGCTGTGAATAGTCACAAAAATGGGAGTTTGTACTATTTGCGAAAACAACCTACAACATTCCGTATGAAGACTATTTACAGTGGTCCAGAGGATAATAAAATTTTAGAAATTTACTTTCGTATCTTGCCATTGAAATTGTACTCCTTCAACTGTTTTACGGTGGCCGAGTAGTAAAGGCAGTTAGTCTGCTATTAATCAATGGTGTTAAACTGATGATAGTAACGTACGTTACTACAATCCCAAGATGGCAAATGAAGAAAACTGCTAAGATCATTTTTTGTCTTTATGTTCGATTCTTTCGCGTTTCATTTTATCTGTAAGATTGATCCTACACTTCTGAAGAATATAAGTATTTAGTATTTTGTGTTTTACAATGCTCCTATAGACATATATTTGACTAGGAAAACTTGGCAATGATGATAGTAACGTCAGACTTTGCACCCTATGAGATGATAGTAACGAGAACTAAAACAACTGGCTTTCCTATCTAATCATCATTTACATGTAATGTGAGTTTCTTAACGTTTTGCCACATAATAACAGGTTAACGTCTTACGGAATAGCCGTAATATTGTATCTGTGTATTGAAACATCACAATAATATCCTGATGTTCACTGTAAAACAACCAAAACCATGAATATGCTGTTATTCAGTGTGCACCACGTGCCTGTCAACACTGAGGTTGCGGGTTCAAGTGGCACTGTCGGCGGGGTGTGCTCGACTCAAATCTTAATTAATCTCATTATCCTATTTGGGAACGACAGTGAATGTAAAAAATTGGCAGCAATTTAAATTAGTCCACATTTTCTTTTTTGTGTCTGCTTTAACTGCCGTGACGAAAAATTTGGAAAAGTCCTGATATTACTCTGCAAATATCTTTAAAATCTTCTTAAATAATTATACTTTTTAAAGGGAAACTTCGCGAAAAATGAAAATTTTATATGTTATTCTGCAACTAAAAAGAAACACATTTTCCTCTTGATGTTTTATTATATTTTCAGTGGTTACGTTTCTGCGTGGAATTTACCGTGTAAAAAATGCACTTATGGAGGTCCGCCATCTTGTCACCATCACGTCACTAGATGGCGATACTAGACATCCAAGTACCTTAAAAGTTGTCGTATGATAATAACGCGAAACGGTCAATAACAGAAGGTTGTACTATAAGACAAGGTTGTGGAAAGATTACGTTTCGTATTCCTGATCTATATATAAGCAAAAAAACCCGACTTGTGTAACAAGTAGTTAACCAATTCAAAGACTTCTACTTAAAACTATTTCCAAAGCAGCAACAACGGTAAACGGAAAGAAAGTCACAGTTTTGATAGGAAAAAAAGTCCATAAATATTAATTAAATTGAAAATTATTTGTATTATTATTTTCAACTTAATAAGATTAAGCAACTTATTGAACGAAACTTTTTTATACAAAATATTTGGGAAATTGACTATTTAAGAAATAACGGTCATTAAATGAAATATTTTTAAATACTCTGTTTCGCGCATCAAAATTTCACTTCACGTTTAGTACATTTATAATTATTATTATTGTTATTATTATAATTATTATTACTGGTAAACTTTATTGTGCGTGTGCGTAACGCAGTTTCCAAACTTTTACATGTTGTGTATATTTGAGTTAACGTGTAAGTTTTACGTTTCCTGTGACTTGGCATCTCAAGGTATTCGAAATCTTATATACATCCTGTGTTCTGACACTTCGGTGTATTCAAATCATACCTGTCCTTGGCAGGAGGGGGGTGTGCCTTTCTAATTTCGAATTACATGATTAACCTTTGATCTGGTTAGCTTTTGAAAAAGTCCGAAGATTCATACTTCAAAGTCGGCGTCAAATGATCTAGTAATTGCAATAAACATCCTGTTTGTTTACCTGCTAATTCTGTTAATTACTCTTCATAAACGAGTATTTACCTGTAACATTTTCACGTCCAGGTACAACTGCCGTTTCAAGACGTGCAAAAGTATCCACGGAATTTTATTATATATATAAAAATAATGATATAAATATATCTTTTATTACAATTATTATTTAGGTAAATTATATCTGAGTTAAAATAAATACAGGTTAAAATTTGTGTCTAAAAATACTTTTATTAAAACAAAGATCATTAAAACATTAAGACGTATTTGGTAATCTTATGTTGTCAGCCGGTCATTAGACATCGCCACAGTTTATATATTCTTCAAAGAGCTAAGGCAGAAAAACATATTTTTAAACTGGATTATTTATCATATTTACTGGATAATTACATTTATCACGTCACAAAAGCAGTCACGTGATAAAATACTGTCAATATGGCGGCCCCCATACACAAAATTTTACCACCTTTAATCCACTATAGAAGCGTAACGGTAAAGAATACAATAAAACATCAAAAGGCAATTATAATTCTTTTATTTTGAAGAATAACATATCAAATTTTCATTTTTTTTTGCGAAGTTTCCCTTTAAATTAAATATATTATATAACCTAATTTATCAGATGCCTCGGCATTCGAAGTTTAAGGAACGTTGTCTTAACGTTCTTTGCACTTCTTTGTTTATTAATTAACGTTTATGTTCTGGGACTCATCGTAGTTAAACAATGTTTGAATGCACTGGTTGTGATTTTCTATGCGTACAACCACTTTAGAATCCATGAAATTCAATGTGATTTAACACATCTTTTCAATATTAATGCATCAATAATACTATTAAGATATAATGACATTATTTCAACAATGCCATACAATAACAACATAGAATCTACAAATTAAAATAATCATTTAAAATTTCTTCAATTTGAGCTCGTTTTGAGAAAACTAAAAGTTAAATGTATTATGTGAAATATTGTATATTCCACTAAAAACAATGACTTACTTCGAAGAGGAATGGTGACATAACAAAAAGGGAGAAGAAAAGTGGAGACAAACTGATAAATATTAAGACTAGCCATGGCATGTATGAAACTAAACAAGTATTAAAAATTAAATGGTATATTTGATGCAAATAAAATATAATTAATAGAAAACATAAGACATCTTAATTACGATACAACCGGAACGCCAAAAAGGCAAAACCGAAGGCAGACTTAAACCTGGTGCTTGGATTTATATGCTCCTTCTTAAACTGTAAAGAAATATTTCTAAGCCAAATATACAACTGATAAGAAAACTAGCAAAGAAAATGGACAAAACAACCAGAGCCAAAGGTCAAGGGACAGTAACAAATCAGGATATAGACAAACATATACAACGCAACACAAAAGCCAAAAAAAAAAGCCACACAAAAACAGAAAGAGAGTAACCGGGACCAAATAAAAACCATGTGTGCACTCAGGTGCTCCGGATTAGTAAGCAGTGCCTGCCTCTAATTAGACCCCCTCGAGTTACTCATTGTCCTGTCTAGGAAAAAGTCCAGGAATAGAAAACACTACATGTCTCAGCGAACATTTCCGATCATATTTGAGAGATTGATATCCCATAACGATCAATTAAGTCATGCTGACGATCATAGTACGTCTGGAGAAGTTGTGAAATGTACACACAATACGTTGGAGCTGCAGAGATGTTGCTGTCGATGAAGGGGAAGTTGAGGATTTGGAAAGTTGAAGTCCTCACGTTTGTCGTAGAGTCTAGTTTGTAGTTTTCTTGAGTCTATTTCTAAAAGTAGGTCTTAGTAAGGGGCTGACATTAGTGTATTGATGGTGTCTTTACTTTCAAGCTCGCTAGGGTAAATTGAATGCAAATAGTCACCAAATGTATCATTGTTGAGGGACAAAATGTTATCAATATAGCGGAATGTGAAATTAAAGGTCTGGGTCAGTGTCTTTTCTCTTTTCTTTAGCAGTCATTCTAGGAACTCAGCCTCATAAGAGTACAAAACAGGTCAGAAACTAGAGGGGCAAAATTAGTATCCATTGGAATACAAACAGTCTGCTGAAACACGTGTCTTCCAAACATGACAAATATGTTGTGGACAAGAAAATCTTACATGTGGCAGATTTGGTCTTCGGTATATTTATTATTTGATTCAGAGTCATTGATGACGAAGTAAGTTCTTTCATGGCACAATTTTACAGGTATTTATATCGTCTTTGTCTGAAAAATAATAGTTTAATAAGATCTTGACAAATAATAGTTAAATAAGATATTTTAGCCTGGTTTTAAGCTGCATATGAGGGGTGGACGTGAAGAGTTTAGAAAAAATCAAAAGTCCCGTCTTTATTGTTGTTAAACTTGTGGTCAGGAGTTGTGATAGTGTTTTGGTGGTATACTTAGACAATCCTGCTATGAAACGCTGTTTGTATGTATTTTTGTGAAGTTTTGGTATCCAATACAAGAAAGGTAGATCACAATCTTCAACTTTAATTTTGAGACCAACGATGCTAACACCGATTTGTGATTTGCAAGAATCTCCTCTTTTGAAAGAGCAGTGAATGTGTAAGTAGGATTGCCAAGTGAACTGTCCATGCCTAACTCATTAAGTTAACACTCTTTATAATTATTTTGCTAATAAAAATAATGTTGGTAGGGGCCTTATCTGCTGGCACAACAACATATTTGTCATGAATGTCGGACATAGAATTAAGAGAATCAAGATTTCTAAAGATTGATGATACTTTAGTACTCATAGACCTTCTTAAACGACTTTTTCTTATTTGAATCAAGAACATCAAGGCCTTTACCCACGCAGACAAGGTATTAATCTCCTGGCCGTATTGTTTGGCCCATTTTCTGGCATAGTCCTCTGTTGAATCCATCAATAATTTAAAGCTATAATTCCAGTTGATCGATTTAGGTTCTCGGTATTTTGGTCCTTGGACAAATGTTGCGGAGTCTTTCATTTTCAACAATGTTAAGGTCTCCAGCTATCACGTGAGCTGAAGGACAATATATGAATTGGGCATTGTGGCAAGAGCAGTCGTGGGGGGGGGGAGGGGTTGGCTTTGAAGTCCTTGATCAAAAGATCCTGCAATACTCGTTTGTAATTGAAGAATTTGGTTGCAATGGTGGTAGTATAGGTATAAGATATAACAGGAATGGATTTGTTTTCGAAGTATGGTGGAACTTTGGACATAACAGACTTGTGATGCAAGATATTACCAAGATTGATAACATCTTAGCAAAAGGTAAAGAAAGAAAGAAACAATATTTTTATTCATCTTTGTGTGTGTTTACCGGTTTGAATAATCTGTGTTTTCCAATGTCTAAAATAAAAGCTACTAATCTATACAGAGTGGGTGAAGGGTCTGTTACAGATGACTGGGGACATTCTTTATAAAGAGAATGTAGTGTTGTGAATAGAATAGAGTACAATTTAGTGAGAATATGATGAAGTGAAGTCCTAGTGGTTTTTGAGCAAACGGTAGTAGGCCATTAATAATAAATAATTCAATGATGCAATTTAAGTAAAGTTGTAACAACTATTCACACAAAGTCTTTCGTATACAAGTGTCAGTTAGCAAGCCGTTACACGTATCTGTATTAAGGCAAAGAACAAAATCTCATGGTACAAATGTTCCGTTTCAAAATATGGCGGGATTAAAAAATACTGTAAACTTTTTTTTGCCTAAATAATTTTAATTACGATAATTGTGATTATTTTAAAAAAACTGATGTTATTTTAAAAAAATCCTAATGATCGTAATTAATTTAAGTCAAAATCTGAAATGTATCAAGTCCGAAGACATATTGAGAATGTAGTTCATCTTATAAAATGGCTATGAATACTGACTCATAAGACACTCGGTTCAGCAATAAATGTCATAACATATTTCCTGTTGGTTTTGCCGCTTTTAATGTTAGCATTAAACAACTTATCTGTGTTTCCTTGATTCCAGTTATGCCACACTATCAATTTACACTATGTACGCTACAGACTACCTTCATGGAAGATAACTCTTAATACACAATCTTGACATAAACAAAACAGTGCATGATTTCTTGCACGAATTAGTGAGAAAAATAATCAATCACCGGTTACATGGCAAGACTTGCTGGAGACCAAAATCTTTTTAGTTGAAAGGTGTCTGATACACAATGTTATCTCATGTTAATTAAATGATCGTACCTTGTTTCTCTTCAGGTATCACAGAAATTTTCTGCTATTCAACATGATTCTACCCGTTTTTTTTCCAATTCTTGATGTTTATCACACCACGTGCTTTCGTAAGATATATATCGGGAAGAACGAGTGGTATTGTTCAACTACTGATGAACTGTCAGTGAAAGCCCGTATATTTAGTAACTGAACTTAAAGTTTCAATCTTCTAAAGATTCAACAATTATATGATAACAATTATCTGATAATTATACTAGCTCTAATCTACATAATGTAAATAGATTTAACACAGAATTTAACGTTATCTATATATAACAACATCTTTAACTGTCTTATTTTGCACTCGGGTAGAAAGTTTTACCATAATTAACGGACACCATGTATCCATGTTGCATATTTTGGACCACGTTCATTTCAGGGAACTTTCGGGTGTTGATTGGTCTTTATGTAGTTTTTATTGTCAAAGTATACATAAAGAGGTTTGCCTTTCATATAGCAGTATGTCTTCTGTATTAAATCAACAAAAATAGTTTAAATATTAGAATCCTTTAGCTAAACTTGTGATTTGCAAAATAAAATTCACAACTGCCCAATTTAGAGTTGCTATGTTAACAAAATAGTTTCTTCTTCTTAACCATGACTATACATTGAAACTAGATTGTTACTTATATAATCAGACAAAACTTGGCTATTTTGCAATAAAAAAACACAACCAATATACTTTGGTCGGTCTTTTAATTATACTTTCTTCTATAAATATAATCGGGCAAAATCATTTTAACACAGCATGATTTTTTTATATTTTTTTTTGTAATGTCTTAAATGTATAGAAAACGAATATGTTTGAACTGAATTCAAATAGAAGTTGCTAGATCTTATGTTTGATGAGTGTGTATTGCAATAAAGCAGATCTGTCCCCGAAATAGAATCCTAGATAAAAATCACTCTTATGAATTATATATGAGTGTAAGTGTCACAGTAATACAACCCACATAATGACCTCGTCATGTATACAATTACTACATGATACGGAACAATCACAATACACAACCTCTGAATGGCATTGTTTTTGTTTTTCAGTTTTATCACAGTATACAATTACTACATGACATTATTTATGATTTGATACAATCAGACTTCATAATCTCTCTGTGGCATTGTGTAAGACATGGCCTTATATATGATATACACGGATTACAATACATAATCTGGTATAATCTATGTTTTGGAACAGTCACAATACACAATCTCTCTATGGAAAAATTAGAGTAAACATTGTAACAATAAATTATTGTGTTGTATGACATGGTGTAACGATATACCCACAGTCCTTGTTCGGAATTTTATATAAATAGTACATTGTGATGTCACAAATTGGCACTCCCAACATACCATACAGATGTTGTAATTATGTGAATGTATGACTTCTTTACAATTTTTTTAAAATAATTTGCAAGAAGTGAACGATTTCAAGTATTGATTTATCATCAAGCAAGTTATTGGACATTGATATAGCCATCACCTGCTGTAGGATTTATATAACAGATAACAGGTTAGTACAATATTCCGTATTTTCGTTAAAACAGAAATGGAGGCATTTTCTTCTAAAAATTCCACAGGTGTTTAATACTACTATTTAAATGAATTCTTTAAGGATTTCAAAATATAATCTATGGGTTGTACGTAGAAAACTACAACTGTTGTAGATGTGTTGAACAATTAAATTATTGTATCTAAAAATAATAAAACTATCAATCTAAGTTAGGAAATGAAATTGAAATATAGTGTCTTTATGTAAGTGATCCTGGTAAGAAGTTGGGAAAATGGCCGACAATGCCAAAGAGGTTAAATCAAGCAGATCGGAACAATAATAAGAGACAAGATCCTTCTTTATCATGTTTTACTATAATGCATTGTAAAATGAAAAAATAAAACTAATGACAAACAAAATCACAAAACTACTGACAAATTTGTCTGATAAAACTGATTACACAAACAGGGGGTTTACATGACTGAAATTATCCTGACCCCTACGTTGTATGTATCAAATACTAATATAAATTGACCCTTTGGACAACAGTTTATTTGATTCCTGTTTTGTGTTTCTAAACCTTTTTTGATACTTTAGAATAATTGTTTAAGTTTGAATGGATTACATTTTGTCCTATGTAATACATCAATAACAAAATTTCACTTGTTGTATTACGTAACTACTTATTGTGTTTATGCTTTGGTGTATTGGAATGTTAGATTATGCATAGACGACCAACTAAAAACTTGCTTGTGTGTTTTTGTTTTTCAGTTTTATCAAGACATCCGGAATTTAATAATAAGTGGAGCATAAGTACAGGTCCATAAGTACATGGTAAGAACTCCAACTTAAAGTTTATAATACAACGCATGCCCACGGTCAAAATAACAGTCTATTACAACATAGGATACAATTTTACACCAAATCAAAATGACCTATCGAGTAATTTATTTATGTTTGACAACAAAATTTGCAGAAAAGTTTCCTACAAATTGTGTTGTATTTATACTTTATGTGAGAATTAGGTCGAAGTGAAAAACAATTAAAGGGTTTTTTATGACACCAACGATCATCTTAGCACCATAATTTAAATTTTAATGATAAAATTATAATTTTATTCATTTATGCAGCAATATACCGACATCTTCTGCATACGGTGTATATATATTACTAAACTGAGCAGGTATGAAAGATCTTCCAGTCAGGACCATTGCTGTAGTTCTTTGGTTATTATTTCTGGAAATTGCCAGTTTCTAGAATTGATTTGTGAATTGTCTTTTTGACTGTTTCCTTGGTTTATATTTCAGACATTGATTTTAAAGTCTACTATGGATTTAAAACGCGGACACAAATAAAGAGAATACATGTTTTAACTGCAATCGGTTGTTAAAATAGTCGACATATGTTACCATTTATTTAAGTTTCAATTTTTTTTTAATTTTGGTTTACCAAGCAACAATGGTGTTGGGTATGTCAGCCTGCTAACATTGTTTTGATTTAGTCATTGTTTATGTATCAGCTTTTCCCTGTTTACTTATATTTTTGTGACTGTACGAATTTTATACTTATGTTGGTCAGATGTCAGGCATGCACCATTAAAATGTTGAAACACATGGATGTTAGCAGACATTTATTTTGTGAAGAAACTTAATACATAAATAATATTAATTAAACTCTCAAATTAATAAACGTCTTTTACTTTGATACAACACATTAAATTAAGGATAATCCCTATGTGAGATGTTTTATGACTGGGCCCCATAGACTGAAAACCTTGTTGAGGTTTTCCTTCATAATACCCATTTGTAAACTTTTGAATCTCTTCTTTTAATCTTTTGGTTCAGTTTTGATTAATTGATTGATGCAGAAATTTCCAATTCTGCAGCCATATTCTGATGAGAAATCTGTCTGTGTCTGTATTTAATTTATAAATGATCATTCTGTATATATGATGAGCACAGTTTTAATAGCTCTATAATGTAATAGCATTATAATGTCATAAATAACAATTGTATCCAATTAAAATGAAATACAGGTGTTGTATAAATACATTGCACTGCAAATGATATCAATATAATTGTTAGCTAAATTGTTATTTGAAAGCAAGAAGGTTATCTTTATGCACACTTTTCTCCGTAGAATTCATGGAATTTTAAACCTTAAATTATATGTATAATTGTAAATCCATGTGTGTTCATTTGTAGATACCAACCACATACCAATTTGATTTTGTGTGTGTTCCATGACTAAAATTTGTCTCGGAATATAGTTTTATCAAGAGTTTACCCATTTAAGACATAAATAGTTTGATGATAACATGTAAACATATTATATCCATGCCCTAATTTTTATCTAGGATGTTGCATTTAAGACTTTTAGTATACAGACAAGAAATTTCTTACTGACTTGTTTTTTATACCCCGCCACAGGGTCATGGTAAAAATTGTCTTCCGAGATGGACTGTTATCATCCTCAGCTGTCCCTATTGGCTGATTTTTAATTCAGTAAAATGTGTTCATGAATATTACAAACAATACAACGTGACGGGGTATCATTTAATGTCCCATTAAATGCCAATTTTTTTCTTTGTGTAGCCTTGATGACTGAGTGGTTAAGTTAGTTAGTCATTTACTTTAGATCACCGGTGTGTCAAATTTATGCAGAATTATGATCTTTGCATCATAGTCCTTTGTTTTGTAATATATCAAAAGTCTAATTTTCTTTTTTGTTAAATATGGAAGAATTTTAATATAACGTTTTGACACTATTAATACTTTAATGTTGAGACTTAAACTATTGTTGTTACAGGTAGAAATAACCTTTAAAGTACACAAAAGAAGACAAATACAATATAACAATGTCATTGTTTATTTATTACAGTTAATTACACTTAATTGATTAACAAAAAACTAAAACGATAAAGAATATTAACTGTCTTTCCAATCAGTGTACATAATGAAATGTTCAATTAATGAATGTAGTTCCAAAAGTTGCATACAAAAACGATGTCTCCCCCCGTTCCCCATGTGGGATTTCAGTATAAAATCTAAGTTCAAAGTCCAATAACTTCCATAAAATTTTGAGGAGAAACTTTTCCTGGTAATATGCACACCTAAATATGCTGCACTTGCTACATACCAAGTTTCTAAATAAAATGGTGCAGTAGTTTCAGAGCGGTTGAGAGGAAACCTTGATTTATGAGGAATTTTTGGTAAATTGTAAGTTCAAAGGACCACATTTCCCACACAATTTTGAGGAAAAATATTTTTCTGGTAAAATATACAATACATAAGGTGTACTAGCTATGTACCAAGTTTTGTAAAATTTGGTTCGGTAGTTTCAGAGGAGTTGAGTGGAAACCATAATTTATGAGGAATTTTTTTTATAAATTATAATTTCAAAGGACAACAACTCTCACAACATTTTGAGGAAATAAATTTCCTGGTAATATGCACAACTGCATATTGTGTTCTTGCTATGTACCAAGTTTCGTTAAATTTGGTTCGGTAGTTTCAGAAGAGTCGAGTGGAAACCAAAATTTTTAAGGAATTTGTGGTAAATTCTAAGTTCAAAGGACCACAACTCCCACACAATTTTGAGGAAATAAATTTCCTGGTAATATGCACAACTACATATGTTGTACTTCTTATGCACCAAGTTTCATAAAATTTGGTTCGGTAGTTTCAGAAGAGTTGAGCGGAAACCATGATTATGAGGTTTTTTTTGGAAAATTCTAAGCTAAAAGAGCCGCAACTCCCATACAATTTTAAGGATCAGAATTTCCTGGTAATGTGCACAACTAAATATGGTGTACTTGTCACATACTAAGTTTTGTAAAATTTGGTTGAGTACTTTCAGAGGAGTTGAGCGGAATAACTTTGTGGCGGACAGACGGACGGACAGACGGATAGGACAAAAGCAATGTCTTCCCTCCATGTGGGGAGACATAAAAATCATTGGACTAAGTTGAATTCCTAAAGAGTCCAAAATTAAAACATTAATGATAAAATTTAAAAAATTTAAAAAATCTTGAAACATTAAAAAATATGTAACTTTAACAAAATATTCAAGATCTTATTCTTTAAATTTCATAGTCATTTCATCGTTAATGTTAAAGTTAACATGACACTCCAAAGAGCAAACCAGTAGTGTTGGAATTAGTCACCAGAAGTTGTTTCCGGCTTTATCATAGTGCACTGCTGCTGGATCAATCAAACCATCTTCCGTTGACAGAATTTGTCTACTTTGTTGTCCATCGGCTGACAACACTACTACACTTTTACACCCATTACTAACAAGGTACACGTGTCCGTCATTATTGACCGATATACCGTACGGTTTACAGTCTTGTCTTTAAATGTCCAGATAAGTTAAAATTTAATATAAAAGCAGCACTTCTGAGATGGGTAAATAGAAGTTGTTTCCGGTTTCTGTTCAAACCGTGTTTCTTGGACAGAATTTGTGTACTATGTTGTCCATTGCTAATTTGAAACTAAAATCATTGTCATCCAAATCCGTAACAGCTAATGAAAGTTCGCGAAATGTAATGACAAATAGTTTCGTCAAGGGCAGTTTGGAAACTATTTACCAGTAACTAGTCCAAAGGACTTGAAAACGTAAAATATAGTGAACTTATTCTGTAATTATTTGATAAAGAAAATCATCACAGGTTTAATAAAGCTGAACTGATGCTCCGTGCGAGTCAAAAAAGCACTCAAACAGTCATTTAATATAACATTATTGGTCCGCCAAATCACTACACACACACAAAAGTCATTACGGTTACAATGTGTTTGTTTGTTTGTTTGAATGGTGTTTTAACGCCACTTTCAGCAATTTTCCAGCTATTTCATGGCGTCCAGTTTTTATTGGGGGAGGAAGCCGGAGTACCCGGAGAGAACCCCCGACCTGCAGTAGGAAAACTGGCAATCCTTGTCAATTAAGATTGGAGTCGAGTACACCGTGCCTGCAGTGAGAATCGAACCCGCAATCTCAGTGTTGACAGACCACGTGATCAATAGTAAACGAACTACCTTGACCACTCGGCCACCGAGGTCCCTCGGTTACAATGTGTCTCAATATATATATAGTTTTCCTGACATTTAGGACCAAGAGTCGTTTCCTGCTTTGCTGGTTGTTTGAAACGTTTATGATAAAAAAAACAATTTGTCTTAATTGATATTGAAACATTAAAAAATATGTTTAACCAAAATATACAAGATACCGTTTTTTTAATCTCATAGTCATCTCATCGTCAATACTAAAGTTAACATGACATTCCAAAATACAAGGCAGTAGTTTTGAAATTTGTTACCAGAAGTTTTTTTCTGGTTTCTGTCATAGTGTATTGCTGTTGGACTATTCAAACAATCTTTATCGAACAGAATTTGTCTACTTTGTTGTTCATCGGCTGACAACACTACTACACTATTACATACATTACTAACAAGGTACACGTGTCCGTAATTATCAACCGTACGGTATACGAAGGACAGTTTCATCTTTAAATTTCCAGATTGTTTTTCCTTTCATGTCACAACAGGTGACAGTGTTAGTGGATTGGTTGGTGTAGTACAGATTGCCGTTATACGAATCAATATAAGAATTACGTTGTAAATTACATCTGACAACGGTTGTTGTGTTCTCCCCATTGGTATCCATTATCTTGATTCCCTTTCTTTCAACACAATACACAAGGGATCCGATTACTGATGTTATACCGTAACAACCGTTATCTGTGGCAATGAGTTTAATAGTTTACGACTACTGATATCTATAATGTATTTGCCGCAAGGTTTGTCACAGGTTGTAAAGGCGACTGTTTCGTCACCGATACATACTACAGCAAATGCATAGTTTTGTACAGAAACTTCAAACAAATGTTTACCGTCAGTTTCAATAACAACTACACGTTTCCAATTGTAATCACAGAAGACAATTTTACCGTCCAGGTCGATATCAAATCCCATGTATCACTGATGCAAGTATTGACGATCCGTGTAAGTTTGAGTTTGATATTTTATGTAGATGTAGACTGTACACCAACTAACTGAGCTTGTTTATCTTTCTGCTTAACAAGAGTTAAGCCACACGGATTTTTCTCCACATGGAAGGACCCGAATGATGTAATTTGATTCCTAATGCTTCTTAAATTTTCATCCACACACAATTTGAGGTTGATTTGTCAAGATGACCGACATCAATGATAGACTTAAGAAATGTTTCTGTTATTGTAAGCTCAGGGGAAATCTGTCGTAATGCAAAGAATGTTTGAAGATCGGAAGCATGTTTTATCACATTCTCGAGTTGCTGTTTAGAGGATGAAATTTTTTCTTTCTTTTCCTTCAGAACTGTTAACGCATTTTCCACATCTATTCTTACTTGATGCTCTATGTCTGAAGCTTCTTTCCTTATTACAGCTTCAATATGATCAAGATGTTCATTTATTTTCTGGCGGACGTTGCTAATCTCAGACAGAATCATATCTTTTTGGTCATTCAAGAACCGTTATTTGACTTTAATTTTATCCTCAATGTTTAAAATGTTCTCATCGATATCAATCAAACACTGCTCGGCTTCTTGGAAAGCATCTGACGTCATTATATTCCCGGTTATTTTACTTAAAGGAATATCTTTGCATTCTGAGTGTTCCTCAATACACTGCGGACAGAGAAGTTTCTCATGAGTTTGACGAAACATTCGATATTTTTCCTCGTGTTCGCTACAGTAACGAATAACAGACGAGATGGATGGAGCAAGAGTCTAATAGTCTGTAATCGGCATTGTAGCGTGGTTTTTGAAGATTTAGAAATCGCGTGGAACTCTTTACATTCGGAACATAACGCCTGTTCACATTCAAAGCAGACGTTCTTGATTTATTTTAACAAAAGGTTGAAAATGGCGTAAAACATCATACAAACGACATCAAACATAATTGTATTTTTGTCTATATTTAAGTTCTATGTTGAAAACAATTGACAATAAAGACATTGAACCCGTATGAATAAGATTTATTAATTTTAATTAACATATATACAAACCGTAATGAAAATAACAAAACATGGACGTCGTCTTTTGTTGTTAGAGCAAAGCGAGCGGAAGCAGACAACACATACAAATATTGTATGCTAGAAAGAAAGAGTAACAACCCCCAAACACACAAAGTGGAATGACTTATTCAATAAATGTTTTTTTAACAGTCCATACAACAGTATTACGGGTATATAGCAAGGTAAATAAACAAACAATAAATTAAATATGGAAATGGGATATACAACAGGTTAGAACCACAGCAAAAGTTATGAACATATACAGAGACACAACACTGGTATGGACAGATACAGAGACACAACAAAGATATGGGTAGATGCAGAGACACAACAAAGATATGGGTAGATGCAGAGACACAACAAAGACATGGACAGAATCAGAGACACAACAAAGGTATGGACAGATACAAAGACACAACAAAGGTATGGACAGATACAGAGACACAACAAAGGTATGGACAGATACAGAGACACAACAATTCAAATTCCTTCCCGTGGTCTGTCAACACTGAGGATGACAAAAAGAAAATCATAAATGTAAAAAACGGGGGTGTTTTAGGTAAGGGCTAATTTTTGAAGAAACAAGATGACTTTATTAAATAGTAGGGTGATTTAGCTTGTTACATATACTGCACATTTGGCTACATTGTATATTTGACAATTTTCTTTAAATTTACAGGAATTTGCCGACTTAAATATATATCCGGTCTTAATAGCAATTGGCAAAGATAAACAAACAGTGCAATCGACAGCGAAAGTAAACTAGAAATATAAAGAAATATTTCTATGTCATTTACAAAACTACTAAATACATAATCGATACTGTTCTTAATAAAGTATTAACTTTAATACATACGAATCATTGATAAACATCAAACAGCTGTTAATACCTGACAGGTAGCAAGTTGTGACATGATATCGTGTCTCAATGCAAAGAAATATGTCCTATCTTTACATATCGGGCGGTATTTGTATAATTTTGTTTATCTTGTAATTTGAAATGTCAATTGAAGTGAATATTTTTTTTTATTTTGAAGACACTACAATATTTTCAAGAATGCAATGCACTGTAAAAATGTGAAATCCATAAAGAAATTATTTTTCTCTCTTTTAGCAATAAATGTTAGTTTTTTTCGTTATCTACCATAGCTATTAACCTTTGTGTCTGATGTTGTATATCCTTCCGTTATTATAATTGTCCCATTTGCATTTCTTTTTCTGTTTTAATAATGATGTTTACACTAATTTTAGCAATTTCCAAGAAAATAGCAGGGCGGTCATTTCCAGGTACAGTCATTTGACAATAGTCTTGGTAATTTCAAGATGGTTGCCAATTAATACAGTTCTCACCTCAAATGTTTGAGGAATAGGGAAAATGAATTTTAACCTTCCTCATTACTTCCCCTTAACCTTTACTACAGATGTTAATCTCTTTGAAATGGTACAATAAACTCCTTTTATGAATTCAACACCGATTGTTTTTCTCATTCAGTGTTAATAGCAGCCTGGAGGATATGAGCACTTGTAAGATTATTTTAATCACTTGATTTTGAAGACCCCTTTTAAGTTTCATCCAAACATTCTCAATGCTATTCAGATATTCAGATATTCAAGTCTGGAGACTGTGCAGGTCACTCCATGTAATGCATTTGATTTTCCTCCATAAAGTCAGTGACTACACAGGCCCGATGAACAGGAGCATTGTCGTCTTGGAATGTGCAGTTATTCTCAGAAAATTATCCACAAGAACCGGCTTCAAATTATCTTCCAAGATCTGAATTAATTTTGGGACATTTATATATCCCTGCCACTATGGTCATTGTTTCAATAAGATTATACGTTATACAGTCCCTTATCATTAAACATTGAACACTTTGGGAAAGAACTAATGCTAAGGGGAACCCACTCTTCACCAGATTTTCTCCAAACATAGACTTTGTCTGAACTCCCACTGGTAACAGATCTTTAATATCTTTTGATTCCAATTAAGACGTCAAATATAGCGTTATTTTGCAAGTAGTTTGACAAGTCTGCAAGATATGCATTTTAGTTTGTTAAAATGACGTTTAATGGCACTTTTGGTTGTGATTTTCCAGATACATCTATGCGTCCAATTTTTTGGGGGGATTGCGAGAATTAAAGCAGGACGACAGGTTGTCTATTTCAGTCAAACTTGGTTCAAACTCACAAACTGTTTAAACGTTGGTGATAATTAGTAGACGACAATCTACCTTAACAATCAGCAACAGAGGCCCTTTGAACAATGCTTTTAAATGTGTTAACCATAAAATATACATTTCATTTTCAGGCTCCTACATTCGATTATTTCCCTTCTGTATTACGATAATCTAACCTGTCTTAAATAGAGCCAATGACTTAATATCAATTGATTTGTTCAAATTGACCAACACTAAATTTTATTCGCTTTAAGTTCAAAAATATAATTAGTCCATACTTGGTTTTTATGATTGATATCTGGTTTTACGCATCTTGAATACATCGCTTTATTTTATGTCAATATCAGGAATATCAGAACAAAAAAGGTTCTTAGACATATGTAGGTCGTGATTGATTTAAGGAGTCGTTTAGTATCCAAAGTTGCACTGTACCCGCTGTAGAGAGGCATACCGCGAAGACAAAGATAAGGTCAATAGACTTACTGAAAGGAAACCACCGTCTAACAAAAAAGTTCCCAGTACTCAAAAGGGAACCGATAAAACTGACCAGACCTTTAGACAATTATTTTTTTTATGAGACATGTGATTAAACAGCTCACTGATTATAAAGATAATGCAATGCATTACGTAATAATGTTCCGTTTGGCAGTGTCACAATACACAATTCATGCCTATGATTATGTGACATATGACATTGGAGTGTCGTAATGTATATAAATAACTCTTTAGCAATATATTTGACACGGCAGAGACACAATATTAAACTTACTCTTATGAATTTTATATAACTGGAATTGTCCACATAAAACAAATTATTTCATGGTATTGTCCAATATTCAATCACCACATATAGTTATATATAATACAGACGGATCCAGTACACTTTATCTCTATTGCATTGTGTTAGACAAGGCAGAATCACAGTATACATCGTATCGTTCATTAAATTATGTGATCTATGTCAAAGAGGTATGACGTTATGCACACATTTTTTGCATTTTTTATTAATATTTCTTTGTGATATCCCAACTATACTGTCCAGTTGTTGCAATGTTGAGAATTTATTACTTCTGTAAATAATTCGTCAGAAGTGAACGATTTTGAATGTTGATTTACCATCGAAATAGTTATTCACATTTTAACAGAACCAGTCATCACCTAATGTAGAATTTTTATAACAAATAACACATTTGTAATATAAAGCAGTAATGGTGGAATTTCCTCTTGTGAAATTACAGATGTGTTTAATTCTACCATTTCACATTAGTTTTTACGGATTTTAGTTTCATAATATAGTCTGCGGGTTGTGCATAGAAAACTACGATTGTTGTAGATATACACAATATTCATACATTGTCGGAAAATATATAATTTATTTGTACGAGCCTTAGAAACAGGTAGAAATGCGAGGCTCTGACAATGTACGAATATTCTTTTATCCTGTAACCCTAAACTACATTTTATAGCGACGAAAAACATGAACAAATTGCACTAAACTGATTTCTGACATGAAATTTTCGGCGCGTTTTTAAGTGATAGCCTGACGTCACAAACAAATATCGTTCGAAAAAACGTTGATAACTAGAACAGAATGCTAAATATCGTTAGGAGCGAGGACAAGGGTACCAAAAGACTTTATTCGGCATTTATTCGGCTACCTTTATTGTACTGCAACTGTAACGGTTGCAGGATAAATTAGTTTATCTACAAATAATAAAATTATCAATCACAGCAAATATAATTGTCTCTAAAGTGTCTCTCTGTCAGTGATCCTGTTAGTAAGTTTGGAATAGGTAAATGGCTGACATAACCGAAGAGGCTACATCAAGCGATTGGAACAACAATGGGATCCAATGTCCTTTATTTTTTCTGACTAAGTATAATGCAATTAAAATTGAAAAATATTAAACTAATGACACAAAAAAACGCACAAAACTACTGACAAATTTTGTCTTAGACTACTGATGATACATACAGGGACCCCTTAATAGTCTGTATCAAATACTTATATAGATTATATTAAACCACCAAATTGACCCTTTGGACACCAGTTTGTCAGACACACCAGCTATCGTTTTTTTCTTGTTTTGTGTTTATATATAATATTTTTTATAATTTAAAATATTCGCTAGTAAGCCAACAACATACAAGTCAAACCTTGCATTTGTTAAGTTTGAATGGATTACATTTTGTCCTATGTGATACATCTATAACAAAAAGTGCATTGTGTGTTTGTTTTTCAGTTATATCTTGACATCCTGAAATTATTAATAAAAGATGGAGCATGAGTATATGGTAAGAACTCCAACCTAAAGGTTAGAATGTAACTAATTTTACGGTCAAAATGTCAGTCAAAGACAATATAGGATTAAACGATTATTTTCGGTAATTTATAGATAGTCAACAAGTCGACGCACTCAAAAACGTTATGATAAGTTTGTGAGTGAGTCGTTCTCGTTCATACATCGATAAATTACTGAAAATATCCGCTTAATCCGTATAATTCTTCCAAAATGATTTTTTTTAATATTTACTATCTTTCTTAACATTAATTTCCAATTATAAGCGTGTGACGGGTAGGAATTTACACAACGAACTGAAGACGAAGACCTGGTCGGTTTGAGGGTAATAACTGGCATTGGTGCAGATATATTTTACGAATTGTAGAGATTATAACTGGACACAAAAGAAGACAGAACAACGAAAAATATTTTCGTGAATAATGTTCCTCATTGTACCGCTTTTTACATGTAACGTCATGTGTGACGTCATAGCTTTTCAAACGCAACGTAAACCTAGCAAGACGTTGTTTCTTTAGTACGAACAGGAAAAACACAAGTTGTCATTGTTCGATTGATTTATCAATGAAAATGGAAGGAGTAATGCTTTAAACATGGAGTTGGTGGCAAAGCCGTGCATCTTGCCTATCTCGTTGATTTGTTGTGACTGAGAAAATAGAAGGTAGTTTTACGACTATTGTATGTATTTGAAATGATTTATTTGCATTGAAATAAATAGAAACGCTAATTGACATGCATCGTTTATATATGCCTTCACACTCGCAGTACGTCCACACTCGAATTTTCCTTCATTTAGCAATGTGAACAGTGAATCCAAAGCAAAGTGTACTGTTAAAATGTTTTCCTGTATGTATTTATCTAAACAAATAATTCCGTAATAATATACAGCTTCTTCAACTAAATAACTCCGTTTTAGTTTCACATCGCTCAAATTTTATCTCCAAAATTCAAGTGTATTGGCTTAATTTATTGTCTAAAGTGTACACGACACATGTCCGCCATATTTGCTTACGTTTAACAACTGAAAAGTAGTTCTCCAACAGTCGTTCATTCAAGTATGAGCGGATCTGGGAATTACTGGTTAAAGACCTTTTGACCAATCAAAAATGACTATAAACGTAAACGAATATAAGATAAGAATTATCATAGGGTACATATCCAAACCAAATCAAAATGATTAATCGATTTATTTTATCTATGAAATTGCTAATATATTTGAAAACAAAACTTGCCAACAAGTCTCCTACAAAGTGTGTGTTGATATTTCATGTGAGAATTAGATCTAAGTGATAAACATTTAAAAAGTTTCTTTATGACACCAACGGTCATCTTAGCACAATAACGTATGACAAATGAGACCATTTTAATTTCACAATTATAAATTTTTCTCACTTATGCAGCAATATACCATCTTCTCCTGCATACGGCATATTTCAAATTGATCAGGTATGCAAGAGCTTGCAATCAAGACCATTGCTATAGTTGCTATTTTTTGGTTGTTGGTTCTGGAGTTTGCCAGTTTCTTGTACTGATTTGTGGATATTCTTTTTGGCAGTTTCCTTGGTGATTTGTCTTTTGTTATTTCCGATATTTACATTTCAAACATTGATATTGAAATTTTCTGTGGATTTAAAATACGAACACAAATAAAGACAATACATGTTTTTTACCTGCAATCGGTGTTAGAGCAGAAGATATTTAACCATATTTTTTTCTTCACCTGCCTAAACATTTTTAAATGGCCTTTGGTATGTCAGCTTGCGTTAAATTGTTTTGATTAAGTTATTGTTTATGTATCAACTTTACTATGTTTACTTATTCCCAATTTTTAAACATTTTGTACGAATTTTCTAAATATGTTGGTCAGACAGATGCCAGGCATGGACCATGCAAATATTCAAACACATGAATGTTGGCAGACACTTTATTTTGTGAAGTTATTTAATACTTTAATGATATTAATTAAAATCTCAACTTGATACATGTCATGTAATTTGATACTACATGATAATTAACATTATGAAAATAATATAATCATGATTGCGACAGAAATGTATTATTGGTTTAAAGTTCTCAAGAGTATACAAGTTTTATTGGAAGCTGACAATCCACCACTCTAAAATTAACTCTCAAAACACGCGATCATCATTCAATGATTTTACAAAATTTTTGAAAAGCTAAATGATTCATTGACTTATTGATAACAACGTTGGTTAATGGCTGTCATAGTTTGATAAACAGGAAAATATTGTGTCAAAATCCTTTCAGTTTCTTGTATAGAATGATTGTTAAATTAATGGATAGGAAATCTACAATAACGGTAAATATCTCCAAAAGGCCATTG
The DNA here is from genome assembly GCA_944474755.1 of Limnoperna fortunei. Taxonomy (NCBI): domain Eukaryota; kingdom Metazoa; phylum Mollusca; class Bivalvia; order Mytilida; family Modiolidae; genus Limnoperna; species Limnoperna fortunei. The sequence continues at coordinate 13,955,791 of OX104119.1, read as the reverse complement.
GTAAAATGATCTATCTAAATTTGTACATTCAACTCATCGGCATCGGCCATGGATTCTTCACTGCTAAGCATGCAATAGTTGAGTAAGTTGTTTATTTGCATTAGTATATTCACTTTTAGTTAAAATATACATCGTTTCATATTTATCAGGCATGAACAAAAATACTTTGGGGATACAACTGCTTATTTTTAGCATCCCAATTTCTGTTTTAGGATGATTTTTCAGTTGCTTCATTGCTCACTGAATTCGTTCAGAAGTGGAACCAGTCCATCTTATGCTGCTACTGTTATTGATGAACTTCGTCAAACAAGGAAATTGCTATGTTAACATTATTTACAAGGAAACTCCTGATCAAACGGATTTTCTAACGTCACCAAGTAGTTAGCTCCCTTGCATGTTTTACTTGGATTTTCTATACTGTCACTTTCTTTTTGATACTGTAATTATAGAGAATAAACATGTTAATTGTACATTAATGGTATCTGGTCTTAAAAGCTAACAACAATCCGATTTCATTTCATTTTTATATCTCATTTTATTTGCCATCTGTTCTTATTAGAAGTTGCTATTTCTATGTATATAATATTAAAATACAATCTGTCAATAATTTAATTTTGACAGTGTTAAAAATACAATTCTAACAGTGTATACTTAATTTATAGACGTATATATAAATATTTGATATTAACCCTGTATTTCTGATGTTTTAGAAATCGCTGGATAGATATATTATATGGTTGGCACAATACGTAGACGTTTGTATATATATATACAGAGTGCAGTTTAAACTATGTACAGGGAATTTTTATGTTTAAATTAGTGTGAAGAGTGAGCACTGATGATGTTAACTGTGCCCTAAATGAATCGACTGATTCTGCATTAACAAGTTGAGGTGGTAGCATGTCCCAATAAGGGATAGTGTGTGGAAAGAATGACCATTTGTATGTATCTTGAGAAGTTTGTTGAATGTGTTGAAATGTTTGTGTATCTATGGCCTTTTCTGAGTCTGTTGTCAGTAGGCACTAGGATATTTGTTGGTATTGCAATGTACAATTTTGTAAAATGTTATCTGGGGAGTTTTGAGACAATGCTCTGCTAGTGGTGGCCAGCACAGTTTTTCTATCATGTTTGTGACACTACTGGTGTTACGGTAGTTGTTTGTTGTGTATCCGGCCACTGTACCTGATTTCATATTTTTTCTTATGTTCCGTGTAATGGGGATCCCATACACTACAGCTGTACTCAAGTTTAGGTCTTACAAGTGCTTGGTAAGCTTTGGATTTTATTTCAGTAATTGAGGTTTCATTTTAGGGAATTCAAGAGATTTATTTGCATTTGATATAATGTTGTCATACTTGTAATGTAAATTCCATTATAATAATAATAGTAACACTTTATTGTCAAATAAATCACATTTAAATGATTCGTGACAGAAAACAAAACAAAGAGCAAACAAACAAATAACGACAAAACAAAGTCTATGAGTCTCCTATCCTCAGTTCTGATGACCGTTTTATAAATTAGGCAAGACTCTGAGTTTGCTGAAAATTTGTCGGAGAGAGTATTTTAATTAAATTGTCTTGATCAGAGGTATTACTAGTTTCATTTACAATATTAAGATCTAACAATATTTTATTTCTAAATATGAGATTATGATCGCAATGTAATAAGAAGTGGCGTTCATCGTCAATACTATTTTGATTTCAAAAAGTACAAATACGTTGTTCACGAGGAATCTTTTTATATCTTCTTCGCTCTATCTCTAAAAAGTGGTCTGATATTCTAAATTTTGTAATATATTTACGAATCTTTCCCTAGCTCTTTCTTTAATGATTTGTAAAGAACTATCTTATTTTGGTCATTTAGGCTAGATATTTTATTATAAGTTATGTTATCATAGTATTTTGATAATTCAGTTCTTATATAAGAAGCATTTGATTTAACACTTTGACTTGTTTGACAAGATTTTTCCTTTCGACATCAAAATCTGTGTCAGAAATAATATCTTTTATATATGTTATCCAAGAATAAGTATGCTCAGAATCTAACATCTTGCACAAGTCAAAACTTTCTTTTAAAAGGGGGATCATGTCTACAGTGTGTAGTCTAGAGTAATAAGGCAGTGACTAGGTTTTAATGAATTTTTCTTAAGGGGGCGGCCTAATTCCAAACCGGGAGCCAGATTTGAAGCTGTCCGTTTAACACCAAGAATGTTTTTACAATATGTCAAATGTACTTTTTCATAAGGAGTTTTGTCTATAAATGTAAATGGATCAACAATGTTTCCAGAATTACATCGAAGTTTTGCTCTATAAAAAGATAGATATTGATCCATCATGCATATTTCAACATTATACAATAAGATAGGTTTAATAAGTGAATCCAACATATTTAGTGCAACATTTATAGGGACGTTACCCATTGATGCAAATTTAGAGTAAAGAGCAAACTGAACCTTCTTGGCTTTCTTTTTAAGATCTAAAATACTTGATGTCATGTTTCCATTGCTGCCAAAAGTGGAGTCTAGAAATTTATATTCAGCAACATTGTCAATTGAGTTATTTTTATATTTAAAATAATTTAGATTTCGTTTTTGAAAGATCATTGATTTAGTCTTTTTATTATTAACTGTTACCTGCCATTAATCACAATAGTCAGGGAGTTTGTTTAAACTATTTTGAAGTCCATCCTGAGACTCAGATAGCAAAATTATGTCATCAGAAAAGAGAAGACAACTTATATTAGATGTTAGTATTTTAAGTGGTTCACAAACATTGTCAAGAAAAGTTTCACTAAGATCCTTTATAAAAATATTAAAGAGGGTAGGACTTATTGTACATCTATCTCCTTGTCTTACCCCTCTAAATATTTCAAAAAATGGAGAACAGAGATTATCAAATTTCAAAGCAGATTCTGTTTTGGTAAACTGATTTTGTAGCACTTTATAAAGCTTTCTACCAATCCCTAGTTGTGCCATCTTAAAAAGAAGACCTTCAACGCCAAATTGAATTGAAGGCACCTTTTAGATCCACAAAACAACAATATATCTTTTTGTTGTTTTATGTTGACATATTTATTTATAAGTGATTTTAGAATAAATAAACTATAACCTGTTCTGTGATTTGGTCTAAAGCCAAATTGTGAATTTGAAAATTTGGTGTCTTCAACCTATGCCAACATTTTAAAAATTTCTATTCAAGGAATGCCAACATGCAGAATACAATAGATCTTTTGATAGTACTTAAACTATTAATTATAGGTAAATCACAGGCAAAATTATTGTATGAGTTAATGGGAATCCTGAATAATTATTAATTTCAATTACATAAAAATGAACACTTTTTACTATAAATTTGTTTAAATACTGCTGATTCTAAATGATTTGATCAATTTGTCCAAAGTATGGCTAATGCACTGTTTGTCATTCAGTGTGTTACAAACAGACTAGGGAAAAACTGGGCTTAATGTTCATAAAGTTATACAGACTATTCGCAAACGCTGCAGAGAAGAGACTTCTCCAGTTCCCAGTATTTACTATTTACACACAGAAAGAGAAAGTACATACAAATCGAACAGAGACTGGGTGAACTGAAACAGCGGTTACACGATAGACAAGTTACAGTAGAATAATTTGCTGATGCTACCCCCTTCTTGTTGCATCTTGGTTAGGCTACTTACATTTCAATTTATATTGTATCTGTTATTTATGAAATTTAATAAAATTATGTATAAATATAATGTTTTTTATCTAATCTTTATTTAAGCTAGTAAAAATTACAAGACAAAAATTATTAATAAAAAAAAATATTTAACAAAACAGAACAAAACCCTTAAAATGGATTCTACCTAAATACACCTGTAACACTAATTAACACATTGTTTATAGAAGGGATTAAAATGTTTATAAAACAATTCAATGTATGCCAACATTTGTTCTTACCTTTTAAAACCAAAATTTAAAATGTTGGCATAGGTTGAATGAACCGAAAATTTAACTCTCATAGAGTTAAAAAGTCTATTGTTAAGAATGCTGCTGAATACTTTGGATAAACAATTTATCAAAGATATTCCTCTATAATTTGCAGGGATGTTTTTTTCACCTGATTATTAATCAATGTAATAAATGACTTATTCCAATGACTAGGATAGTATCCAGATTGAAGAATTAAGTTAAATAGTTTTGCATAAGATTTTAATGTAACAGAACTAGTATTTTTTATTACTTCGTACAAAATTTTGTCAGGTCCAGAAGCTTTTTCTTTTTTAACTTTCTGAGGGCTTCTTTTATATCAGTTCAGGTTTTATATCAGTAATTGGTCTATCATTTCCACAAACAAAGGACAACTCTTTTTCTATTTGAACTAATTGTTCTTTTATATTATTCATAAAGTTAATGTCTTTATCTTCTCATGATCCTTGTTCCTGGAAATGCTTTATTGTATATTATTTCCATCAGTATCTTTAAGATTAAGAGACTGCAACATTTTCCAAACCTGCTCAGGATCATTTTCACAAGCATCTAAAATTTTATTGTAAAACTGTTTTTTGTATTCATGTTTCTTTATTTTTGTGATTTTTTTACAAGATTTAAGATGTTCAAAATATTTGGTTTTAAGTTTTTTATTAAATGGATTAAACTTTAATTCTTTACCAGTCTTATTTATTATGTGTTTATATTCTCTTATTGAATTATCTGACCATTTTTGTTTCCTCGTTCGGTTCTTTTTAATCTAATTGGTTTTCAATTTTAGTTTGCAACATTTTTCTGTTAGTTTACTTAGAATGGATGAGAGTTGTGAACAAGCATCATCCACATCTCTCGGACATTCTGATAAAATTTTATATTCAAAATATAAAATATCTTCCTTAATTTCCTCTGTTTCAAGATTCATTAATATAATTTCATAAGATTTATCGCTCCATTTAAAGGAGTTTATTCTATCATCTCGACGTGTTTTTTTTGGACAATTTATCAAACCAACATCACATTTAAGGAAAAATTCTACATGATCTGATATATAAGAAAAGTAATCTGTTTTGAAGTACTTGACTGAAGACAGGAGACCCTCACTAACTATACAATAATCTACAGTATTATAACCATTTGGAGAAATACATGTAAAATATCCTAAAGTGTCTCCAATGAATCTACCATTACATGTACTAGGAAGTACCCGAAGGACATGCATAAATCAAGCACATTTTTGCCCTGGTCATTATATGTTAGATCTTGATTATTTCTGTTAAGATTGATCTTCTTTAATAGTATCAGGAAGCAAATTATTCATATCTTGATCTTTGATCATTAAATATAAAGTCGTAATTTTGTTCAATACGAGAATGAAAATCTCCAATAAGGGCAATTTTTCCTTTATAAGCATATTTACTTATTTCCAGTTGGAGAAGTTCATAGTCATTAGTATGGTGCATTGAATTTATAGGAGGAATGTAAACTACACATACAAAAATATCATGTTTAAAACCAAAGAAATTCTTATCAACTTTATACCATGCTCTATTACTAGATGCTGATCCTTTCGTTTCATAGGATACCCCTTTGTATATACTTTTCTTAATATAGATAATTATTTCGCCACTATGCCGTTTGGCTTTTTTATTCTTTTTTCTTATTTTTGAGAAAGAAATACTAGTATAATCCGGAAATTGAGTTTTACTGTCATCTCCTTTCCAAGTTTTAAGTAATATGTAATGTCGCTTTTCATTTTACTAGTGAAAAAATCATTATTGACTCTATCTGCAAGGCCTTGAATATTCCGAGAAGATACACTTAATGTATTTTTGGGAAACTTATTATTAAGAAATACCATTATTCATTTTTAGATATAACGACTGTAAACCCATCTATTTTTTTAGGATAATATAGTAAATTTTGAGCATAACATATCCATCATTAATCAAAGTTGAACATATGTACTTATATAAGAAACATCAATGTCATTGAACAATTCAAAGAAGCATTTGTACAAAGATTGACCTTCATTGAGACATTTTTATAATAAATATCATATAACACAAAAGAGAGATAACTGTAATTATTTAATTGCAGATGTTCAGTAACTTGCTTGAATTTATACATTCAATGGAACAAGAGAGATAACTCAAAATGTTTTTAATAAACTATTTCAACATTATGTTTCAACTGACATGTTATATAAATTTTACGACAATTATACGAAATAGTATGATAATTTTTGAACAAAATATGAAATTTCCTTACAGACATAACAGTAAATAATATTTCTTACTACAAAGAGCATCTTGCTAATATTTTTTTTAAGACATCTTATAACATTTATGTAATTAGTCACTGAAATTCAACCAATAAAACTGAAAAACTGAGTTACAAATTTTAGACAATTATAAAAAAATAGTATGATAATTTTTGAACAAAACAGGAAACTTCCTTACATGTCAACTACTTTCAAAGACATAACAGTAATTGTAAATAATATTTCTTACTTCAAAGAGCATCTTGCTAATATATTCCCCTTTTTTAAAAAAAATCTTATAACATTTGTGCAATTAACCACTGAAATTCAACCAATGAAAAAAAATAAAAAAGTGAGTTAGTTTCTCATTCTCTGAAAAAGCATTTCAACAAGAGAAATATTGTCAATAAATTTCTGATCATATGACGGTCTGTGTTGTCTGTCATTATTTAGCTTGTTATGTGTGGACTGATGACGGTTTGAAAATCTTTTGTTATGCATCTTTCTAAGAAATATAGTCTGAATTTGGGTCTTCATACGACGGATAAACATATCGATTTTGTCTATCATATTTGATTTGGGCTGGCTCATTTCGGTAGTTATTTTCATAAAATTGTTGTTGATAGTTGATATTATTGTACTTGTTCCTGTTCCTAATTTTGTTGTGTGATTCCATGCCTAAAAATGCGTTTGTAACTTTTGTAACATCTCACAAGGCTTCTAACACCAGATTCTTGTAAATGAATACCATAATAGTAATTATTTCTGTTCAAGTTATCCTAATGAACTATGTGAATATTTCCTCTTTGCAAACATCTCCTAGTTGCTTGTTGAACTTATGTGGTTTTTCTTTATAATAAGACGAATCCTCCCTGTCATGATAGAAGCGGTGCAAAATTTCACTGATGATGATATTGCTATTTGGATAAATTAGATTGTAATGTGACTCCAAGATATTTTGCTGATGTGACAGATTAAAAAATAAGATTTGCATGTATGAAAGATGTTATCATGCCTGATGTGTTGTTTTTTGCATTTATCTGGATGGAAGGTCATTACCAATCCGTTGCATAGTCTAGGTCATTTTGTAGTCTGTGCAGTCTTCTGACTTCTGATTTCTCTGTAGATGATGCTGTCATCAGCAAATAATCTGAGTTTACTATGCGATAAATATTCTGGGATTTCTTGAACAAAATGGAGTACTTGCAATTGAGATTCCGACTTTCTGAAGCCATGTTGAAGATTAATAGGTTCTTCCATACGTTTTTGGGAAAGACCGCTTGATCTTTAACATGTGATAGAAATTTTCTTTTTTTCGCGAGTGGAGCGCAACGGAACGAGCCAAAAGAAAAATTTCTATCACGAGTTAAAGTTCACACAGGCTTCCCAAAAGCGCATGAAAGTGCCTATTTCTTCAGTAAACCAAAACTTTCACATCGCTACTACATGAAGTAATATCCTATAGACTCTCCAATGTTCTTGTTTCTAGCGTTTTGATTGGATGACGCATCAAGTACAGATGTGTGCGAGTAAGTTCATCTGTACTTTGTCATCTGTACCAGAAATCAGCTATTTACGGAAGAAGGTATAGAATGCTATTTTTCAGAAGATGATGCATGATGTTACTAGCTATTTTATGTTCTATTATTTTGAAACATATACAGGTAAGTGAGATTGGGCAGTAGTTTTCAGCATTGTATTTTTAACCTTTTTGAATGCTGATGCAACATTTGCATGCTTTCAATCTTGTGGTATTTTTCCAGATGATAATATTTTTGTAAATATAAGTTTTAATATACTTAGTATATTGGAGCAACTTGTTCAGGTAATTCTTTTAATAGTCTGCCATTTATGTTGTCAGGACCACATGCTTTATGACAATTTAGTTGTTGTAGAAGCTTGGAAATTCCTGATGTTGAAATTTCAATTTGTGGCACTGTTGGTTGTTTGCTTCTTCTTTATCTGGGATGTTAAGGTTTGAAAAAAGACTGAAATTGATGATTTAGTAATCTGCTTTTTCTGTAGTCTGTTTAAGGACTCCCTCTGTTTTAGGGGAGTTACACCAGTGTTATCGCTTCTTGTACTTGTGATGTAGCTGAATGGTTTCTTTGGTTTAGTCAGTGTTCTCCCCAGGCCCTTTTAGCACTGCAGTTAACCATAGTGCTTTTTTTAGCCGCAGTGCTATCTGATCTACTGCAGTGGTTTAATTTCATGCCGAGGTGCTATCTAAAACAGTGATACTTGTCACTTTTTTCTGTTGTATTGTTTATTCAACAGATAAAAGCTGTGGGCAATACCCTTTTTTTATTAATGCCCAAGGAAAAATTTTACCTGGACAGGTTTAAACACAATCATGACATCGGCTCTTGCACGACCTAATTGCTAGTTATTGTTAGGTTCATTCCTCAATACCTAACAAGACTGATTTCTTTTCTTTACACTTGTAATGCAAAAAATGTTAATACAATATAACAAATTAAGTTAAATTGTTAATGCTTTCCTTCATTTGATGTGGGTATTGTAATTGGAGTTTACATTTACATTTAATTTCCTTACTAGTAAGTTCCCCCACAAAAAATTGCATATGGTGATCATTATGATTTATGACTTTCAGTAGACATTTTGCACATACCTTCTTGTAAATTACTTTCTAAACTTAGGACCAGCAATCATAATTTACTGATAGAAACAGGAAGATATACAAATATTTCCCGTTGTCAGTGACTGTGTTCTAAATGTAACCAAATAGAAGATGAATTTCATTTCCCTTTTGAATGTAAAATTAATAAGCTGCAACAAGGTAACTCATTATTATACTGAAATTTATAAATTTACAGACAAGAGCAAAACTGAACAACTTGCTATTATACTAAATCCCTTAATTCCAGAAGATATTAAAGCAGTCATCTCTTTTATAAAACAGTCATTAGAACTGAGGATAAAAGACACGGATATGCACATCATTGAGGCGGTCCTTAAGGACTAAGACAGATCCCTGGGACCTGTCTTTGGACAAATTTTGGGACTGCCTTGGTGACATGTCCCTTGTTTTAATATTAAACTTAATATTGTACTTTGTGGTGGATATTGAATCTGTGTTTGTTCATTTGTACTTTTTTTGTTGTACTTTTACGACCCAAAATTGGCCTTTGTTGTAGTTACACAATAAAGATTTTTTTTGTAAATTTTTGTTATTTCAGCAGAAATTAGCAATGAATTGTTATTTTTGTTATTTCAGTAGAAATTAGCAATGAATTACTGTACATTCAGAAATGTTTGCGATGTTTTAATTATTGCAAATAATGCGGTCACTCTGTGATCGCAATAATTAAACCTCACAATTCTACTTTTGATTATCCATTGACAAAATTTTTCAACTTAGCGTCCATAAATAAACTATCTGTAAAGCTCTACCATAGCCATTTAATTTGAATACATAATAAATTGTACAAAACGTAATTGATTTTTCTTTGATAATAAAAGATTATTTACAGACGTCAATATTTAACAAACAACTGAAAATTGCTGAGTAATAATTCGTTGTCATTGCATTTTTGCTACCTCAGACGATCGCAAAAATATTAACTCGCATTTTTTAAGGGGTCCCCGAATCGCAATAATAAATGCACGCAATAATTTTCGAATTTACAGTATAAAACTATTTGTAATTAAATTGTGGTCTATATGCATACATTTGCATTACAATGTACATGTGTACACTGATAAATTTTGACAAAAAACGAAGCACATGTACCAGTCCAGAGTTGCTTTCCCTGCATTAGTGCCTTATTATGCAGTATACATGTATTTTGTGTTCTTATTACTGTAGTATTTCGACCAAAAACTGCTACCCAAACATTTTAAATATATTTTTGACATAATAAGAGAAATATTTAATATATAAATCTTGACCTTCTTTATTTAAATTTTACAGAAAGTATAATTGAAATTAATACTCTAAATGAGAAACCAAATTTAAATACACCCAGTTGTTTCTGAAAGATTATTTACAGAACTTTTCAATGTGTTTAACTGTGTCTAAAAAGTAAATTATATGTATTGCTGTTGAGTAATACACTGAACTACATGTACATCCAAATGCTGAATAACACACTTAACTTTAGTAAATAAAAAATGTAAATTATGAAAAATAATAAGTTATACAAAAAAGGAAATGAGGCAGGTGTCAAGATAATAACACATGTTTGTACATGGCACATTGCTGCTGTAGCTTTAGTGTTTATTAATGTTAATAGTAGCTTCATATTTATATCTGTTATCATCTGTTATGTATTGCAATAATTTAACACAAACATAAATTATGAAAAATATTAATACTATCTTATTACAAGTTACCCCTCTGTTAGATAACACACACACAAATTCGTGTGATGCACAAAATGTACATGTACGACACGACATGTAAAATTGGACCCTTTTTAAAACTTGACACAACAGTGCTTTCCAAAATTCCTCTGGAGAACCCTGTTGGTATAAGATGTTTTTGGTTGGTCTGGTTCTATTACTGGTAAATCACATATTATTTGTTCAATATAGTTCCAGATATCAAATATTGTAGATGAGCACTTAAGTTAATTTTAAAAGTAGACAACAAAATAATTTTGACATCGATAAAATGAAAGTGTTTATTTTTTATTTTATTTTAAATAACAACAACAACGTCAGACTAATTTTTTTTTAAATTGACATTTTTGGGACTTAACCAACACATTAGAGAAAGAAGTAACGTCACCAATAGAATACAGAGGCATTGTTAGGGTGCTCTGAAGTGATGTTGAGAGCCATTAAATGTGCGATGATCGCACTTAGGCTGCACCTTTATTCTTATTTTATATTTAAAATCACATTTAACGATGGACATTGTAGTATGGTTTAGCGAAAAACTTTGGTTTTATTTTTTTTAGCTCACCTGACCCAAAGGGTCAGTGTGTTTTTGTTTGTTTGAATGATGTTTAACGCCACTTTCAGCAATTTTTCAGCTATTTCATGGCATCCAGTTTTTATTGGGGGAGGAAGCCGGAGTACCTGGAGAGAACCCCCGACCTTCGATAGGAAAACTGGCAATCCTTGTCAATTAAGATTGGAGTCGAGTAAACCCTGCCCGAAGTGAGACTCGAACCCGCAACCTCAGTGTTGACAGACCACATGATCAATAGTAGACGAACTACCTTAGCCACTCGGCCACCGAGGCCCCAGGGTCAGTGTGGTTTTTGTCATCACTTGTGTCCGTTGTAGTTGTCGTCTGCCATAAACTTTTTACATTTCAATCTTCTTCTCTGCAACCACTTGGCCAATTGGAACCAAACTTGGCAGGAATGTTTACTGGCTGGTCTTTAACAAAGTTTGAGTTTTTGGTGCTGATCAAATATGAAACATGGCTGCCAGGGCCATTAATGTGTTCTGATTGGCTGAAATTCAAAAATCTTCTTCTCATAAACTGCTTGGCCGATTGATTTGATATATTGCAGAAATGTACTTTAGATGGTGCTCTACAAAGTTTTAGTTTTTTGTACCAATCTAAAATCCAAGATAGCTGCCATCACAGGACATAGTTTAACATACTAGTATGACCCTAAGGGAAAAACATACAAACAACTTCTTCTCGGAAATTGTTCCACACAATGAAGCCAAAATAATAAGGAAATGAAGGTTGGATAATTATTATCTTATTATTTTGAGTTTTTCGAGCCAATTGCAAATTGAACATGGCTTCCAGGGCCAATAATGGGCTCTGATTGGCTAAAATTTCTAAAATCTTCTTTTTACAAACAGCATGGCAGATTGATTTGAAATATTGCATAAGTGTACCTTAGATGGTCCTCTACAAAGTTTGAGTTTTTTTGTGGCGATCTAAAATCCAAAATGGCCACCACAGTGGAACACAGCTTAACATGGGACCCTATTGGAAAACCATACAAGCAGCTTCTTCTCTGAATGTTTTCCACACAATGAAACCAAATAATGCAGAAGTGAATCTTAGATAGTAATTTTATTATTTTAAGTTTTTCGAGCTAATAGGAAATTCAACATGGCTGCCAGAGCTGCAAATGCGTCCTGATTGGTTGAATTTTCTCACAAACCGCTTGGCAGAAGGATATGTGATATTGTATGTTCTTCTACGAATATTGAGATTTTTGTTTCGATCCAAAATGCAAGATTGCTGCCACCATGGAACATCACTTAACATACTAAGCTATGAAAAAACATAAAAACTGCTTCTTCTCAGAAACTGTTTTACAAATTGCTGCTCATTGGAAATTCAACATGGCAACATTCATAGAAACAGCATCTTCACATAAACTCTTTAGCATTTAATATCAAAATTTGCAAGAAAAGTCATGTGTCTTAAAAAAAGTTTTTTTGTAAGTCAGGTGAGCGATACAGGCTCTTAAGACCCTCTAGTTTATCTTTTCTCAGCTGTCCCAATGGGAGTATTTAATGTTTAGTGGTGGTGGCTTAGATTTAAGAAGTTATTCATTGTGGCTCTGGACAATTGCCCCCTAGGACAATTACCCCCGCCCCTACACACACACACACAAACACCATGATTTAATTATGTGTCTTTTTCTTGGATAATTTTTAATAAATATAAATATTTTAATTACTTTTCTTCTTTGATTATGTTAGAATTAAATAATTTTGGCACTAATTAATTTTTTTAATTAATTACTTTTTTTACAGCTAATCATAATTAATATAACGAATTCAAAACTGCATAAGCTTATAGAACATGCCTTAATAATATGATATTTTAAAAGAAGAAAATTGAGTAAGCTTCTAATGAGCTAAATTCAACCTAAGATTTAATCAATGATTTAACAATGAATTTCTTAGATTCAGAGAGAAGTCTTCGAAAGCTCAGCTAAGAAAAGGGAAATGAAAGTTCTGCTTTGCTAGGAACAGTGTAGACACCCACTAATGCTACAGACCTTGCTCGAAAAGAGTCAATACAAATCAAGACAGCCATCAAACACAGAGCCATAGACCCAGTGAACAAATATTCAGTCATTTTAATATAATGAATGTCATTGAATTGATTGCTATCTCAGTATTTGATTAGCTGACCTTACCCGAAGGGTCAGGTGAGCTATTGCCATCACTTGGCGTCTGTCGTCCACCGTCGTCGTCAGTTGGTCGTCGTCATCATTAGCTTTTCTTTAAAAATCTTCTCCTCCAAAACCACTAAAGGGATTGCTTTGAAACTTTGCACATATCAGTAAAACCTCTACCAAGTTTGCACAAATCATGGCCACAGACCAACCAACATGGCCACCACAGCTAAAAATAGCATAGCGGGGTCAAAATACAGTTTTTGCCTTACAGTTCGAAAATTATAACAGGTACAGGAAAACCTAAACATTTCTGCTTCAGCATCAAAAGCTCTAGAAAACTATCCATCGAGTCAAAGTTGTATGACGACTCATTGTAGGAGTTATTGCCCTTTAATTGTCAAAATTGATGATTTTTGTCATTTTGACCTCAAAATCTTGAAAATTATTAGAACTAGAGAAAAGTTAGCAGTGCTTAGTTGTTCAGCTCTTTGAGAGCTACAAAAATGATTTAAAGGTCAAGATTGTCTGATGAACGGTTTAGGAGTTATTCCCCTTGACTCGTTTTTTTTTGGGAAGGTTGCGTAGCAAACTTTCCCCTTGCTAACGCTCAAATACATAGAAACTACTGCGATCGGCGTGTAAAAAAACCTTACACTCGTAAAATATAGGTCACATTGGAGGAATCTATCAATTACATGAACGGTGCACCACATTTATCTTGAACAACTTTACTATACATGTCCTTTCGTATTATGTCTCATTTACTGTATAACTGATAACTAATATCACGATTTAAACTAATATTCCATGTTCATCCGCGAGTACACTTTTTGGTTTTGGAAATCAACGCGATATTTGGCAATCCTCGCGATAGCTGTTCACTGAACCGACAAATGTAGTACTGATAATAATATTTGACGACGTTATTATGATTGAAGTGATTTAATTATTATTTTGTGCGATTGTGTGGTCGTCGTTTCATACGGTTTTGCATTCTATTTTTTACGTGTTTAATTAAATGAAAATCAACACAAAAGTGTGTGCTTTGTCGATGTACAGATTTGCAGGGCGGCGCCATCTATAAAAAATTTTAAGGTTGGGAGAATGGCATGTAGAAGTTTCGTAAATAAAATACAAGTAGTTAAATTAAATATAACAATTTCTAACTAATAAAAATATATTGAAAAAGATATTTTGGTGTTTGTGACACAAGAATAGTAAATGGATTATTCGACATCGGTGATCAATTGCGCTCACCATGTCACTACATTATTCCATAGTAAAAGCTGACACAATTTGTTTCCGGTCCTTTGGAATAATTTTTATAATGTAATTCATGCTGAACCATTAATATTTCTCATTACACGAGTGGAAATTGGTCACCACCCATTTTAACAAGCCAAAAAACGTACCAATTTTCCGTGTATGTTTACCTCACGAAATTGCCGTCGTTTCAGACGATGTTGCATTTTTATGCTTTAAGTATCTAATTAAACGAAAGTCAAAACGATATATTTTTCTTCATTTTATGTATACCTTAAAATGAAAGAAAATGTGATCAAGACAGTGTATTTTGGCAGAAGTTTTTTGAGTGACAAATAAAACCTTTTATCGCGTATGGTCGATCTTATGTTCATTATGTAGATCCAAAAAGGTGCAAATTGAAATCAGCAAATATCTTTTAACATTTGTTCAGCCGTTTGAAATGCTGTTTTTTTAATTTGATAGTGCGATTTTCCAAGGTAAATTTTGACAAAAATTAGAACGGGTGTAACTTGGAGCAAGCGATTATTGTCCATTTGAAAACCTTGGGGTAATGTTGTTTGCGGTTAAGGCGCGAATACTATAGAATGTCACGAAAGCTGGCGATCTTTTGTAAACATCGTAAGACACTTGCTGAAAACAAAAAGTGTCAGATTGCGTAGCGAAAGTCAAGTACATGTAAACAACAACCATAGTATGGAATATGTACAGTGGAAATTTTTTTATTGGATTTTTGTAATAAAAAGTTACAATATCGCATATTGAATATTAATTTTTAAAATGTAGGCAGAAAAGCACTCCATGTGATTGTGTCTTTAAGTTGATATGCATTCTGATTATAAAGATATATGTTGCCTCATACAGTCTTACAATTTTTTGTTTGTTTGAATCGGGGGGGATTTATAAAAATTGATTTACATGCGCTTTTGAATAATACTGGGTAGATCTTGTTATAGTGTGGAACTCGATATAACAAAATCGTCCCAATATCATTCGAAAGCACATGTAAATCGATTTGCACAGATCCCAATGTTGTAATTGTTTAATGACACTTTCAACAATTTTTCAACTATATTTGGGCGTCCTGTTTTTATTGGAGGAGGAAGCCAGATTGTAGGAGGCAGCCAGATTGTAGGAGGCAGCCAGATTGTAGGAGTCTTTTAATAATTGTCAATCAGGATTGAAGTTGAGCACACCCTGGCAGCAGTAAGATTCAAACAAGTGCTGACAGGCATTTGATCAATAGTAGATGAATACTACCAGTTTACCACTCGGCAACTGAAGCCCTGGAGTATTACAGAAATAAATTATTTTAGTTTTGAATATTTTAGAAGCTTATGCCATCAGTTACATTTATAGGGAGACATTTACATAAATGTACATGTATTTGATGCAAGTTATATTCCAACCATATACATTTGTAACCGGTTCGATTTTTATGTCTGAAATGGGCAGCAGTAATTTTGTCTTATTTATTAATATATTTATAAAAGTTATGATAGAAACATCTTCAATTGTATCATTACAATGAATGGATTTTGATGCAATTTGTATGGACTCTTTGTCACATAGTGTTATTGTCAATACTAGATGCTCTTAAGAGCCTGTATCGCTCACCTGACTTACAAACAAACTTTTTAAGACAAGACTTTTCTCGCAAATTTTGATATTAAATGCAAAAGAGTTTATG
Organism: Limnoperna fortunei; assembly: GCA_944474755.1. NCBI lineage: Eukaryota > Metazoa > Mollusca > Bivalvia > Mytilida > Modiolidae > Limnoperna > Limnoperna fortunei. Next base: position 13,939,535 of record OX104119.1, on the reverse strand, counting down.
TGAAGATGCTGTTTCTATGAATGTTGCCATGTTGAATTTACAATCAGCAGTAGGAGTGTTTCTGAGAAGAAGCAGTTTTTATGTTTTTTCATAGGTTAGTATGTTAAGTGATGTTCCATAGTGGCAGCAATCTTGTATTTTGGATCGAAACAAAAAACTCAAAATTGGTAGAAGACCATACAATATCACATATCCTAAAATCTGCCAAGCTGTTTGTGAGAAAACGAATTTTAAAATATCAGTCAGTCGGAATTAACGCATTTGCAGCTCTGGCAGCCATGTTGAATTTCCTATCGGCTCCAAACATACTTAAAATAATAAGATTACTATCTAAGATTCACTTCTGCATAATTTGGTTAAATTGTGTGGAACTGAGTTTCAGAGAAGAAGCTGTTTGTATGGTTTTCCCATAGGGTCCTATGTTAAGCTGTGTTCCACCGTGGTGGCCATCTTGGAATTTGGAACACCACAAAAAACTCAAATTTTGTAGATGACCATCAAAGGTACATTTGTGCAATATTTCAAATCAATCTGCTAAGCGGTTTGTAAAAAGAAGATTTTTAAAATTTCAGCTAATCAGCAATTAGTTGCCCTGGAAGCCATGTTCAATTTGCAATACATTAATCATTTCTTCATAATTTGGCTTCACAGTTTCAGAGAAGAAGTTGTTTGTATGTTTTTCCCATAGGGGCCTATGTTAAACTAGTCCTGTGATGGCGGCCATCTTGGATTTTGGATCGGAACAAAAAACTCAAACCTTGTAGAGGACCACATAAGGTACATTTCTGCTATATTTTAAATCAATCTGCCAAGCAGTTTATGAGAAGAAGATTTTTGAATTTCAGCCAATCAGAACGCATTAATGGCCCTGGCCGCCATGTTGAATTTGCAATTGCTGGAAAACCCCAAAATAATAAGATAATTATCCATCCTTCATTTCCTTATGATTTGGCTTCATTCTGTGGAACAGTTTCAGAGAAGTTGTTAATATGTTTTTCCTATAGGGTCATATGTTAAACTATGTCCTGCGATGGTGGCTATCTTGGATTTTGGATCGGCACAAAAAACTCAAACTTTGTAGAGGACTATCTAAGGTACATTTCTGCAATATTTCAAATCAATCTGCCAAGCAGTTTATGAGAAGAGGATTTTTGAATTTCAGCCAATCAGAACGCATTAATGGTCCTGGCAGCCATGTTTCAGATTTGATCAGCACCAAACACTCTAACTTTCTTAAGAACCACTCAATAAGCATTCCTGCCAAGTTTGGTTCCAATTGGCCAAGTGGTTGTGAAGAAGGAGATTAAAATGTAAAAAGTTTATGGCCGACGACGACGAAGACGACGACGACGACGATGACGACAGACGCAAAGTGATGAGAATAGCTCACACTGACCCTTTGGGTCAGGTGTGTTAATGGCACTCTAAACAGCAAAGCAACATCATTGTTATTAGTAACCAGAAGTTGTTTCCGGTTTCTGTCATAGTGTATTGCTCTTGAATCATTCAAACCATCCTTCAGTGACAGAATTTGTCTACTTTGTTGTCCATCCGCTGACAACACTACTACACTATTACACCCATTACTAACAACGTACACGTGTCCGTCATTATCGACCGATATACTGATCGGATGAGGAAGGTCAGTCTCATCTTTAAATGTCCAGATTGTTTTACCTTTCATGTCACAACAGGTGACAGTGTAAGTGTCCCGGTTGGTGTAGTACAGTTTGTCGTTATATGAAGCAATAATATATGAAAAGTTTGGTAATTTACATCTGACAATGGTTTTTGTGTTTTCACATTTGGCGTCCATCATCTCGATCCCCCTTTTTGCAACGCAATACACAAGTGATCCGTTCACTGATGTTATACCATAACAAAAGTCATCTTTGGCAATGGACTTCAATATTTTACGACTGCTGATATCTATAATGTATATTCCACTAAGTATTGTCACGGCGACTGTTTTGTCACTGATACATGTTACATCACATGCAGGGTATTGTACTGGAACTTGAAACAACTTTTTACCGTCATTATCAGTCACAACTAAACGTTTCCCAAGGAAATCACAGAAGACCAGTTTACCGTCCGGTAGGATATCACATCCCTGTGTACTACTGATGTTAGTAGTAATGGTCCGTGTAAGTTTGAGTTTGATATCCTGGATAGATGTAGACTGTATACCAACTAATTGAGCTTGTTTATCTTTCTGTTTAACAAGAGTTAAGTCACAAGGACTTTTATCCACACGGACGGACCCGAATGTCTTAACTTTATCCCTAATGCTTCTTAAATTTTTATTTACACTTAACTCGAGGGCGATTTTGTCAAGATGACCGTTATCAATGATTGACTGTAGAAATGTTTCTGTTATAGTAAGCTCAGGCGAAATCTGTCGTAATGCAAAGAATGTTTGAAGACCAGAAGCATGTTTTATCACATTCTCCAGTTGTTGTTTGGAGGATGAATGTTTTTCTTTCTTTTCCTTTAGAACTGTTAACACATTGTTCAAATCTTTTCTGACTTTATGCTCTACGTCTGAAACGTCTTTCCTTATTACAGCTTCTATTTGATCAATGTGTTCACTTATATTTTGTCGGACTTTGCTTATTTCAGACAGAATCGTCTCCTTTTGGTCATTCAAGATTCTTATTTTGACTTTAATTTTATCCTCAATATTTAATAAGTTCTTGTCGATATCAATCATATATTGCTCTGTTTCTCGGAAGGCCTCGGATGTCTTCACATTCTTAATTATTTTACTTAAAGGTATTACATCTTTGCATTCGGAGTGTTCCTCTAAACACTGCGGACAGAGAAGTTTGTCATGTTTAGCTATAGTTATTATGATTAAAATGTTCGTTTATCAAAATGCGCAATGAGTTTTTGTCATTGTTTATATGCCTCGAACTTCGGATTTGTAGAACAAAGAATATATCCGATTTGAATATGTATATCGTTAGATCAGCTGACTCTATAAAACTCTGCAACATATTTATCTAGTAGAAAGTAGACATGTAAAGTCTAGTTCGTTCCATGATATAACAAAAACATTTCTCAGTAAGCGAAGATCGTGATGCACTCACTTGGTACTCAGGTCTCATACTGTATGAAAACCGTACAAAATGCTGAAGAAAAATAAAGGTTTTTAAAAATTAATTGGATGTTTGCTTTGCGTCCGGCTATATTCAGGATGATAGTAAGTTAAACAATAAATCAACGGGACAATGGCTTGGATGACACAGTGAACACAATTTTGACTGACACTGGAAAAGTATGGAGCATTGGGCAGGGTCGGAGAATTTAGCCTTTTGTAGCGGCAGATACAGAGACACCACAAAGGTATGGATAAATACAGTGACACAACAAAGGTATGGACAGATACAGAGACACAACAAAGGTATGAAAAGATACGGAAACACCACGAAAGTATGGATAGATACAGAGACACCACAACAAATGTATGGACACATACAGAGAAACAACAAAGGTATGGACGGATACTGAGACACCATAACTAAGGTATGAACAGATACAGAGAAACATCAAAGGAATGGACATATACAGAGACACAACAAAGATATGGACAGATACAGAGACACGTCAACAAATGTATGGGCAGATATAGAGACACAACAAAGGTATGGACAGACACAGAGACACAAGAAAGGTATGGACAGATACATGGACAACAAAGGTATGCACAGATACGGAGACAGAACAAAGGTATGGACAGATACAGAGACACGACAAAGGTATGGGCAGATACAGAGACACAACAAAGGTATGGACAGATACAGAGACACAACAAAGGTATGGACATATACTGAGACACAACAAAGGAATGGACATATACAGAGACACAACAAAGATATGGACAGATACAGAGACACGTCAACAAATGTATGGGCAGATATAGAGACACAACAAAGGTATGGACAGACACAGAGACACAAGAAAGGTATGGACAGATACATAGACAACAAAGGTATGCACAGATACAGAGACAGAACAAATGTATGGACAGATACAGAGACACGACAAAGGTATGGGCAGATACAGAGACACAACAAAGGTATGGACAGATACAGAGACACAACAAAGGTATGGACATATACTGAGACACAACAAAGATATGCACATATTCAGAGACACAACAAAGGTGTGGACAGATACAGAGACACATCAACAAATGTATGGACAAATGTAGAGACAACAAAGGTATGAACAGATACAGAGACACATCAAAGGAATGGACAAATTCAGAGACACAACAAAGGTATGGACAGATACAGAGACATAACAAAGGTATGCACATACTCAGAGACACAACAAAGGTATGGACAGATACAGAGACACATCAAAGGAATTGACAGATTCAGAGACACAACAAAGGTATGGACAGATACAGAGACACAACAAAGGTGTGGACAGATACAGAGACACATCAACAAATGTATGGACAGATACAGAGACACAACCAAGGTATGGACAGATGACAATGGCTCTGTACATGACATTTGACTGAGGGAGAGGAAATTAGTTCTTATTTTGATATTTGGCTGTGCCGAGCTGTAGCATAGGCAGTGGATTTATTATTCAATAGAATTTTGATATTAGAGCTGTATCTAAAAAGCAGTTTCATACAGAATTGATAAATAAAGTTATTTATATAATTTGTTAAATGTGTTTGCTATTTTTCAGCTGATTGTGCAAGGCGCATTCTGGACTATTTTATGGGTGTTTGTGAGTTTCCTTGAGTACCCTTCGGGGTTTTTAAATTTGCGAAAAATTTTATCGGACATGGCACCCAGAAAATTATGGTGATATTGCTGAAATCATATCGCTCGTTTTGAGGGGTCTCTCATTACTCAACGAAACTTGGTGCCTAAGTTAGAGCAAAAAATGTTAATAGTTTCCCCTATACACAAATAATGAAGAGGCCGTTTTCAGATACAGAGACATAACAAAGGTATGGACAGATACAGAGACACATCAAAGGAATGGACAGTAAGTTAAACAATAAATCAACGGGAAAATGGCTTGGATGACACAGTGAACACAATTTTGACTGACACTGGAAAAGTATGGAGTATTGGGCAGGGTCGGAGAATTTAGCCTTTTGTAGCGGCTAGGTAAGGACAGATACAGAGACACAACTAAGGTATGGATAGATACAGAGGCATAACAAACGTATGGACAGATACAGAGACACATCAAAGGAATGGACATATACAGAGACACAACAAAGGTATGGACAGATACAGACACAACAAAGGTATGCACATATACAGAGACACAACAAAGGTGTGGACAGATACAGAGACACATCAACAAATGTATGTACATATACAGAGACACAACCAAGGCATCGGTTTTCCTGTATCTGTTATACTTTTGAACTATAAGCCAAAAACTGTATTTTGACACCCCTGTTCAATTTGTAGCCATGGAGGCCATGTTGGTTGGTCTGATGCCATGATTTGTGCAAACTTGGTAAAGGACATTTTACTGATGAAATGTGTGCAAAGTTTCAAAGCAATCCCGTGGTTTTGGAGGAGAAAATTTTTAAAGAAATGTTTTTGCTGTATTCGGCTTGCATCCTAATAAATTATCTAATAAATTAAAACAATAAGTACTCTTCTAGTTTCCTACATGTTTGTGTATAAGGTGCCGTTATACTATACATTCCTTATTTTTTGCGTATCAAAAAATATTTTTAAAATATTGATATAACATTTTTTGTGGTAAGGCCACATTTTAAATATGTTTTCCCTGGCCCGACCCTAGATTTTACAGGTGGGTAAGTAGGCAGGTAAAACTTTTTTTTTTTTTTTTTTTTTTTTTTTTTTTTTTTGCAGCAGCATTGTTTCATAGTTTCAAATTTGAAAATTTATAAAGCATGAATATACATAGGTTCAAACACTACTAGACTACAAGGTTTGCTTCTCTGCATTATTTATAAAATGAAACGTGCTCAAGTTTGACAGTATTCAAACTAAAATAATAAAAGAGTTTTTCATGAAGCACGTTGCTCCATGTCTCCTCGTCATCATACTCATAAAGACTCCCACTTTCCGTGCCACATTTTGCGATCACGGATGAACACAGAATAAACTTTCCACCTTCCCTTGGTCTCTTTGTAGACGACATATACCCTGCCATTGCAGATGCACTGCCTCGTTTCGTATTTGTCTTGATTTTAGATCACAATCAACGAAAATCTAGAAACTTCCGATCACTTCCGGTCATAATAAAACCATTATCGGTACCGGACCAGTACCGAGTTTTTTCCGGAAATAAAAAAAAATCGCTAAAAAAATCGAAAAAAAAACTTTTGGGTCGGCGGGCATTTCTCTGGGTCGGTCGGGCGAGGGGAAACAAACAATATTTTTATTCTGGCCTAACAGACAATAATAACTGATATTAAAAATTTGATATAAAGTTGGGAATTATTAGTAAAACAGCGCCTAGTATTTCTGACGAGGTTTTGCAATAAAAATTAGAAATGCCCAACATTGATTCTGTGCACTCATGGTTTGAGAAAGAATATTTGAAAAAAATAGACGTCAGACAAATGGCGTGTCGAACTATTGGGGTGTCGGACATACGGGGTGTTGGATCAATGGGGCGTCGGACTATAGCCTAATTCATCGACAAAATCATGCACCGCGCCATATTGATGTTATTCGGAACCCGCTAGTTAGCAGTGGTACACGCTCTCGGGTTTTATCCATTCAGTCAATAGTGCAGGAATGATAATAAATCGTTAATTGTGTTACCATTTCAAAAGATCACGTCAAGCTGAGTGCAACGTCTGATAATTTTATCTATCAACTATGTCCAAGAAGAAAACTAAAGATAAAATACTAATTATATTACAGCCCATTTTTATAAATGTTCGCTTCTGATTTAATATACTAAATACAGTACCAACTTTTTGTTTTGTTTTACGGTTACTGAATGTATATATTTTTTGCCTGCTCTTGATTTAAAGTTTTCTTTTCATTATTCTTTTTATTTACAAGTTAAGTTTATAAATGTAATGCATGCAGATAAATACCATAAAAATCTGCCGTTTCAAGATTATCTTCCAAATATCTTTTTCTTTTAGATGTACGTTTTTAAGTCGCCCAAAACGAAGTTTTGGCGACTTATTGTTTTTTCACCGTTTCTTCTTCTTATTATTTTTTTTATTATTATTTCGGTTTCCACTTTTTCTAGACGGTGAACTTATTAGACACAATTCTCAGAGACGCACTTGGCACAGATTAAGATCGACATATGGAGGGGTGCAGTCAATTATCAGAGTTGTGATAATGACCACCATTTCAAAAACGCCACCACTTGACGACACCCACTCAAAAATGGCAAAAATTTTCCCGTTGTCCGATTTCAACGAAATGTGGTATGGAGGTAGATTTGAGTATTTCGAGTGAAACGCTACATTTGAAATTTTTTCCGACATCGCGTTTCAAAATGGCGACGAAAAACGTGTATAATTTTCAACGCTATTCAATCTCGATGACATTTAACGTGCTCCGATTGCAAACAAATTTGGTGGGGAGGTAGCTTTAAGTGTCCCGAGTGGAATTTTTTTTCGACCGTGGCTTTCAAAATGGCCGCCAAAAACGTGTCAAATTTTCAACATTGTCCTATTTTAATGAAATTTGATGCGTAGGTACATTTCAATGTCCTGAGTGGAAAGCAATACTATCCATGGGGATTTTGGGCGACTTTTGTGTTGGCATCCCAACACATTATTTTTAATTTTATTTTCATTTTCAAAAGTCTGTATGCTCAAGGGGTTTGTATATATTTAAACAAACATTTCACATAAGTATTTGATACAGTTTAGTACTTTTTTAGTTTTTTAAATGCGTGGTTTTTTTTGCGTGATTTTGAAATTAAATAACCCATAATTAGGTTATGACACCAGGAAATGGAAGAAATGACGTCACCTTTTTTAAATTACAAATATCATAGAGTAGTTGTGTATTATACATTTGACAAAATAAAAAATCACAGTAAAAGATGGCGAACTCATTGTCTCACTTGAAATATGAACATTCTACGTTTTACGTAACTATAAAAGTAAATATCATTTAATCATCACTTTAAAAATAAACAGAACAAAGTCTAGTTAATTGAAAAAAGACATATTTACCGGTTTAGTCTTCGAAATAAATGATGTTTTGTTCATTTCGGCAAGTAACTTACATACGTGAGTCAACCAGGTTTATTATTCTTTTTAAATGTGAACATATAAAGTAGTTTACAGGAAAAAACTATTAAACCCATTCTCTAAATGTTAAAGTATGACCATTTTCCATCAAGCAGTTTATTGATATTTCAGATCCGCCAGCGGTCTAGGACAAGTGGTAAAAATACTTGTTGAAAGACTGGCCATTTTTATGATTTGAAGATCTGATTGACTGTCTCATAGAATCAAAAGCATACGACGGCAAAAGTATGAGAGCATTTACAGCAACTTTTGCATTTAATTATGTTCAGAATGGATAGTTACGAGACATATTTCATATCCGTAATGACAATTGCGTTTATATAAAAGCTGTTGTTTCGCCTTCTCAACCTGGAACAGGAAAAACCTATTACGAAGCCATTGTTTGCCTCGACCTCTCCACCTCTACAGTATCCGTATCAACTTGAAGCTGTACGTGCCCAACCGGTAATGGACATGCATGTAGCCACATTTTAGCGATATTGTATGCGTCGTTATGGCATGGAATCGTTGACTAGCTGGACAATCATGCACAGCCTTCCAGTGGGGAAAAGAGAATGGAAATGAAAATACGCAAGAGGGGATAGCTGATATTGACTTTACAAGGCCGTCCAAAAATAAATGCCCGACCATTGTTCACGAACAGCGTAAGAATGTCTACCACCCGAGAATGAGGTTTAAAAAATATGAAACCCATGCAGAACTTTGTAGTGCTGTCGCAGATTCAGAGTTAGCAGCTTTGTGGACGAACAGCGACACCCTTCTAAACAAACTTATCACTGCACCAGAGCTTACACCTGCCCCACTACGTATTATAATTTCACATTGGAATCATGACTTAGACTACAGCTCTGGGATGCAAGACATAGAATTCCAGCCATGCCGTGAGTTATATGAGAAGTAAGTGGCTTTGTGGCCAGAGCACAGAGAAGCTTTTGCTGAAAAAACACCTGAACAGAAGAACGATTTATGGGTTACCAGTAGGAAGCTGAGGCTTACTGCTTCTGTAACAAATTCAGTGTCGAAAACAAGAGCCGATCCATCCAAATTTATTAACACTCACTTGTATCCAAGATTTAAGGGAAATGCAGCGACCAAACAAGGGAACCATAATGAGCCATTAGCAAGACAAAAATTCTATGAAATGACGGGAACTAAAGTGAAGTGTATTGGAACAGTAGTTAGTTCAACCGAGCCGTACCTATCTGCTAGTCCTGACGGTCTAATGGACGGTGACACCATTTTAGAAATCAAGTGTCCCACGAAGTCAACTCGTGAATGGCAGAGAGTGGAAAGTACGACATGGTTGCTGATAAATCCGGTGATTACATTTTGTCCTAAAGGAAAGACTAGCTACTATTACCAAGTGCAAATGACAATGTTTTGTACAGGAACCAAATGGTGCAATTTGTTTGTTTGGCATCATAACAGAGACGATCATATCTTTGTTTCAGTACCGTATGATGCTGATTTCGTGGAAAGCATTATCCCTAGATTTAGAGCCTTCTATCTTAGGAACATGCTGATTAGACTTGTAGACGATTCACAAGAAAACCGATTTAAGATATCCAATTCTTATAAGAACTTACTGACATGACTGAGGCCATGAACTTTATTTATGTTTCAAACACTGACCGCTAAATATGAAACAGTTTAATAGTGCTTTTCATGGGACATTACACATTTTTGTAAATTTTATACTTCTTTGGTTATTTCATTGAATTAAAACTCTCTTGTTCTGAAATCAAAGTAATTTCTTAGTTTATTTTAAATTCATTGACTGATAAAACTGTTTATGAAGAGTGTATGAAATATACAGTGATGTGCAAAAATGTATGCAAATTCTAGTATTAAAATCTCACTCTTAAAATAAACCTTGTTTTTTTTTAATTATAACCATAACAATTTCTGTAAGTGCGGTAGTTAAACTAAGTCATTTCTGAAACTACAAAATGAATTACAAAACCCAAATTTTATATTAAACAAATTTTCTTCGATAAATTCACGTCTATTTAAAAACTTTCATAAAAATTGGTCCATCAGTGACCTTGAGCTCTGAATAATTAAAAAAAACTAAAAAAAACCCCAAACTTTGGTTAATTTGATAGCGATTTTTAAAAAGTTGCATCAATTTAGGCACTTCTGTTCATTGTAGCTGTTCCAAAAGTATGACAAGGTCTGAAATTTTGATATCATTGTCAGATAATCATAATGCATTGGTTCTGACTTGGTTAATAATACCTTAAATGTGGATTATGAGTTACAAATACAAATACAAATTTTATTGTCATATAAACATCTTAACAGAGTTTGTGACAAAACTATATAATTAAACAATATAACCGTAGAAATACACAATTAGCATATAAAACATAGTATTTTACATGAACAATGGCATGTGGTCTGTTATAATAAGTCATTCACTATCTTTGAAATATAATTTGCAAGAAAACTAAAGACCTGAAGCATACTTTGACTAAATAACAATTTAAATATTTATTAGTCATTGCAAATGCTGCTACAATAATATATATATATTGATTTATACATTTGTAAAGCACTTCCGGTCCCTTTCTTCAAACAAATTCCAGCTCTGGCAAGTTTGAAATTATTAAAAGATCGTAGAAACATTTCTCAATAGAATCCAATACATGTATGTGATGGCAGATAATAAAGATGTGACATTTGAGTTTAAAATGTACAATTAATCTTCTTGATCATTTTCAATTAAAGGTCCGCGTAGATTGCACAGAGCTGCACAAACAAGGGCAATATTGTCTACTTATTCATAAGTCTGATTGGTAGTGTGCTGTTCAACAACTTGAAGGACTTTAGTCTTGCAATGGCCCTTTCAAAGTGGATACGAACAGCAGCTATTCTCTTTGATTCAGTTGTCTCCTCATCTGTTAGCTATTTGCGGCCTCGCATGAATGATGGCATATTCAGTTTCACTCTTAGGGAGTATAGTTCCTCATTAATGGTAAACCCTCTATCTGCCATTACCTCATCTCCAGGTTCTAAATAGTCTAGAATACCACATGATCTTGTGATATATCTATCACTTGGCACCTCCACCATAGGCATGGGAAATATACATAATAGTACTATTTGGTGATATTCCTACTAAAACCTTAGCTGTATTGTGGGATTTGTAATTGCTATATGTCTGAGCTCTTGCCTTCAATGAAAACGGTCTTTGAATCTTTGGATAAGATTGCTTAAAAGACTTTGGCCATGTTCTTCGAATGGCGTCTCTAGGAGACCAGGAGATAACATCTTTCAGCTGTTTTGCAAGGATTGTTCTTGTTTTTCCCATGCTCCTCCATTACATTTAACAATGTCCTGTACACTGACAAAGAAAGACATTTGTAAAATATTGAATCTGAGTTAGTGTTTATTGAATCAGCACTCAGCTCTGTTGAACTAGCTTGGGTACCACAAGACTTTTTCAGGTATTCTTTAGGCTTTGAAGCAGCATAGCTGTGCTCATCAACTTCATCATTTGTCTGGGTGGAGACAAACTTCACCAGCGCATTGTCAGTTTGAACTGATACATGTTGACTTATATGCACAGCTGTGTAGACTGGCTGTGGTTGCTGAGGAGAATCTGTTGGGATGATGTTTTCAGTGTCAAAATTATGTATGGATGTTTTCTCACTTAAGGGTTGTCGGACTAATAGGATGTCGGACCAATGGGGCGTCGGACTAGCGGTAAAGGCCACCCTCTTCTCGTGGTGGGAGTGACACTTTGTTTCTCTTCTGGTCACATCTCCGACCTTCCACTATTTTTCTGGGTGCTACACATATGAATGATAAATGTAAAACATCGGTGCGTTTTGGGTACTTGGGCTGATTTTCGTAAGCAACAAGGGGATTTTATCAAAAGTGTGGTGATTTCGGCTACTGTTTATGATTGACAATTGACAATTTCTTTCAATTTTGCAGCAACAAATATCCGGCCTTAGTACGAATTAACATTGATAAACAGTGTGCACATTCGAAAGCGAAAGTAGACTAGAAATATAAAGAAATATTTCTAAACCCTATAAAACTAATAAATACATAACAAATTATATGTTCTAATTAAACTATTAGATATCTTGTATACATACAAATCGTTGATACACATCAAATAGTTGTAAACACCTGTCAGGTAGCATGATCCCGTATATGAAGGCAAAGAACGACAACTCTGTGAAAATTTTTTTCTATTTTTTAAATATCAGGGGGTAGTTTTTAAATTTCATTTAACTTATAATTTTAAATTTCAATTAAAGTAAATCCTTTTAAAAAAAAATTACGTAGCCACTATTCAACATTTGTAAGAACTGTGATTTACTTGTGAAAATGCTAAAATATTAAATCCATTAACAACTTATGATCACTTATTATTCTGAGACTATCTTTAGCACATAATTATGGAAGCCCGTACGTGCAAAGGAAAAAAAAACTTATAACTTGTTTGCACGAGTTACTAAATTGTATGATTTTATAATCTTGTGTGCAGTTTTAATCTTGTGCGCACGATTTTTATCACTTCTGTACCCATTTGTTTATGTAGAGACCCCTTTACTTCCTGACCCTCAATCAAAAGGTTTTAAGAACAGTTTTATGGACATAAATTAGTTTTTGGTTTATGATTACATGATTTCATGATCTGTCAAAATGGCGGCGGGTGTTCACGTCAGGAATGTTCAGTCCGAGAATAATTTGTGTTTAAGCGGATTTACATTATCAGATGCCACTGATGTCAGTAGAAATGATGGTTTGTTAGACATGTGTAACACTATTCGGTCAAGTATAGAGTATTCCCCACAAAATTCTGATTTTGTGAGAGCTTTTGTTGACCCGGGTACCCCACAATGAATGACAAAATTAACAATACCAGTATGTTCGATTTGGATACCTCGTGATTTATATATTTCAAAGCTTATAGAGCTTGTTAATGAAAATGAAAACACCATAACATGGTATAGAACATTGTTGACAAGTCGTGCTAGAGGTTTAAATGGGTGTCCAGACGGGCCATTGATAAATCGTAAAACTACAGTTAAAAGTACTGCTATGCAAAAAATTGCTCGAGATTGCTATTTTCTACACTCATTCCTACATGGAGATAAAACTGGTATAGAGGAGGTATTCCGTAAAGACGATTCCAAGTCATCCACTGATACCTCTCGCCCTGTTTCCACTATCAATGCAGTTGAGGATAGAGTAACTTGACAAAAAGCAATTCAGAGAATTTGTGAACTTGAAAACTCGGAAAAATTTCATAAGCAAACTGTTGATAAACTTTTTTGTGAGAATAAAAAGTTAAAATTAGCGCCTGTTTTTCGGCAAAGGCGATTGCTGCTTTTGCCGCCTCGGCTTTGGCTCGTGTTCTCTTGGCCAAACTGGATGTATTCGATTTACTAGAACTGGTCTCGCTATTTGATTTTGACTTTGTTGTTTTAACAGACTTCGCCATGCTGGTCTGTCTTAATACCTCATGCAGGTTGGCTATAGCGGAGTCGTACATCCGCTGGCGAACGTCGATGACTGGACTTATGACATCTAAGTCTTGATTTGCCAAATTTGTTCTTTGGCCCTTTACAAACACGAGGTATTCCTCGCATAGCCGGTTGTACCTTGTGTAGGCTTTAACAACTTTTTGTTCAAGTTCCAGGCATTTTCTTGCCTCTGCCGGAGGGTTGTCTGTCTCCTGTAAGATTGCGTTACACATATACCAAAGAAACGTCTTGCGAGAGCTTTTCTCTCCTCTGGATGTACTGCTCTTCTCCTTTTTCCGTCAATGTCCGTGTTCTGGACGTGGCTGACATCTGATCGTCCTCTGGATTCATTATGTTGCGATGTTGTGTTGACCCCGCGAGTCGTACAACGGTGCCTCGAAGAAGTAACCAACCAGGTGTAGTCAATTTACTATTCTGCCCGTGTGGCAGATAGCTAACCCGAAAATATATACGGGGCAAATAAAAGTCGGGGGAAAGAATCGTTTATTTAACCATGTAGTATACAACAGTGAGTGAGTGAGTAAGTAAGAGTTGTGGAGATGTGGTAAATTGCTGAAACATAAATAAAACAATAATAAGTATGAATCAGAGAAAGTTACAAATATAACGTTATTAAATTTTATAACCATACAAAATATACAGTGTCTAGACTTTATAAATTCTTAATAAATGGCAATCACGGTTAAATAAAGTTATTGAAAATCACATCTGGCTAATCAGGTAACGATAATCAAGGTCAGTCAAAATCCAAAAATGACGAAGCAGAAGTAAAACTTTCAATACACGAATCTTTAAACGATTAGTAAAACAGCCGAAAGTCTCATAAAATAATTTAAACTGTCTTACACTGTACGTCGGCAAGGTTTAACTTCTAAATAAAGATGATCCAAAAAATGTGTCGGACAAGAACAATATAAAGATATAAGATTGTTTTAAAAACTATACCCATTTTTATATAAATTTTCAAAAAAAACCTACGCATATTTTTGGCACATATACGTATACCTTTATATAGGAAGTTACCCCCCGTGGACAAGAATTTCAAAGTAGGAAGCTAAAACATGTGAAACTGTCCGGAAGAGTTGCATAAAAACTGGGATGCTGAACCGATCCAAACAATAAGTAGATGCAGCTATTTATTCAAACATAAATCTTACACGATAATTACACGTCAACCTGCTCCTTTTTCGCAGTAAACAGAATTCAAAAGTCTCTACCCTCTCCCCCCCCCCCCTTTTCAGAAAAACAAAGAAAAAAACTCTATCATTTAAAAATAACCAGAATAGAATACCAATGTTTTTTTTTGCCATTTTCAAGCAATTTTACAAGACCGCAAAGGAGCAGGGTGGCCTAATCTACTGTTGTGGAAGCCCTGAGGCACAAGATGGCAAGATGGCCGAAATTCACACTTTCCTGTTGTGGCACAGCATTCGAAAAAATGAAAGTATCCCCTGCTGTATCATGTATCCTTAGAGCCCAATAGCACAGTTTTTCTTAACTTTATGGCTATATTTTTGAAAAAAAACTCCATTTTTTAAAGCCTACGATTTTTTTTCCATGCAAAAGGGGATTTATTATGTCATCAAAAAGAAGGGTGGCCAATAGGAGACCCCTATTAGAAAATCATATAGAATAGTAATAAATTTGAACCAAATTTTAAAAAAGACCCTAAAAACAATAAAACTGTTAAATTTTCATACATTTCTTGTATTTCTATTGTTTTTCATTGAACTTTCTTTACTCACCTCATTCTGGCTCCTAGGAACAAAACCACAATTGTTGAAGACCTCTTTTTCCCTCTTTGTTTATATTAACATAAAGTCAATAAAAACATCCACCGGTGCTTCTGGAATGCCATTTGGTAGTCTGAAAGTACCATACCACTTCCAAACTATGCC
>OX104119.1:13636379-13916379 GCA_944474755.1 Limnoperna fortunei | reverse complement strand
AATACTGTTTTATTAGCTGAATCTGCCGAGAATCTTCAAGTTCAATTAGATTATTGTAATATATGGAAGTTAAAAGTCAATGTCGACAAAACAAAGGTTATGGTACTTGGATAAGGTAAACTAAGTCCAAATATTAAATTTTTTATCAAAATACTAAAATAGAAATAGTCAAAACTTTTAACTATCTAGGGGTAATTTTTACAAAAACATGTAATTTTGATGCTACAAAGAAACTTCTATCAGATAAAGGATTGAAAGCTATGTACGAAGTTCTTAAATTAGGGCGATTATTTAAATTACCAGTAAAAATTCTTCTAGATTTGTTTGATAAAATGGTTAAACCTATTCTTCTTAATGGCTGTGAAATCTAGGGCTTTGGTAAAAACGATGTTTTAGAAAGAGTACATTTAAAATTTTGTAAACGTCTGTTGAATTTAAAGTCTTCGACACCAAACTATATGATATATGGGGAACTTGGTAGACTTCCTATTAATATTGATATTAAGGTACGGATGGTATCTTTCTGGTCAAAAATTGTAAATGGCAAACAATCAAAGGTGTCTTCAATATTATATCGTTTTACCCTGAAATTGAATGAAAACCTTAGTATGCATTTTTCTGGGATTAACTGTGTTAAAGCTATTTTTAATGATTGTGGTTTTTCACTAATTTGGGAAACAGAACAATTCCTCAGTAATGACTGGCTAAAACACATAGTTAACAGACCAGTTTGCACAAAACTGGCATTCACTTATGTTTCATTCAACTAATTAACAGCACTAAACTACAGAATGTATAAAATAAAAATTATTTAAATGTCTTAAATTTTGCTGACGGTATAAAGTTTTGCCGATTTAGAACAACAAATCACCATTTACCAATAGAAACTGGTAGATGGAAAAATACTGAAAGAGAAAATCGTTTTTGTCATTTATGTGATAGTAACAAATTAGGAGATGAATACCATTATATATTTGAAAGCACCTCTCTTTCAGAACAACGAAAAAAGTTAGTTCCAAATCACTACGTGAAAAACCACAATGTTCATAAGTATTCAGAATTGATGTCTAGCAACA
Organism: Limnoperna fortunei; assembly: GCA_944474755.1. NCBI lineage: Eukaryota > Metazoa > Mollusca > Bivalvia > Mytilida > Modiolidae > Limnoperna > Limnoperna fortunei. Next base: position 13,915,303 of record OX104119.1, on the reverse strand, counting down.
GAAAGTCTCTGCTTAGAAATCTTGTCAAGTTCATTAATATTATAAATGATTATGTCGGCGCCCCTGGCTTACCTGTCATGTAACAGTAACCTTGTTTCTTTTTGTTTGTATATATTGTATATAGTATTTTGTTATCTTTCTTTATTGGTATCTTCTCTGTACCAATTGTATTACTGGCTGTATGAGAATAAACTATCATAAATCCCGATAGCGATCAATATCAAAGTCATTAATTGTATATTAAAGGCTGAGACATACAGATAGCGACCACTTGTCAGTAATTGATTTCACATTTGTAGATATTGCAATTGATTTTGAGTGTTTTCTAATTTACTTACAATAAATGACTGGATCGAACAATGATTTATACTTTTATGTTATATTTAAAACATTACATGGACATGGACAATTTACCTATTGTTTGTCATTGACAACCTTTGTATTCGGACATTCTTTAAAGCTTCAGTCTGCTGTACATTTTGAAATACATTAAGAATTGACTGAGGCTCAGTCCAAGCGTTCTAAAATGTAAAATTCTAACAGTAAAACATTTACATTATTCCTAAAAATAACTTTTCTAGTGCCAAGAGCTATTTTTAGTCGTTGACATTAATCTTAAATGACAAGGATTTCCAGTTTTCCTACCGATGGTCCGGGGTTTCTTTGTGGTACTCCGGATTCATCCCAAATAAACATTAGACGCCATGATATAGCTGAAAAATTACTGAATTTTTCGGTAAACACAATTCAAACAAACAATCATGCAAAATAGCAATAGATCGACACGTTGGGTGGTTAGCTTAAGTAACTGACCGCATTAAGGAACCAACTAATTCTTATCGGAACGACGTAGTATGGATAGATAATTTGTTTTGTTTCGTGATGGAGTCAAACGAAAATATCGGTATATCGATATCCAAATATAAAATACAGGATTTAAGTCAAGTTTTTTATTTCCCTTTTATCACCCAGGAATCATGAACTTGATCCATCCTGTATTGCATACCCGGTATCGCCTAGCTAAACATGTATCGCATAGAAAAACCTGTATTGTATATCCCGTATTGTACCCTTCTCGGAACGTCTCGTGTTCGTCGGTGAAATATATGGTAAACAATACATCAATCCGTATCGCATGCCGTTTCACAACCACGGGGGGGGGGGGGGGTTTACAACTATCCAATTATATATGTTTTCAATAAAAAAGCTACCATTTCATATATTTTGGAGAGCTAAAAAGGTGACCCTTTCAGGCCGCACATCAGTATTACCCTATATATACCAAATTACCCCCCCCCCCCCCCTTTCCGTGTTCACAACTCGAACAATATCAAAACATGGGCAGTAAAGCCATCGAGGCTTATATTTATTCCTTGTGGTTATACTATATGGGATAAAGATTTTACCAGGTAGTATTCTATATATATGTTGACCGGCGACCGATGGCATTATTTCCACACTCGAATGAACAGGGGTACAAATCCCTTGTTACATATTTGTATTTTTCCTTCAATTTCCAACTGTTTATATGTCCTTTTCCTTGATGAAATGCTCAATGTCTTAGATATTTTTACATGTATGTTTATGGATATGCACCGGATTATGATCACAAATCTATCCATCTGGTTTTAATGTGTTTTACCCAATCTCATTATGTGTACTTTTATCATACCCCGGGTGTGACTTGATAATGGATATCGGTATTGAGCAGTACAGAGTGAGAGTGGGCCTATTCAATGTTTCTCTAAATCACAATAGAGCACGAACGTTATCACTGTTTGATGTTTTTTGTATATACTATGATATTATTACGTGATGATTTCTGTATTGGCCTAGTTATTGGTCCAAGGCTTGCTGTATTGGCCAGAGGCGCAGCCGTTTCGGAAAGATAGGGGTGGGGACCAAAAAGGGGGAGGAGTCATCGTTTATGTCAAGGAAAATATTAACGCACTTAGGCGCTTTGACTTAGAATCTACCGATATAGAAGCTGTTTGGGTTCAGTTAAAAATAAGTAACAAAAAGATTTTGTATGGTACCTTTTATATTCCACCTCATAGCAATAACGAGGTTTGGAGTAAAGTTGAAAGTTCTGTAAAGTCCGCAATAAACGATGCCTCATGTGATTATGTCATATTAACGGGTGATTTTAATGACAATCAAGCAAATGTGAACTCAAAAATGAAACGTATTTGTACGTCTTATAGCCTAGATTAAATAATAAATGATCCGACAAATTTTACTGAAAATTCATCGTCAGTTATAGATTTAATTGTTACCAGTTGTATAGATTTTGTACCTTATACTAGCGTAGGACCTCCTTTGTTGGATCAGATAAGATATCATTGTCCTGTGATTGGTCTTTTTAACTCTTCCAAACCAATTCTTAATTCAGTTAGACGTAAAATATGGCTTTATGACAGAGGAGATTATGACCATTATAGACGAATTTTATCAGAAATTGACTGGCAACGTATATTTTCTTCTGACGACATTAATAAGATAGTTTCTGACTTTATGGATGTCATCTTAGGTGCGGCCGAAAAATCCATTCCTAATAAAATGGTAACGGTTCACAAGGCACACCCGAGATGGCTGACGAATGATATTAGAAAAATTATTAGAAAAAAGAGGCGCGTCGTACAAATAAAGAGTCTGATTGGGCAAAATTTCGACAAACACGTAATATGGTGACGTCACAAATAAGAAAAGCCCAGCTTAGCTATCGAGATCAACTTGTTAATAAATTAAAACAGAGTAACCCATGAAATCAATCATGGTGGCATATATGCAACCCAAATTTCAGGTATGAAAAAAACGGCAATGCGGAGTACCGCCATTAATAATAGATGGCGATCTTATAACTAATGAGACTGCGAAAGCAAACGAGTTTAATAGTTATTTTGTTACTCAAACTGAAATAGACGACTCGAATGCTCATCCTCCAAATGCCCCAGTAGTCGTAAATGAAATATCAAATATCGTAATAAATGAATCCGAGGTTGAGGAGGTTCTTAAGTATCTAAATATCAATAAGGTATCTGGTCCAGATCTAATCAATGCTAGACTTTTAAAACTGGCTAGCTCACAACTTAAAACACCGCTATGTACACTCTTTAACTTATCGCTCACAAAATCGTTCTTCCCTACTACATGGAAGAAAGCAAATGTAACCCCTGTCTTTAAAAATGGAACACTAGTGAAGTTAAAAATTATCGTCCAATTTCACTGCTCTGTATTATTTCAAAGTGCATGGAACGCTGTATCTATAAACATGTCCACAATTTTCTATTAGATAATACGGTAATAACTACTAATCAGTCTGTGTTCACACAAGGTGACTCAGCAATCAATCAATTGATTGACATCTCAAACTCGTTCGGTAGGGCCTTGGACGATGGCAAAGAAATACAAGTAGTGTTCTGTGACATTTCCAAGGCCTTCGATCGAGTTTGGCACAGAGGTCTATTATTTAAACTGAAAAATATGGTATAACGGGACGCCTTCTGAGTTGGTTTGACAGTTATCTATCTGGGCGAGTCCAACGTGTCGCACTAAACGGCTGTTTCTCTGACTGGAAGCCGGTAAGTGCCGGTGTTCCACAAGGATCAATACTCGGTCCTCTTCTTTTTCTAATTTTAATTAACGATATCGTCGACGATATAAACGCGTGTATAAAATTATTTGCCGAAGACACTTGTCTTTATGTCATTGTTCATACCCCAGATAATGCGGCGAAAATTTTGAATAGTGATATCGACAAAATTCACCGCTGGGCTTCACAGTGGCTCGTGAGTTTTAATCCCCAGAAGACCGAGACGATGCGTAAAACTACTCGACAAGTACTCCCTCTATTACGGATGAACAATATTTATCTTCAGGAAGTATCTAGTCATAAACACTTGGACGTCTACTTCTCGGATGATGGCTCATGGCATGAACATATCGATTACATTGTTAAAAAGGCATTTTTAAGAGTCAATATCTTACGAAGTGTACGCTTAGTTTTAGATCGATTTACCATAGAAAAAATGTATTTTTCATATATCAGACCAATTTTAGAATATAGTGACGTCGTTTGGGACAACGGGATTAAAAACATTAGTTAATACAATCGAAAGCGTTCAGATAGAAGCGATGCGAATCGTAACGGGTGGCACAAAATTAACATCGCTCGAAAAATTATACGAGGAAACGGGATAGGAAAAAATTTCTGATCGTAGAAAGAAACACAAACTTGTTATGATATACAAAATGGTGAACGGGAATACTCCTGAGTATTTGAGTAATTTATTACCAAATATCAGGTCTAACTTTCATCGTCATTTCACACGCCAATCTAACAATATTACTGATATTCGGACTAGGACGTCTTTATATTCAAATTATTTTCTGCCGTCAACTATTAAATTGTGGACTAACCTGCCGATATATATCCGGAATTCGGGATCGCTAAACATATTCAAGTCACGTATCGGAGCTCAAAATAAAAAAACGTCCATTATTTTATAATGCAGGTAGTAGGATGGGTCAAATATTGCATGCCAGAATGCATGAATAGCAGCTGTCTGAATGAGCATCTGTTCAGGCGCAGTCTGGTTGACAGTCCAAATTGTACATGCGGACAGATAGAGTCAAACAGAATTTCCTACTTTACTGTCATAAATATTCCGATCTTCGTCGAAGGACTATTTTTGCTTTGAATTTTCAAGTACAAATCGACTTAAACCTATTTCTGTATGTGTCAGATGCTCTAACATTGGAACAGAATACTGAAGTTTTTTTAAAAGTGCAATCCTATATTCTAAAAAGTAAAAGTTTTGTAGATGCATAGACATTAAACACCTTAAAGCATTTCGTCAACCCTTTCTTTCCTTTTCCTATCAAATATATTAATTTATTTTTTTCTTTCCTCTCTATTCTTCATTATAAAATTTATCAAGCCTGTCAGAGCATGTATCTTACATTTTGTTAAATATGTAATTTCATAACTGGAGACGGATTTGTAAAAGCTTCTTAGCTTGTTTCCGAATCCTTGTATTGTATTAACTGTATGTTCAATGATATATCTATTTATATAATAAAATATGTTTAAATTAATATGCGGCTAATGCAGCAAATTTGAATCAGAATAATGTGGTATTACGTTTTTGGCATTACTTTTTTTTGCAAAACTTGTATTCCTTTTCACAGTTTGTATAGCTGCAGATTAACGTTAAATGAGCAAACACCAATTTTAAAGTTAGAATACGTTTGCAGAAATAGTGTGAAAATAAATTATGAAAACTTTCTTTAATTATCATGAATCAAGAATACAAAATGACAGTTCAAATGTGTAATTGACAGCGCGGTTTGAAATAATTGAGCAGCTTTCAGTAACGCAACATCGGCTCCCATTAACGTTAACAATAACCAGGTTTTCACGGCTCACATAGTTAATATGTTAATTTCCATTGTGCTTGTGTATTGTCCGAAACTTTTAGTAATTTTCAGCTATATCATAAATTCCAGATTTTTCTAGGAGGAAGCCGAAGTATACAGAGAAAACCTGGCAATCCTTGTCAATCAAGGTTGTAGGCGGGCACACCTTGCCTGAAGTCAGACGACTAGAACACAAAAGTTTTGACAGGTGATCAATAGTAGTAGGTGGACTACATTTTTGATTGCCGGGACAAAACGCAAACAAATGATTTAAAACCAGAAATTTTAATGTAAATAATTATTAACAGACTTCTCTAAAAACACTATACGTTAACTTCGGACAGGAAAATTATATTTGACATTGAGTGCAAGTAGTCATCGAATAATTTGCTTTTTTGTGCTGATTTTTCCGACGCAGTCGGTATTATATTCACTTTTTACCCTTTGACCTCATGACACTTCACCTCTCGAAAAAGGAAGTCACGTGATCGTAATTCTGTTTCTTGATAAGTCAATAACCAATTGGACGGGGGTTCGGAACAGGGCGGTTAATTGGACAGGGGTTCGGAACAGGTTTGTAAATTGGCAATTCACCTTTAAAATTGTGTACAATTATTATTAAATTTTACCGTCTGTTTGTTTATAAATTATTTCATAGTGGAATTTAAGTATTAAGAACGATAGAGATGACCTGCAGTTTGTAAAATTTTATATCAAACAACTTATACACAAATGTTAAATATTTTTTATTTGAAGTACAGATCAAATTAAAACGCATATATTACGCTGGATTTTGGTGGGCTTTTATGAAGTGTAAGAAAGACGAGAAGAAATTTTAATTAATTTCTTTAATAAATACAAATTAACAATCATTTTATATACATGATATTAAATCAAATACATTATTATTGTTCTTGGGCGTCCGTCGTAGTACACACATAGATAGAGAGTTGTGGCTCTAATTGTAAAGTATACTTTGCTTATTCAGTAAATTTTAAACTATAAACATTTAATTACAAAATTTCTAATATTCAATTTGTTTACGTTATTGTATAACTGCTTTGGTGCTCGCAGAAAAACTTCATTTCTATATCTTAGGCAATGTGTTTCAATACATAATAGCAATAAACGATCTGGAATACATGTACATGTACAACAAAGTGCATATAGTTGTATCTAAATTATCAATTTTAGGTTAACTGTATGCTTGGTAAATCTGTTAATATCGAAAACACGTGAATAAAATAATCTGTTGAAATATAAAAATACATATAGGGGGGGGGGGGGGGGGCACACATATATAAATTACATTTGTAATCATTTCACACTTGGTTCACATGGGACTAGTGTAAATTTATAGGTTCATGATTTCTTTCACGTAGTAAGTTTTCCTTCAGTACTTCCCCAAAAATTTCCATCAAACATTTCTGGTCTATTGAAACGGGGAATTTGTATGACAATAATGGCGATTCGTAGTTCAATGCATAAAACAATTTATATCTTTACTGCGTCGGTTATCTTTTTTAAAGATAATACTTGTTAAATCATATTAATTGATATTAAACATTTAAAAAAGTATCATCTATGATTCCTTAATTTGTAATAAAATATAACAGAAGTCAGATTGTTCCGCAAATGTTGTAGTAATCATGTTAATGTACACGGTACTATGACACACCAAACAGCAAACCAGTAGTGTTGACATTAGTAACCAGAAGTTGTTTCCGGTTTCTGTCATAGCGTATTGCTGTGGGATTATTTAAACCATCCTTCTTGGACAGAATTTGTCTACTTTGTTGTCCATCGGCTGACAACACTACTACACTTGTACACCCATTAGTAACAACGTACACGTGTCCGTCATTATCGACAGATATACCATACGGATAACTAAGGACAGTCTCATCTTTAAATGTCCAGATTGTGTTACCTTTCATGTCATAACAGGTGACAGTGTTAGTGGAGTTGCTGGTGTAGTACAGTTTGTCGTTATATGAAGCAATAAAGGACCAGGTTGGTAAATCACATCTGACAATGGTTGTTGTGTTCTCACCATTGACGTCCATCATCTCGATTCCCTTTCCTACAACGCAATACACAAGTGATCCGTTCACTGATGTTATACCATAACAATCGTTATCCTTGGCAATGGACTTCAGTATTTTCCGACTATTGATATCTATAACGGTTATTCCATAAGGTTTATAATAACCTGTTGTCACGGCGACTGTTTTGTCACTGATACATGTTACATCATATACATAGTTTTGTACTGGGACTTCAAACAGCTGTTTACCATCAGTATCAGTCACAACTAAACGTCCCCCATTGTAATCACAGAAGACCAGTTTACCGTCCGGTAGGATATCACATCCATATGTACTACTGATGTTAGTAGTAATGGTTCGTGTTAGTTTGAGTTTGATATCCTGGATAGATGTAAACTGTCCACCAACTAACTGAGCTTGTTTATCTTTCTGTTTAACAAGTGTAAAGTCACAGGGACTTTTCTCCAGAAAAACGGACCCGAATGTCTTAATTATATTCGGAATGCTTCTTAAATGTTCATTTATACTTAACTGGAGGGCGATTTTGTCAAGGTGACCATTATCAATAATTGACTGAAGAAATGTTACTGTTAGAGCAAGCTCAGGAGAAATCTGTCGTAATGCAAAAAATGTTTGAAGATCGGAAGCATGTTTTGTCACATTTTCGAGTTGTTGTTTGGAGGATGAATGTGTTTCTTTCTTTTCTTTCAGAACTGCTAACGCAGTCTCCAAATCTTTTCTCACTTTATGCTCTATTTCTGAAAGTTCTTTCTTTGTTACAATTTCTAATTGATCAAGATGTTCATTTATTTTCTGACGGACTTTGCTAATTTCAGACAGAATCAATTCTTTTTGGTCATTCAAAATTCTTATATTGACTTTAATTGTATCCTCAATATTTAAAATGTTATCGTCGATATCAATCAAACACTGCTCGACTTCTCGGAAGGCCTCTGATGTCTTCACATTCTTGGTTATTTTACTTAGAGGTATTACGTCCCTGCATTCTGAGTGTTCCTCAATACACTGCGGACAGATAAGTTTGTCATGAGTTTGGCAAAACATTGCATATTTTTCCACGTGATCGTTGCAGTAACCGCTAACAGCAGAGATAGATGTAGCTAGAGTCTGATAGTCTGTAATTGGCATGGTAGCATGGTTTCTTGAACATTTCAAAACTGCATGGAACTCTTTACATTCAGAACACAACGCCTGTTCACATTCAAAACACCAGTCAGTGGACTGTCTATATATATGACGCTCGTCACATGTGGTGCATACGGATGACTTGTCAGCCATATTTAATGATTCTGTAACAAATTAAACAACGTTTAGTTTTGTTATGATAAAACAAGTGCAGTCTTTGTCATTGTCTCTATGCCTTTAACTTCGGCTTTGGAGACCAAGAAATGTATCTGAGTTGAATGACATGGATCGAATTAGCTTGCGGTATACACATCTGCAAATTTATTTATCCAGTACAAAAAAAAATAAATATATAAAGTATGTACACATCAAAGATTAATAGGTTCTTACATACGTCTCTGTGAAAGACCGGGGGATCTTCCACGAGTGATAGAAATTGTTATGTCTTTTCTCGAGTTGAGCGAATGTTCAATGTGCGGAGTTCAAATTTCCATTTCATTGTGAGAATGTTGTAATGACTGACGTCAAGTACAAAAAAACTGGCTGTGACGTTGGTGATTGACAGCCAAATTAGGTGTGTTATACATAGTTTTGTAGATAAATTACTGTAGTTTCAGAATGTGTGGTTCCCAAATCCGAAACACCGACGCCCGATAGAAAATTACTCGAAATTCAAGAGCTGGTCGAAAATTTTTTTTCTTCAAAAGTTAAGAATCTTGTGTAATATTAGAGTATAGGGGTAATTTTTTTTCTGAAACTAGTGCCTGTACTGGGACGACTGGGATGTGGCTTCGTACGAAATTGGGCAGACGATATGTGAATTTTCAATTTTAAACAAGTAATTGTTTTAAATTAAACCTTATCCTTAGAGTGTTTTTTCTACTTTATTTTCATCTTAAAATAATGTTCATAGCATACAATTAACAATATATGTGAACAGTAAATCTATCGCGTTTCTATTTTAAACAAACAGCTACGGACTCCTTTTTGTTCCTTGGCAATGTTACTGTTTCCGGCTTCGTTCTGATTGGTTCAGATAGCCAGCAAAGATTGGGGCGCGTGAGCTCGTCTGTATCAGAAATCGGCCATTTATGGAAGAAGTGTACTTCCATGATATAACAAAGAGATTTCTCACTTAACAAAGATCCTGGTTCACCGGTTACTCAGCCATCATCCGCTATACAAACTGGACGCCATGATACAGCTAAACAAAGTAAAATCTTAAAGAATAAAAAAGCATAATTTAATTTATTGTTTTCTATATTTAAATTTTAAATCATAACTAAACAACAATAAAGACTATGGACCTGTACTAATAAGTCCATCCAGCACTATTCCTGGTACATAACGAAGTAGATAAACAAACAGTTCCATATTCAAATTTGTTTACGTTGTATATCAACTCTGAGGTTGTGGGTTCGAATTGTACTTCGCTGGGGGTGTGCTCGACTCCAATCTTAATTGACAAGGATTGCCAGTTTTTTACCACATGTCGGGGTTTTCTCCGAATACTCCGGCTACCTCCCCCAATAAAACCGGATGCTACGATATAGATGAAAACTAACTAAAAGTCTCACTAAATCTCAGCACACAAAACAGAAAACTACCTTAACAAAACGGATTGCTAGTTTTCCTGTCGAATGTAGGGCTTTCTCAGCGGTACTCCGGGTTCCACCACCTCCTCTGCTTTCTCTTACACAACCAGAAGCACTGATATACAGCTGACAATTCACAAGTTGCGTAAAACAGGAAAGAAACTAAATATCAAATCGGCTAGTGGTTTTTATACGCAGATTTTAATTTCTTAATAAAGACCTTGGGCTTGATACTCCATTTTTCCGCTAAGATTTTGTTTCAGCCGGGTGACAACAATTAAATCATAATGTAAAAAAGGGGGGGGGCGTTTTTAGGTAGGGTATGATTTTCGTAAGAAACAAGGGGATTTTGTTTTAGCATGTTACATACTGCACAATCAGCTACAGTACATGTTTGACAATTTCTTTAATCTTTCAACAATTTCCGGTCTTTATTAATAGATGTCTTTCGAGTCGTGCGTATTCGGAATTTTTTTGTAAATTACATACTCCGTGGTCACGTGATTTTGGTATTTTTTTCCACATACGTACTTCCGGTAAACAACATGAACTCCGAGAATGAAATTAAAGAAACCAAGTGGTACCATTGTGCAGCTGTTGGGTGTACTTCAGATGACAGGAAGAGATTAAAATATCCCTACATGCAAAATGTAACTTTTTATCCTAACTGCCAATAAGAATCTAAAGTTGCGTCAGAAATGGTTAAAGTTGCTTAGGCGTGATGATAGATCTATATTTTGAACCCAACTTTAAACAGTGAGTGTGTTTTCTCCACTTTGTTGATGGAAAAACTACGCCTGAGCATCCATACCCAGAGTTATTTGACTACAACAATTTCCACCAAGTATGGAAACAAACCACGGGTGCAAAGATCGTCGGAAACGCTGAGAAAGTTGGAGAAAATCCAGGAATGCCCTAGAGACAGTCGCCTCCATGTTTAGGATCATTAAGTGGTAAATTGCCAACTTTAGGTTTGTATGCAGTAAAATAAAAGAAAAAATAAACAGGTTATAAACAAAACAACTTTCATTTACAGTTAGACCATAAAATTGGAGTTGGGAGAAAATTTACTAAGTTTTAACATAAGAAAATATGATCTTACCCTCGTATTTGGAGGTTATTGGATTTTTCAAGTCTTGATAGTTAACTATTAAATTTAAAATTCCATATTTAACTTAAAACTCTATAAGTTAACCATCTCGATTTGAAATAATGCATGTAATATTCAGTTTTGTGGTATTTTTGCGACCAGTGCGTGGCAAATTCATAATGCTATAAGTACTTAGTTATTAATTTTTTATACTTTTCTATGTAATAAATTATATACATGTCAGAATTTCATTCTTATCAGAAACATAGAGTTCGATACTCACTGACAGCAGGTTGAACTCGACTCCAATCTTAATTGACAAGGATTGCCAGTTTTCCTATTGCAATTGGGGTTTTCTCCGGGAACTCCTGCTTCCTCCCCCAATAAAAACTGGACGCCATGATATAGCTGAAAGTGGTGTTAAAACACCAAACAAACAAACAGTTCCTGTTATATTGGAACACATGTTTCCTTTGGCCATATTTCATCTAGTTCTGTTTATAATTATAATATTTGCTTTTCTGATGAACAGTTTCAATATTCTTGTTTGTTAAGTAATACTCCAAACATTATATGTATTTATTTTTTCAGATACTTGATGAAGCTGCACCGAAGATTAAATACTGGTCCGGAAAACAAAGTGCAGATGATGTTAATTACCATGTGGAAATGCAGAGAAAAAAATCAGGACCAGGGAGAAAATTAAACCGATTTCAGGAATACATAATTTCACTACTGAAGCTTAGATTAAATCTTCTTTCGTTTTTTAATCGGATTTGTTTTCTGTGTCAGAGTCTCGGGTATCACGGATTTTCACCACCTGGATAAATCTGATGTATACAGTCTACATTCAATTAATGAAATGGCCTGCAAGAGAAAAGATCCGAAAACATATGCCATTATCATTCAAGAAAAATTTTCCAAAGACAACCAGCATTATAGACTGCACAGAAATTTTTATACAAAAGCCTAAATCACTGACAGCACAAAGCATAACCTACAGTTCATTCAAATCTCATAATATGGTTAAAGTCTTGGTTTCCATAACACTTTTTCATTTATTTTTGACCTCTGGGGTGGAAACACTTCTGATCGTTACATAACTGAAAATTCTGGATACTTGGATAATACTTGTCCTGGAGATGACAGATAAAGGCTTCACCATCCGAGATTTACTTACAGCAAAAAGGACAACTCTAGTAATTCCACCGTTTACGCGCAAATGTAATTGGGGCAAAGGACGTCGACTTACCTCTGCAGAAGTTTTGAAATCTAGAAACATTAATGAATCCCATAGAATTCCTGTTGAAGGGCAATTAGACGACTGAAAAAATTCGCATGTTGTCGGGTGTGATGGACCTTAAATACAAACCTTTAGCCAGTCAGATTGTAAAAGTATCAGGTTTTTTGTGCAATTTGGATGAACCATTAGTAAAGAAATGAAATATTATTCTCAATTTATTTATTGAAAAGAAAAAAAAAATACTCGTGTCAATCTTTTCTGGAACAAATTAACCAAAGGCTAAGAACAAGACCATTAAACGCAACAGTGAACATATATGACAAAACAACACTCAAGTAAAAAAAGCCATCAATACAAACTCAATAAGAGCAAACTCAGGTGCTGCAGAAGAGTATACAATATCAGCCTGTTGCAACACATACATCAAGTCACTAGCAGCCTAATTTGGGCAAGTCAAGTTCAGAAAAGTTAGATACCTGACAAAGACAAAACCAACATGTCTGATTTGAGTGGGATTTAATGTTACTTTGTCAGTTATATTTTACCTTCTTACTTTTATTGGGTATAAAAAGGTGTACCAGTGAAAACCCTTGAGTTTGAGTTGGAAAACAGACAATCACTTTCATTTTCGAGCACACACTGCCTGCATCCTCATGTGTTGACTTACTACCATGTGAGCAGATCACTAACTACCTTATATTTTAAATTAGTAAGGCACACACAATTAACATTTATCCGGAATATGTATTTTTAAATACTTTTTGAAGAACATGTCACATTTGTTTACAATATCATTAAAGTACTCTTTATCAAATTGAATTCTTTCATGAATAAAACCTTTCAATGTATAAAAAATAAAATCGCACCAATTCAATCCACATATACCCATTTGTCCTTGAATCTGAGTATACCAAGCACAGTCTTGGCGTAATCCTACTGAATTGTTTTCATCTATATACAAATTGTATTGGCCTTTACTTGCAGTGCATGCCTCGTAAGGTGTGTAATCTTTGTAAGAATAGGAGCATTTAATCTCCATGATACCAGTACCACAACACTTGAACGAGTCCATCTGGCTTCTCTGAATAAACATACAGCCCACATGTTGACACATTTGCTTTTTTGTGAGTTGATTATCTGGTAGTATACAACTGTCTTGCAATTGGTTCATGCTGTTTTCCGAAATCCAAAGCTTTGCTGTGTATTGGCTAATCTGTTGCAAAGATTTGTTTACTTATATAGTTTTGATGGTCATCTCCAAATTTAAAATGTAAAACTGAATGGAAAAGTGAAGCTGTTATTCTTCCCTTTCTATACAAGTACCAGTCTTCATTATCAGTTTGTCCACGTGTAAGCCTTTCAATGTCATTGATAACAGTTGCAGTATGGTATGACTGTAACAATTCTTCAAATTTTACCCCTTCAGTTGGAATTTTAGAAAGCTGTTCAATAGTAAATGGTTTTGGTGGTTCTTTAACATCGTCATCATCAGTGTCTAAAACATGTAGTAGAACAGAATTGTTATTCCTGCACAGACTTGTTCAATTTCATTTGAGGAAAGAGTTAACTGTGAAGCTGGATTGTAATGATGAGGACTTGGTTGAATTGGTAATATAGATGACAGATTGCTTCAGTGTCTATGTTGTGGACAGTTTCTGGTTGTGATGCTTTTCTTGGCTTGTTCCAGGTACATGGAATGTCTGTTCCTACTTAAGTGTGACGGTCTTTATGTCTGTTTTAAAAGTCTTGGCGAGTAAAAAGCAAAGCTCTGCAGTGTTTACAAGTACCATTATCACTGAAAGACATGTAAACAATTGATAAAATATTTGAACTAGTATAAACCAAATATGAGCACCATATAAGAAAAATAATAGTCTATCATATATGAATAATTTTAAGGGTTGATGGCCATCACCAAATTTAGATTTGACAAGCTTAACTTGAATATTGAAAAAGGCAGGTATTTGAAAATACCAAGATAAAACAGATTATGAACATTAATTTTGTTGATAACTTAAACATGTCAGAAAAAATTGTATACATATTGACTCCAACAACGCTAAGGCATGTTAAAAATACTGGTACCTTTATTTTAAGGTCATTGTAAAGATAACAGGGGAATGGTGGATTTATTTATTTTTTTTAATTGATGTTTTAAATTTGCTCTTTTTTAATTGTAATGTTTGTTTTGGTCACAAATCTTAATTATTTATGAGAATTAAGATGATTTGATTTGAGTAAAACAGTCTTACCAAAATATTTTATAATTAATTTTTGATATCAATAATAGTTGAGGAGCTTACTTATTAAAAAATCTCTTGAAAATACTTACACAACACAAGTGCATCCACCACTTTTTATGCTGCCATCAGAGCAAACAAGTAGCCATGTCTGATAGGGTGACTCAGTCTGTCTAGTCTCTGGTATGCAACTTGACAAAAGGTAAAAATAGTTGGTGTCTGGAATTGCATGTAGTTTTATATCTGTTATGTGGTTGGCTAAATAAAGTCTATGTCTGAAAAATAAATATCAGAAACTTGTTAAAATCAACATGAATTAAAAGGAGAAGAAATTTGTATGGGGAATATAAATTTATGCCAATGTGGAAAAATCAACCAGATTATGGCAGGAAACACACTTAAAAAACTAATATTTATATATATTCTTCCATTTCCCGGGGGGGGGGGAAGATCTTTTGTTAACATGTTACTGGCATGTTTATATGTCTGTTATCTTTTTTTTCCTATGTTATTTGTTAATGCTTTTTAATGTAATTGAGTCCTCCTATAAAGGGAGGAATTAATGAGATTCTCCTGGTATATGTTTTTTCGGATTTTAGAACTCACTGTTTTCTCATGTAAATTGCTGTTATCTGTTATCATAATTTTAAATTTACTGTTATCTGTTTTGGGGAAAATTTTTTAACCTGTAATGGACCCCTTCTGGTCCCCTCCCCCCTACCCCCACTCAACACCTTTACTGGCTTTAGGTATAAACAGGGTTAATTTTGATGTCCGTCCATGATTATGTCTAATAAGATGAAGGTTTTTAGATGTGCTAGAATGTTTCAACTTACCCACTGTCTTTCTTCATATTTGCAAGGTGGTTTTCCGTCCAGGAGCATTTGTTAAGGAAATAAATGAGTACATCATACGACTCTATCAATGGCAAAGGTCTCAAATCTTTCCTCCAATCACCGATTTCATTTACTGGTGAAATAATCACTTCCTTGCCGTTCGTCTCTGTACAACCACATCTTTGTTATAACTTATAGTCGTCTGCAGTAGTAATTACCTCCAGCTCCAACTCACAAAGCCGTATCAGCGCCATTTTGCTACACAGAGAGCATGTTATCCCTTTTTCCATTAAATATCTTTTCAAATCGGGAACTTTCATGAAGTCAAATTCACCCGGGCGTCGTTCTTCAGCCGTTGTTTACTTCGTTGTTAAGTAACGTAACGAAAACCGGAAGTACGCTTGAGGAAAATTTCTGGTGGCCAATGCTCTAAAATAACCTCCACGTACGAGAGGTGATGTAACCCGAAACACCACTATTAGGAATTAACATAGATACACAAAAGTTGCAATCGAAAACGAAAGTAATCTATTAATATAAAGAAATATTTCTAGGTCATATATAAAACTATTAAATACATTAATAGATTCTATGTTTCTAAAGTATCATCTTTATACATACAAATCGTTGATACACATACAACAGACAGTTGTAAACACCTTGCAGGTAGCAAGTCGTCACATGATCCCGTCTCTAAAGGCAAAGAACGACAACTGTGTAAAAACTGTTCTATTTTTAAATTTAGTTTTTCCACGTGCGTTTATCTGATCTTATCTTGTATTGTAATATTATAATAATATTAATATTCGATTTCAATTTATGTGAATCGTTTTTTATAAATTTTGAAGACACTTTTCAATATTTTCCAGGTTGAAATGCATTTTTAAAATGTAAAATATTAAATCCAATTATTATTCTCTCTTTTAGCAAATTATGCGTCAATTGTTAGTTTGGTAATAGGTTTGATCCCCTCTTTATCTATCTGTGTCATTAAAATTTGTGTCACATGTTGTATGTCCTTCCGTTATTATTTTTGGGGGTTTTTTTTGCAGTTTTTGTTTGTTTTAATAATGATTTTACTGTACATAGAGCAGTTCCGGGAATCAGGGCGGTCATTTTAAATTTTTTTAACTACATTTCACGGGGTGTGGAGGGTAACAGGATACTTATAGGTACAACTTTGCGGAGAAAGATTTGAAAGCCCGTTCTCTTCATATATTTTCGGACGTTATAAAATAGGACCTAATCATATATTGAATGATTACATGTAAATCAGACCATTCATATATGTTATTATTGTACATGCTCTCTGACAAACAAGTCCATTCACCACCAAAATGTTTATAACACAAAATTAAAGTGACATCTACCGTAAAGACATAAAATGTATTTGTTTTCTTGTCTTTAAGAACCGCCAATTGTTTATTTTCTCTCTACGCGGCATAATGACGGACATCGCACCTAAGTTTAACATCTGTTGATCATTCCAATCAACACATTAGCACCCATTCTAACTGACGAGGTGGACAGGGGGCTTACCTTTCTCTTTGATGACATTTTATTTATTCCTTTCTCCCTCCCCTTCGCACTTTCTCCCTGTCTTCTGCTTTTTTCTCCTTCCCATCTTTACACTTTTCCCTCTCCAAAACCCCATGGCAATAATAAAAGATCATGTAATTTTGATTAAAAACATATAAGATTGGGACATAAACCATATTAACAGCTTTAACAAACAAAGTATGCCTTATGACACATTATCAACTGAATATAATTGGTGTATGGAGTCCATTAAAAAAAAAATATGAAGATCATAAACGGTGACCGGTAGATTTCTAACCAAGACCTGTTGTCCACATATACCCGGAGTAACGCCAAAAAAAAAGCGAGGGTACGATTATTCGTTCTACATATACCCATAATCCACGCAGGCTTGTAGCACACAAAGATCTCTATTCCATAAAAACCTATAGTCAACACTATGTGAAGTTTATTTGCATTTCTTTCTCTCTGTTGTCAACATCTATGGGTAGATCTTGATCACACATAGTTTTACAATAGAGTAAAATTGTCCTTAATTAAACAATTCGTTTCCAATCCCAGATTTCTCATAAAACAAACTCAATTCAAATCTCAGACTTTTGAGTTATTTCTTAACCATCACAGGAACTGAAAAATTCTCAAGTTCTAAAAATGGAATTTAAACTGAAGTAATTGGTGCTCATAAATGTCATGTAATTTGCTGCTGTAACATACATTGTCTGATTTGTAAATTCTTTTAAATATTTTTTGCAATTTTAAGTTTTACTTTTGCTGCTATAGCTTTCTTTTTAAATTATAAGGCAAAAAATTGTCATTCAAGGGCAATAGCTCTTATAAGTAATCATCTAAAAATTTGTGACCAAATGAGTTATTTCTATACCTTGCCGTGCTGATGATTTTTGCAGATTTTGAGGTTCACTGTGATTTTTTAAGTTTTAAGTTACAAAACAAACACTGAAAATTTAATGAACAAATTCCAAGGAATGATGGCATGTTATGCAACGAGATAATGTTATTATTCTGCTGATTAATTGATAGGTGAGTTTTTTTTTAAGACAAACATTTTTCCAAATTGCTCGTGGGATTTTTCATTACTTAAGGGGCCTCGGTGGTCGAGTGGTTAAGGTAGTTCGTCTACTATTGATCAGGTGGTCTGTTAAAACTTCGGATTGCGGGTTCGAGCCTCACTGCGGGCGGGGTGCGCTCGATTCCTATCTTAATTGACAAGGATTGACAGTTTTCCCACCGAAGGTCGGGGGCTTTCTCCGGTTACTCCGGCTTTCTCCCCAATAAAAATTGGACGCCATGATATGGCTGAAAAAATGCTGAATGTGGCGTTAAACAACGTTCAAACAAACAATCATTACTTAAAGTAGTGATGATGTACATGTTTCACTGCGTTTCATGTATATTTGTGGCCGAGTGATACTGGAAGACCAATTTAACAAAAAACAGTACAATAAAAGGGACAATTTGATAAAAAAATAAATGAAATGTCTTAAAATATAAAATTTCCCAGTCTTGGAAGACAAAACTGCGTCACATAAACTTTTTTGCAAGTCAAATCAAAAGATTATGTGAAAAGTAAAAACAAATATAGTGAAAAACAGTTGCCACGAGTAAAGATATCCATATTGCGTGTAAACGACGAGTTCAGTTACAGGAGTTGTTAGTATAATATACAGCATTACACTGTAATTATCACTGTTTAACAGAGACATATAATGTAATTATATGTCTCTGCTATTTAATAAATTTCAAGCAAATACACAGACAACAAATCCCGCGTCTATGATAAACAAGTTTGTCAAACACATTAATGTGTGAACATTCTAAAGACAGTGAATACTTTACAATAGAACAAATGAACAGAAAAAAATTGATAAACAATCCGTTCACACACTTTCATTTAAGTATTAAGAACATATTATGACATCAGAGACAACTGTAACTACAACCTACATCTTTATCTGCCTAACTAATGGCATGTCGGTGTGGATATACAATCTTTATGTCGGGGTGTGGATATACATTCTTTATGTCCGGGTGTGGATATACATTCTTTATGTCAGGTGTGGATATACATTCTTTATGTCGGGGTGTGGATATACATTCTTTATGTCCGGGTGTGGATATACATTCTTTATGTCGGGGTGTGGATATACATTCTTTATGTCGGGGTGTGGATATACATTTTTTATGTCGGGTGTGGATTTACATTTTTTATGACCGGGTGTGGATATACATTCTTTATGTCGGGATGTTGATATACATTCTTTGTGTCGGGGTGTGGATATACATTCTTTATGTCGGGGTGTGGATATACATTCTTTATGTCCGGGTGTGGATATACATTCTTAATGTCGGGGTGTGGATATACATTCTTTGTGTCGTGGTGTGGATATACATTCTTTGTGTCGCGGTGTGGATATATATTCCTTGTGTCGGGGTGTGGACATACATTCTTTATGTAGGGGTGTGGATATATATTTTTTATGTCGGGGTGTGGATATACATTCTTTGTGTCGCGGAGTGGATATATATTCTTTGTGTCAAGGTGTGGATATACATTCTTTATGTAGGGGTGTGGATATATATTCCTTATGTCGGGGTGTGGATAAACATTCTTTATGTCGGGGTGTGGATATTTATTCTTTATGACGGGGTGTGGATATACATTCCTTATGTCGGGGTGTGGATATACATTTTTTATGTCGGTGTGGATATACATTCTTTATGTCAGGGTGTGGATATACATTCTTTATGTCGTGGTGTGAATATACATTCTTTATGTCAAGTGTGGATATACATTCTTTATGTCGGGGTTTTGATACACATATTTTATGTCGGGGTGTGGATTTGCATATTTTTTATGTCGGGGTGTGGATATACATTCTTTATGTCGGGTGTGGATATACATTCTTCATGTCGGTGTGTGGATATTCATTCTTTATGTCGGGGTGTGGATATACATGCTTTATGTTGGCGTGTGGATATACATTCTTTCTGTCGGGGTGGATATTCATTCTTTATGTCCGGGTGCGGATATTCATTCTTCATGTCGGGGTGCGGATATCATTCTTTATGTCGGGTTGTGGATATACATTCTTTATGTCGGGGTTTGGATATTTATTCTTTATGTCGGGTGTGGACATTCATTCTTTATGTCAGGTGTGGATAAACATTCTTTGATTCGGAGGTGTGGATATAAATTCTTTATGTCGGGGTGTGGATATACATTCTTTATGTCGGGGTGTGGATATACATTCCTTATATTGGGGTGTGGATATACTTTCTTTATGTCGAGGTGTGGATATAAATTTTTTATGTTCTGGGTGTGGATATACATTTTTTATGTCCGGATGTGAATATACATTTTTATGTCGGGTTGTGGATATACATTCTTTATATCATGGTGTGGATATACTTTCTTTCTGTCGGGGTGTGGATATACATTCCTTATGTCGGGGTGTGGATATTCATTCTTTATTTCGGGGTGTGGATATTCATTCTTTATGTCGGGGTGTGGATATTCATTATTTATGTCGGGGTGTGGATATTCATACTTTATGACGGGGTGCGGATATTCATTCTTTATGTCGGGGTGTGGCTATATATTCTTTATGTCGGGGTGTGGATATTCATTCTTTATGTCGGGGTGTGGTTATACATTCTTTATGTCGGGGTGTGGTTATACATTCTTTAGGTCGGGAGGTGGATATACTTTCTTTATTTCGGCGTGTGAATATACATTATTTATGTCGGGGTGTGGATTACATGCTTTATATCGGGGTGCGGATAAGCATTCTTATTAAATGACTAGAAAATTTGAGCATTTTCATTGGTTTAGATCCTTTGCCGATGTTCCCGATCAAACCTCATGTCTACCGCGCAAATTTGCGCGAGAGGTGGACAAATGTCATATCACTGGCACCGTGTACCCAAAAATAGATCAAGGGAAAACACAAAGACACTAAAATAAAACGTAGCTTTTGATTGGACGTTATTTTTATTTCGTCCAATCAAATCCGTTCTTACAAATTAAGTTCGGGTTATTAGAAACGTTTGCAAATGGCAGAAGTGGCTGCGATGGAGCCGGCAGGACAGAAATCTCGATTTGCAACTATCAATGAGGAACAATTAAATAAGATTTTGACAGAGAAAGATGCCAAAAATACTAAGAGAGCCACGGATTCTAGCATTAGGACATTTAAAAGTTATTTACGTGAAAAAAATTACGACGAAGATTTCGAGGACCTCCAAAATGAACAACTCGATGCTATTTTGAAAAAATTCTACTCAGAAGTCCGTACCGAAAATGGAGAACTGTATAAGAAATCAAGTTTGACTATCCTCCGACATGGAATTAATCGTTATTTAAGTAACCAGCCTTCCGGAAAAGATATAATTCACGGAAAAGACTTCACAGAGTCAAACAAGGTGTTTTCAGCTGTTGGCAAGGACTTAAAAAGACAAGGTAAAGGTGGTGTAACACATTATCCACCAATTGAAATCCCAGATCTTCAAAAAATGTATGAATATTTTGATGTAGACAATAATGTAAAACTACAGCAAAAAGTATTCGTTGATATCATGTTGTATTTTGGCAGACGCGGTAGGGAGAATATACACGAATTGAAAATCACAGATTTTGCAGCCACTTCCGACAGTAACGGACGCCTCTATATTTATATGGTTAAGGACGAATTGACTAAAAATCATCAAGACAATGAGAACACAGCAGATGGACATATGTATGCCAGAGATGGTAAGTTATTTTGCATATATGATATGATTAAATTTTACAATTGACAGTAAAATGTGCATGTACACTTACATTTTGTACTATATATAACTGTGGATGATGATTGTTGTTTGTCATGATTAAAAATGTATATTAAAAACTAAAAAAAAACAATTAAAAAAAAAAAAACAGTGAAAAAAATTGAAAACTAAATTTAAAAAAAATCATACAAGAAAATAGATAAAAAGTATAAGTTATTCATGCTTTTTATTATTTATTTTACAGATGAGATGTGCCCGGTGAGGTCTTTCCACAAGTACGCAAAACATCTGCGGGGAAATAAGTGTGACCGTTTATTCCAACGTCCAAGTACTAAAGCCAATAGTTTGAAATGGTATGACAGCGTTCCTATGGGTCACAATACAATTGGAATTCTAATGCCTCTTATTTCTGAAAGTGCTGGTTTATCTCGTCGTTATACAAACCACTCTTTGCGTGCAACTTCTGTTAATGTCCTTGACAATATAGGAAATTTTGCTTCTCGGCACATTGATTATGTCTGTTACAGGACACAAGTCGGAGCAGAGTTTAAAAACATACAGTGGTTATACAGGTAAAGACATTAAGAGACAAATGTCGGACACCATTTCGTCTACCTTGCGTCCAAATACTAGTGGAAACCCCAAAAAGTGCGCATCAGTGAACCAATAGACAATAAATTTGAAATTCAGCGGTTAACAAATGCCGATTTTGGGGATTTAGTTCAAGACTTACAAAATGATGGCTTTGATAAAATTTTGTCGTCAATTGATTTGCCTACGTTTAATAAAGAAAATCAACCCGGACCTTCTTCTAATAGTACTGTTTTCAATAGTACAGTTGAAAACCGTTACAATGGAACACTAAATTACATGGTCCCAAGACAACCACAGTTACAGTTCCCAGTTTTTAACAACTGTTCTAATATAACAATAAACTACAATTTGAAGTGAAGAAATCTTTGAAACTACATGCAGTTCTGTGATACATTTTATTCCTGTGATAAAAGTTAAATTTTAAATTAAATTTGTTGAAGAATTGTTGAAAATTATTTATCTTGTTTACTTTAACATGTTTGTTTAAAGTCCAATATCTGGTGAGATTTAATTTGCCTTTGAAAATTATCAAAACATCTGAAAGGATATGGAGAAATATCATGAAATTATTCACAGGTCTTGAGTCATTTAATAAAACAATTGTTGACTTTTCATATCAGGTTGACATGAGATTTATCAACCTCAGAAGTGATATTCACCTCAGCCGTTAGCTTCGGTGAATATTTCACTTCTTCAGGTTGATAAATCTTCATGTCAACCTCATAAAAAGTCATTAATTGTATAATGTCGGGGTGTGGATATACATTCTTTATGTCGGGGTGTGGATATACATTCTTTAAGTCGGGGTGTGGATATACATTCTTTATGTCGGGTTGTGGATATTAAATCTTTATGTCAAGTATGGATATACATTCTTCATGTCGTGGAGTGGATGTTCATTCTTTATGTCGGGGTGTGGATATACATTCTTTATTTCGGGGTGTGTATATACATTCTTTTTGTTGGGGTGTGGATATACTTTCTTTATGTCGGGTCATGGATATACATTCTTTATGTCAGGTGTGGATATGCATTCTTTATGTCAGGGTTTTGATATTCATTCTTTATGTCGGGGTGTGGATATACATTCTTTATGTCGGGATGTGGATATACATTCTTTATGTCTGGGGTGTGGATATACATTCTTTATGTCGGGGTGTGGATATACATTCTTTATGTCGGGGTGTGGATATTTATTCTTTATGTCGGGTGTGGATATACATTCTTTATGTCAGGGTGTGGATATACATTCTTTATGTTGGGGTGTGGATATACATTCTTTATGTCGGGTGTGGATATACATACTTTTTGTCGGGGTGTGGATATACATTCTTTATGTCGGGGTGTGGATATACATTCCTTATATTGGGGTGTGGATATACTTTCTTTATGTCGAGGTGTGGATATAAATTCTTTATGTTCTGGGTGTGGATATACCTTTTTTATGTCCGGATGTGAATATACATCTTTATGTCGGGTTGTGGATATACATTCTTTATATCATGGTGTGGATATACTTTCTTTCTGTCGGGGTGTGGATATACATTCCTTATGTCGGGGTGTGGAAATTCATTCTTTATTTCGGGGTGTGGATATTCATTCTTTATATCGGGGTGTGGATATTCATTCTTTATGTCGGGGTGTGGATATTCATACTTTATGACGGGGTGCGGATATTCATTCTTTATGTCGGGGTGTGGCTATATATTCTTTATGTCGGGGTGTGGATATTCATTCTTTATGTCGGGGTGTGGTTATACATTCTTTAGGTCGGGAGGTGGATATACTTTCTTTATTTCGGCGTGTGAATATACATTATTTATGTCGGGGTGTGGATTACATGCTTTATATCGGGGTGCGGATAAGCATTCATTTCGGGGTTTTGATATTTATTCTTTATGTCGGGGTGTGGATATTATGTCGGGGTGTGGATATTATGTCGGGGTGTGGATATACATTCTTTAAGTCGGGGTGTGGATATACATTCTTTATGTCGGGTTGTGGATATTAAATCTTTATGTCAAGTATGGATATACATTCTTCATGTCGGGGAGTGGATGTTCATTCTTTATGTCGGGGTGTGGATATTCATTCTTTATGTCGGGGTGTGGCTATATATTCTTTAAGTCGGGGTGTGGATATACATTTTTTATGTCGGGTGTGGATATTCATTCTTTATGTCGGGGTGTGGATATTTATTCTTTATGTCATGTGTGGATATACATTCTTTATGTCGGGTTGTGAATATACATTCTTTATATCCGGGCGTAGATATACATTCTTTAAGTCGGAGTGTGGATATTCATTCTTTGTATCCGGGCGCAAATATAGATTCTTTATGTCGGAGTGTGGATATACATTCTTTATGTCGTGGTGTGGATATTTATTCTTTATGTCGGGTGTGGACATTCATTCTCTATGTCAGGTGTGGATGTACATTCTTTGATTCGGAGTTGTGGATATACATTCTTCATGTCGGGGTGTGGATATACATTCTTTATGCCGTGGTGTGGATATACATCTTTTATGTCGGGGTGTGGATATACAGTCGAACCTCGATGTGTCGAACTCGGATTATTCGAATACTCGGTTTACTCGAACTATTTCAAAAGTCCCGGCAAAATTCCCATTAACCCAAAGCAATTTTACCTTTGATTACTCGAACTTTGATAATTCGAATTCTCGGTTAAGTCGAGGTGATTTGTCAGTCCCCACACCTTGAAAATAACCGTAATTAACCCTGATTAGTCGAAGTCGACTATTCAAATTCTTTGATGTCATTTTAATTGATTTATGAACGCTCTATGGCTTCAAAAGGTGTTAATCCGGACATGTTTACTTAATGATTGGTCACGCGTGTATGAATAAAATGTTGACATGTGCACCTGTTTGTATTGATCACCCAAGCGTTTTAATCATTATCAATTGTGTGTATGTATACAATCTGAGGAAACGAATTTAATTGGTAACGCTGATATTTTTATTGATGTTTTGATTTTAATTTTAAAAATTATGATGATTAATTAATATAAATTAAAAATAAAACAAATCGGCGTCTTTTAATCCTGAACACCAGTTCACCTTCCAATTTAACAAATTAATTTAAAACGTATAAAAAGAGCGCATTAAGAGGTTTTTATTCATAAATTGTTTACAATGTTAGCTGAACAATGTAGTGAAGGCACCGGGCAATCCGGCGGGATAGCTAGATCGGCTAAACGTAAACTAAACGTAAAGTCGATTGAGGACAAGTACCAAGCCATCGTAGAAGTTGAGAGGGGTCTGAAGACAAAATCCGAAATTGCCCGTAATTTTGAAGTTCCAGCCAACACATTATCCACTTGGATAAAAAATGCAGAAAAAATAAAAGACGCCTACCAACAAAGCAGCTTTGGACCAGATAGAGAACGGCAACATATGAAGACGTTGAACAAGCCCTACTTAAATGGTTTACCAGTCTTAGAGACCAGAACCTACCCATCTCCGGACCAATGCTGATTACAAAGGCTGAGGAATTCGCTAGAAGACTAAACCACTCAGACTTCAAGTGCAGTAATGGCTGGCTAGACAGATTCAAGGAGAGACACAACATCACTTTCAAGAAGATATGCGGGGAGGCCAAATCCGTCAACATAACAAATACGATATTCAATTTGACGAGATACATCAAAAAACAAAGACGGAAAAGTTCAACTTCCGGTTTACTGATAACTCTGATGAGTCGAACCTCGGATAACTCGAATACTTTCTAATGGTCCCCTCGACTTCGAGTTAACGAGGTTCGACTGTACATTCTTTATGTCGGAGTAAGGATATACATTCTTTATGTCGGGTGTGGATATACATTCTTTTTGTCGGTGTGTGGATATAAATTATTTATGTTGGGGGTGTGGATATACATTCTTTATGTCAAGGTGTGGGTATTCATTCTTTATGTCGGGGTGTTGATATACATTCTTTATATCGGGGTGTGGATATTTATTCGTTATGTCGGGGTGTGGATATAAATTCTTTATGTTGTGGGTGTGGATACACATTCTTTATGTCGGGGTGTGGATATACTTTCTTTACGTCGGGTCGTGGATATACATTCTTTATGTCAGGTGTGGATATGCATTCTTTATGTCAGGGTTTTGATATTCATTCTTTATGTCGGGGTGTGGATATACATTCTTTATGTCGGGGTGTGGATATACATTCTTTATGTCGGGGTGTGGATATTTATTCTTTATGTCGAGGTGTGGATATACATTCTTTATGTCAGGGTGTGAATATACATTCTTTATGTTGGGGGTGTGGATATACATTCTTTATATCGGGGTGTGGATATACATTTTTTATGTTCGGGTTTGGATATACATTCTTTATGTCGGGGTAGGGATATACATTCTTTATGTCGGGTGTGAATATACATTCTTTATGTTGGGGGTGTGGATATACATTCTTTATATCGGGGTGTGGATATGCATTTTTTATGTTCGGGTGTGGATATACATGCTTTATGTCGGGTGTGGATATTCATTCTTTATGTCTGAGTGTAGATATACATTCTTTTTGTCGGGGTGTGGATATACTTTCTTTGTGTCGGAGTGTGGATCTTCATTCTTTATGTCGGGGTGTGGATATTTATTCTTTATGTCCCTTGTGGATATTCATTCTTTATGTCGGGGTGTGGATATTTATTCTTTATGTCGGAGTGTGGATATTCATTCTTTGTGTCGTTGTGTGGATATTTATTCTTTATATCGGTGTGTGGATATGCATTCTTTATGTTGGGGGTGTGGATATACATTCTTTATGTCGGGGATGTGGTTATACATTCTTATGTCGGGGTGTGGATATACATTCTTTATGTCGGAATTTGGATATTCTTTATGTCGGGGTGTGGATATACATTCTTTTTGTCGGGGTGGGGATATACATTCTTTATGTCGGGGTAGGGATATACATTCTTTATGTCGGGTGTGGATATACATTCTTTATGTCGGGGTGTGGATATTCATTCTTTACCTCGGGGTGTGGATATACATTCTTTATGTCGGGGTGTGAATATACATTCTTTATGTCGGGTGTGAATATTTATTCCCTATGTCGTGGCGTGGATATACATTCTTTTTGTCGGGGTGTGGATAAAAATTCTTTATGTTGGGGGTGTGGATAAACATTCTTTATATCGGGGTGTGGATATTTATTCGTTATGTCGGGGTGTGGATATACATTCTTTATGTTGCGGGTGTGGATACACATTCTTTATGTCGGGGTGTGGATATAATTTCTTTATGTTGGGTCATGGATATACATTCTTTATGTCAGGTGTGGATATACATTCTTTATGTTGGGGTGTGGATATACATTCTTTATGTCGGGTGTGGATATACATTCTTTATGTCGGGGTGTGGATATACATTCTTTATGTCGGGGTGTCGATATTTATTCTTTATGTCGGGGTGTGGATATACATATTTTATGTTCGGGTGTGGATATACATTCTTTATGTCGGGTGTGGATATACATTATTTATGTCGGGGTGTGGATATACATGCTTTATGTCGGGGTGTGGATATACATGCTTTATGTTGGGGTGTGGATATACATTCTTTATGTCGGGGTGTGGATATACATTATTTATGTCGGGGTGTGGATATTTATTCTTTATGTCGGGGTGTGGATATACATTTTTATGTTCGGGTGTGGATATACATTCTTTATGTCGGGGTAGGGATATACATTCTTTATGTCGTGGTGTGGATATACATGCTTTATGTCGGGTGTGGATATTCATTCTTTATGTCTGAGTGTAGATATACATTCTTTTTGTCGGGGTGTGGATATACTTTCTTTATGTCGGAGTGTGGATCTTCATTCTTTATGTCGGGGTGTGGATATTTATTCTTTATGTCCCTTGTGGATATTCATTCTTTATGTCGGGGTGTGGATATTTATTCTTTATGTCGGAGTGTGGATATTCATTCTTTGTGTCGGGGTGTGGATATTTATTCTTTATATCGGTGTGTGGATATGCATTCTTTATGTTGGGGGTGTGGATATACATTCTTTATGTCGGGGTGTGGATATTTATTCTTTATGTCGGAGTGTGGATATTCATTCTTTGTGTCGGGGTGTGGATATTTATTCTTTATATCGGTGTGTGGATATGCATTCTTTATGTTGGGCATGTGGATATACATTCTTTATGTCGGGGGTGTGGTTATACATTCTTATGTCGGGGTATGGATATACATTCTTTATGTCGGAATTTGGATATTCTTTATGTCGGGTTGTGGATATTTATTCTTTATGTCAAGTATGGATATACATTCTTCATCTCGGGGAGTGGATATTCATTCTTTATGTCGGGGTGTGGATATACATTCTTTATATCGGGGTGTGGATATACATTCTTTATGTTGGGGTGTGGATGTACATTCTATTTACATAGTTACAGAGAAACATATATATACAATATATAAATGAATAAAGCATGAGTAAAAACTGATTGTACATGTATAAAACAATAACAGTTAACGAGGAGGACTAACTTTAACATTGATAATTTTCAAAAATTTACTGAGTTTTTCATCAACAATAATATTATCCGATTTGAAGAGATTACTGAACTTAAAAGTATTTGGATATTTCTGATAATATTCTGGGATTAGTTTTTCTTTCCTTTTGGAGAACTTTGCATTCCATAACGTAATGATACTCATCGCCTATACCTGGAGAAATCCGCGGACCTTCGATAGGAAAACTGGCAATCCTTATCAATTAAGATTGGAGTCGAGCGCACCCAGCCCGCAGTGAGACTCGAACCGCAATCTCAGTGTTGACAGACCACGTGATATTTAGTAGACGAACTACATTAACCAATCGGTCACCGGGGCCCCGTTAGTTAAAGTGTATTTTGTCTATTTTACAATGCAAATATAGAAGGATTTCTAGACCGAAAATTTTTCATCACGAAAATGCCGGGTAGAAAATCATTAAAATTTCAGAAAACATATGTTGCGTTTTGTGTGTGTGTGTGTGTGTTGTAGAGTGTAAATATGCTTTATTCTAATATGATGTGCCTAAAACGCGTCGAGTCCACATCAGGTCTAAAACGAGTATTTATTCCTAATCAGCATCATAAACTATCAATACTCTTTATGGCGACGTTACAGTTTCAGATATTTTAACGATGCCACAATCAAATCTTTGTCCTAAGTGGATAGCAACTCAAAGGTTAGGTTGTTAGAAAAATTAATAAATATGTCCTAATAGAATCAAAATAAATCATTGGGGCAAGAATATATACTGATTTTACCACGGGTTTGCTCTTTATATCCACATTATTGGGCATGAAGGGCCAACAAGTCCTAAAATCAGTATATATTCTTGCCCCAATGAATTTTTCTTAAATACATGTAAACATATAAAAGGAAAACGTTTATTCATTAAAAAAGGTTTATCCAACATACTATAAGGCTTGGACTAGGAAACTTTTTTCCAAACCAATGATGTATTCATGATATAACAAAGCAAATTTATTACACGATTAATGTTTCTCTGATAAATACATGTTTCTTAACAAATATAAATATTTAATGTATAAATATTCCTTATGGCTTAGTAAGAAATTGACGATCACCACTAAAAATTCAGGGGTTTTTAAATATTTATTTTGAATATGCTAGGCAATTCTCCTATGAACCTGTATCTAATACTGTAATACACATTTGCTTATATTTGTTTTTTAATGGAGTCACTTTCAGCAATTTTTCAGCTGTATTATGGCGTCCAGTTGTTATTTGGGGAGGAAGACGGAGTACCCGGATATAACCACCGCACTTCGGTAGTAAAACTGGACCTTGTCAATTATAATTGGAGTCGAGCGCACTCACACTCGCAACCTCATTGTTAACAGACCACGTGATCAATAGTTGAAGAACTACCTTAACCATGATACACTTAGACTATTATGTGAAATGTGCCTATTTTGCTAGTTTTATTAAATTACATTATGCAAATGATGATTGCACAACAATGGTGCTAATAATTTAATTATGTGTAATATAAATTAAAATTAATATAGATAATGTACGTGTATTTGCTTGTTATTTTATCCTGTACTTTTCTGCAATATATAAATGATAAATTGAAATATAACCATTCTTGGCAATCATATCGATCATTTATGTATGTGGTGCGAATCGGTTTAGAGTGGGGTGAGTCGTTATTAATATATTCAACAAGGATCTAAGCATTTTTTATTTTGAACCAGAAACTACGAATGGTGAACTAAGAACTTCGAATGTTAAACAAGGAGCTGAAAATTCGAATGTTCAGCTAGAAAGTCGAGTTTTGAACGAGGAACTAAAATTTTTGAATATAAACCAGAAAGTCCAAATGTTGAACTTGCAGCTGTCAATGTTGAACAAGAACTGAAAAATCTTATGTTGAACTAGTAGATGCGAATGTTGAATTAGGAAGTGCGAATGTTGAACGAGGAACTACGAATGTTGAAGTAGTAAGTACGAATATTGAACTAGGTGCTGAAGGATCGAATGTTGAACTAGGAACTGCGAATGTTAAACGGGAAACTAAAATTTTGAATACCGAACCAGGAAATACAAATGTTGAACTAGGAACCTCGAGTAACTAAGAATTTTGAATATTGAACCGGAATGTTGAGCGAGGAACTGCGAATTCTGAACTAGGAACTAAAACTTCGAATGTTCAACTAGGAACTGCGAATGTTAAACGGGGAACTAAACAATTTCAATTATGAACCAGACACTATGACATGTTGAACTTAGAACTATGAATTTCGAACTAGGAACATGCGGATGTTGAACGATGAACTACACGTTTTGAATATTTAACCAGAAACTATGAATGTTGAACAATTAACTGCGAATATTGAACTATGAACTGCAATTATGGTTTTTATCGTGTTCCGGTTATTCACATTCGGTTTTTGTGTTTTGAGTTTTTTGCGTTTGATATGTTTGTCTATATCCGGATTTTGTTTTATTGTGCCTTGACTTTCGGCTCCTTTTGTTCGGTCGGTTTAATTGCTATTTTTCTTTCTATGAAATACCGATACTACGAGAGCACGACATTTTAATCCGATTGTATATACATATTAATTGACTGATTGTTTGATCGTTTTTTTTTCTAACGTCAAACAATCAATTTTCAGAAATATTCAACACCATGGATTTTATATACATTTATTTATACTATGATCTAGTAAGGTGTTTTCGATAGTCTTTTTTCCAAGTTTGTTAGACTCAACTACAAATGTAGGAAATACGGACAGTGGTAAAATGGGAAAATATACGACCCTTTTTTATGTTACTTAAATAAAATTCAATTCAGATCTTTCTCTTATTTTCAATAATGGTGTATTTCACAGTATAAAGCCCTAAATTGTTGTTTACTACGTCATCACATTAGTCGTCGAAAACACCTTACGTTTATTTCTATCACACTGTTTACATTATGTTCATATTAAGCGTGCATGGTACTATTAAAAAAAACAGATTGATTATAACGTGGCGGAAACATGACCCTGGGTAATAATTGAATTAACTGTAAAGATAAGTTTTGTTTGTTTACTTACCAACGCACAAAATTTACTGACAAAAATAAATCTATCGAAAATCCCTTAGCCCAGCATACCATGGTTTACAAATAAACAAAACTACTAGCAATATCACGTAAATTTGGGTTTTTTTATTATAAAACATCGGATGTTTTTCATTATAAAACATCGGGACTTATAAAAATGATTGTAGCATCGTCACTAAATTCCGTGTGCCAATAAATGACTCGGAAGACCTTATTCACTAAGCGTCTGTTAATTCCACGTGTGTGGATGTCTTTACGGGCCATTTCTGCATCTTTTACGGAACGTTTAAGGAAACTTTACGTGGTATTCACAAAGCCTCCTGTAAAGTTTGCGATGATTTCGGACTTTTTGCAGTAGAATCATGGAATTAAAATGTAATTCCGAATAAGTCACTAAACAATACGTTAATATCTAATTAATCCATAATTGCATCTATGTATAAGAGTTACAGCTCTCGTCGAAAAAAAAGATACCGATTACGTAACGCCCAGGATCTAGCGGTCTTAATTTGTCTGTACTGAAAAAAGCAATTAAGGATTAAAAAAAGTTGCACGAATTTTCATGAGAAAGTCTGCTCTGCAACATATTTTTGTCACCAAAAAAACTTTACGCTATAGCGCAAACACACGCTTGTATTTATACTATTGTTGTAAACATATTTATTTTATAATATTTTAATTTCGTTTAAATACTCAATACATGAGCAAAGTTGGTTATTTCGTATAACCTAACTTGGTTTTTCAGCACGTGACTGATTGTGACGTCATAGTAAGATGTATTGATGACTTTGACTATACATGAATTCTTCCGCAAACAACAAGTGACGGCACTAAAATTGTGAATTGCAAATATTATTTGATTACTTGTAAAATATTGTTTTTGTTACTTCATTTTAACTATATAATTTAAAATATAAGGTTTGTTTTCAATTGTTGGTTAGATTATTGGATATAAACGACTTTGGATCGATTTACGCTGCAACATAAACATCTTCGCGGTTTATTCAGCGTAAATCGACCCAAAGTCGTTTATATCCAATAATCTAACCAGCAATTGAAAACAATCCTTAAATATAAGCATGATCATACCGGATGACATGAAACAATACAAAGAATTTCATGACAATAAGGATTCAGAAACAATCAAAGTTGCTGTTCTGATCTGTCTCCTAAGGAAAAATATTCAAACACTTGCAGATAGCATGATAGCATTGTAATATATCCTACGCATTTTCCTCTCACGAAAGGCAAGAAATAGTTTAATAGAAAAAAATAATTTGTTAAGGTACGGGTGATAGAGCAAAATGCAAGCACACGTGCTCGGAGGAGTGTGTTTTGCAACGGGAAAATCTATACAGTAAACCTTTTAGATTTTATATAATATTTTTGAGCTTGATGAAAACTGAGCACATTGTCCTTATCAGAAATTTGGTCAGATCTATACAAGAGCAAGCCAACATCAACCGGACGTGGTATACTTAATTGATAAAGAGTTAAGGAATTCTTACCTGATGTTGTTGTTGTATGGAGGACAGGACAAATTTAAATGTAAGGTTAATTCAAGACAGCCACTAAACAGTTTGTCGAATTAACTACATTTCTGACAAATAAGTGAGAATTTTTGAAGCTCGAATTCGTCAGTATTCTGGAATAAAAAATTTGCCCTAGACTTTGGGTTCGCAATATTTTCTTGAATAAGTTAATGGGTAAGTTAAAATTGACAGCGGAAGGAATAAAGTAATTAGAATAAAACGTAGTCAGATTTTAACTTCAGTTAAGTTTGTTTTCTGCCTAGTGTTGTGATCGTATTTGCTTTTTACTCAGGGTAACAGGTTTTGTAAGTATTCCGGAGCACTTTTGTTTACAATTGTGTGCATGAGTATTCATCAATGTTGTTCCGTCTATCGGACAGTTTTCCCAGTGGGTTTCGTCGTAAAGTTTTGCAATTCTTGTAGGTTTTTTCCACCGGTCAATATTCGGGCAGCGTCGAGCTGAACACTGTTTAATTTATCAATAAAGGTTTGTTTGTCGGTATCCCTAAACACGTCGGCATACTCTAGGATCGGACGAATAAAAGACATATGCAATTTTTCACGCGAGAACCTATCAAGTATATTCCATCTATATCTCCAAATATCGATTCCCTTACTATATTATTTCTTTACATTATATTCAATGTGGTCATTCCACTGGCTTTTTTGAGAAATATACAGCTAAATGTAGATGTTTATGTTTTTAATGTCTTATAATGTTTGATTATCCGTTTGAATAAAAGGATGCGATGTTTTAAATGTTTTATGACTTGTAATCTTGGTTTTCAGTGTTTTGTGTATTGAACTAAGTACATAGTTTTGCGACCATTCATGAATTTTGCACATATCACTGTATAGTTTGTCAGCAGCCCAGGATTATCAACCACAGAATATACACTCGTGTCGTCAGCAACAATTAATTTGCGCTTCTATATCAGCCACAATATCATTGATAAAGATTAAAAATAACACAGGTCCTAAAACTGAACCTTTAGGGAACACCCGCGTTAATTGGTAACCAGTTTGATGTTGAACCATTAATTACAACCCTTTGAACCCTATCCGAAAGATAGTTTGCAAACCATCGCCAAAGAATTACCGATATACCAATTTGGTTTAATGTATGTAGAAGCCCTGTGTGTTAGACTATCAAAGGCTTTATTTATATTAGAAAACACTTCACGGAATACCTTCCCAGAATCCAAATCTTTGCGAATCATTCGCAATGTTGATTAATGGATTTATAGCAGTCTCCTCTTGAAAAACCATAATGGTGTGAGGTCAAAATTTATACCATTAGGTCTTTTGCCGTTTTTTCTGTTTTCAATGTTTTCCTTTTATCTTAAACGTGATTTGCTTGTGTTTTGTTTTTCCTGATTCAAAACAGTATAAATGTAAAACACCAAAACAAAATGTTCATATGAAAGTTGTCGTATTATTGAAACAACTTTGTTCAAAGTATGTCAAATGACAATTTATGTATATTCCTGGACAATTGGGTATACTGTTTTGACTTCTGGAAATCGTTGGTTGAAGGCAAAATAGGTAATTAGACACGGCATTATCATTTGGTATGATAAATATTAACACCTTTAAAACTGCGAAAACTGTTGATTGCATTTGGACGTTTGACGTACTACAGGGAGCGGTATGTCAGCTATGCTCACACTGAGAACAAGTAAACAAACAATTAATCGATGCAAAAAGGTTGGGACATAGAAAACACACAATTTTGACATCTACTGGAAAAGTATGGAGTATTGTGTCGGTGAGAAAAATTTAGCCCTTTGTAAAGTCGACAATGAACCTACTCTTTTTCGAAATATACAAATTAAGGGTCTGTAATCTCGCAAGGAGCGTGCACTCTTCATACACGTCACCCACTACGTTCGCGGCCAGGCTTTCCGTATTATGACCTGACAACCACCAACGAGAGTGTCTCCCTTATCTGCCACCCGGGAACGCGCTGAGCTGCTCTGTAGGTCGAGCACTGGGAGCCCTCCCACTGTGGTAGTAAAATAACCCGCTTCTCCGGTTCCGGGGTAAATGCTGTCATGTAAACAAAAGATATTGCCCAATGTTCTTCAAATACCCGGATAACATCTACTTGACGTCATTTTTAGGTCAATGTCGTCGTATGGCAAGTTCAAAACTTGCCAAACTGACATGCACAGAAAGAACATCAGTAAACAAAAATCGGTGTATTGGCAGTGTAAGTGTTAATAGTTTAAAGTAACGCTATTTCAGATGGGAAATCTGATATTGCAATTCTTTTGTTTATTTAACAAACACAGCGAATAAATAGTAAGAGGCACACAAACCTTGATGTCCAAGACGCACATATATAGATATATCAGCAATCATGTCGAATGTCTACACAAATGTCAACACAGATCGACTTTACAGTTATAAACAATTAAAGCTGCAGGAAATTGATAAAAGACGAGAACTGATAGAATACATTTTTTATTTAAAATACGTTTATTTCATTTTTCAAATGATATTTAGTTGGTAATTCTAGAGAATAAAAAATTTGACACGCGGATCTCACAAGTGTTACAAGTAAAACCTCAAGTGTCGTTTACAAATACAGAAAAGTCACATTTCATATAATTAAATACTAGTATTGACCATTGAAGAAAAATCGCGTAATAGCATTGCAGGTTCTTGATCAATTTCAAATCAGAGTGTCTCCTTCGACGTCCGCGCGAATGTATCCTAGCAAGATAAAACTAAATACTGCGGGATGGCTTGACAAATATTACAAGCACGTTCGGGTGATGACTGCGACATGAAATTCATTTTCGAGCAACAAAAAAATCGATGCATAGAACACGACGTCACACCGTGTTTATTTTTTTCAAACCGGGCGGAAGATGCGGGGGTAGCTAAGCCCTGACATGTATATTATAGAATTTAAAGAGGTTTGTAACAACCCGTGTTGAAAAACATGTTGACTACTCCAACCAGTTTTGTAATAAACTTCTGATGTTGAAAAATATTATGAAACAGGGGATATATACTTATAATAGTATATCATTTTATTTTAACTTGTGCATAGAAAATCCACAACATCATCAAGAACAATTTTTATTGCAAAATGGGTTAGAGGTTTATAAACAAGACCAAATCAAATACAAATTTATAAAAGGCCGAAGCCAGGTGGTGAGTACGTCGTGTTTATACATCCATAAAGCCATCTTGTTTCTGAAAGAAGTTTTCTTTGCGCTATTTATCGAAAAATGAAATATTTTTTTCCTGATATACGAATAAAAAAGAATTAATGTACAGATGTAAAGGGTAGAATTATAGCACAAGTTCCTTTCAATCTGAATCATAACCACATGCGACTGTATACATTCAGAAACTCGTTAAAGTTCTTTAATCGAGGTTATTTATTTATTTATTATTTTTTATTATTATTTATTTATTTATTTATTTATTTATTTATTTATTTATTTATTTATTTATTTATTTATTTGCTGGTACATGTTATTAAATAATTATTAATTAAGAAAAATAGCAAAGAAAACCGACCGAACAACAAGAGCCAAAAGTCAAGGGACAGTTACAAATCCGATATAGACAAAACGCAACACAAAAACCAAAAACACAAAAAACAGAAAGAGAGTAACCCGAACCCAATAAAAACCATGGGTGCACTCAGGTGCTCCGGACGAGTAAGCAGTGACTGCCTCTAATTAGACACCCGTCGAGTTACTCATTGTCATGTCTAGGGAAAAGTCAAATCCAGGAATAGGAATCACTACCTATGACTCAGCAAACATGTCAGATCGTATTTGAGACACTGATTTCCCATAACGATCAATTAAGTCATGGTGACGACCATAGAACTTCTGGAGAGATAACATCAACCTAGGTGCAACAAACCCTTGTTTGAGTAGTTTAGCAGTCAACAGCAGGGATCGGTCTAGAAAATCGGAATACCGATCGCAGGATCTAGAATAACGTATAAGTTGTGAAATGTACACACCATACGCTGGAGCTGCTGGAATGTTGCTGTCGATGAACGGGAAGTTGACAATTGGAAAGTTGAAGTCATCACGTTTGTCATAGAGTCTAGTTTGTAGTTTTCCTGAGTCTATTTATAGAAGTAGCTCTAAGTTAAGAGGCTGAGCTTAGTGTATTGGTGGTGTCTTTAATTTCAAGCTTGCTAGGGTAAATTGAATGTAAATAGTCACCAAATTTAGCATTGTTGAGGGACAAAACATCATCAATATAGCGGAATGTTAAATTGAAGGTCTGGGCCAGTGTCTTTTCTCTCTTCATCAGCAGGCCTTCTAGGAACTCAGCCTCATAAGAGTACAAAAACCGGTCGGCGGGGAGAGGAGCACAATAAGTACCCATTGGAATACCAACAGTCTGTTGAAAAGCATGTCCTCCAAACATGACGAATATGTTGTCAATCAGAAAATCTATCATATGACAGATTTGGTCTTCAGTATATTTAGTAGTAGATTTAGAGTCATTAATGACGAAGTAAGATCTGTCATGATTAATTACTGGGTATTTGTATCGTCTCTTTCCGTTATTCTTGGAAAAGCAGCGTTTTATAAGATCTTTAAGCCTAGTTTTAAGCTGGATATGAGGGATGGCCTTATAGAATGTCGAAAAATCAAATGTTTTAATGCTGTAACAATGGGAAAGAGATCCAGACCTCAAAATGTCTATCAGGTCTTTCGATTTTTTTTAATATCCACATTTCATTTATTCCACTCCTGGAGTAAAAAGTGTCGCTATATTTTTGAAGCCCCGTTTTTACTGTTGGTAAAATAGTTGTCAGGAGTTGCGATAGTGTTTTGGTAGTACACTTAGACGATCCTGCTATAAAACGCTGTTTGTATGGATTTTTGTGAAGTTTTGGTATCCAATACAAAAGGGGAGATCACAATCTTCGACTTTGATTTTGAGACTAAAGGATGCCATATCGATTTGTGATTTTCAATAATCTCCTCTTTTGAAAGCCCAGTAAATGTGTAAGTAGGATTGCCAAGTGAAATGTCCCATGGAATATCCGACTTCGGTATAAAAGTTAAGAAATTAAACGTATACATTTTATGTACTAGTAGATATGATGGTAGAAATAAATATTACTTAATAATGTGTTCATATTTTTGGAAACCTAAATGTCTTAACTTCCTCTGGTATAAATTAAAACCCTATAAATCAAATTTAGAAACTGTCATTATTACCTCTAATGTCGCTATATTTGTTTTTTTTTATGGTTTAGTCAAAGAATTTTTAGTTTGCGACTATTCGTAATTTTTTAGGTTTATATATAGTCAATTGTTGCTGATGGTCGACTTGCAGGCATCATTGACATCTAAAACTTACATTGCATATAAGATTGTTAAGTTTTCATGAGGTGTTGCCGCAACGTTTACGGGTGCGGAATTACCAATGCTTCCATAATTAAGATTTTTTCTTTTCGGATAGATTCGGCAAAGTTTACTGGGTGAGGTAACTTTACGGAGGCTTCATCAATAAGGTCTCTGTTGTTTAATTACAGACCACGTTCACATATAATAATCGGAAACACATGTAGCGCAATTATCTACATCCAGGTACCAATTAATGA
Organism: Limnoperna fortunei; assembly: GCA_944474755.1. Lineage (NCBI taxonomy): Eukaryota > Metazoa > Mollusca > Bivalvia > Mytilida > Modiolidae > Limnoperna > Limnoperna fortunei. The sequence goes on along the minus strand of OX104119.1, from coordinate 13,876,023 downwards.
CCTAGTAAATATATTTTTTGTTTACAGAAATATTCATGTATACCAGAAAAACTCATAACTAAAATAAATAAAGTGTAGCAAAATCGCACAGAAACTCCTTAGTAACCGTTAAGGACCAGGGAAGGCACAAAAGGTAATTTCTAACAATAAAGAATCGCAATTCCAAATAATATCACTGTTAAAATACTCTGACTTCTTCCTCCAATAAAAACTAGACTTAAACTAATAAACTTGAAAAAATACTGAAAGTGTTGTTAAACAACATACTAACAAACGTACAATATAGCATACGTTCTTATTTGTTTTCGTCATTCTTGGCTGAATTAAAAGATTAGATTCTAAACCTTAACATTCATGTTATAACAATATAAAATATTAAACTCTGCCTCTTGGAGTTGTTATAAAGTACAAATGAAGTCAAATATTTGGTGGAAGACCACAAGGTCCCCTCGCCATTGAAATTTCGATAAGTTAGTTTCAGCAGTTTTTGTAAGACGTGTGTTAACTTTAAAATACAGTCGAAAAATTTCGGGAAATACAAATAATGTTTCCCCTTTCAGAAAAATTTCGTCTTGGCATCGGCTGATAACACTACTTCACATTACCACCCATAACTAACAACGTACACGTGTCCTTCATAATCAACCGATAGAGCGTTCGGGGTCAGCCATCAGTTGACGTGTTGGGCAGCTCTGTGAGAGAGAATCATGGTCGCGTTAATTACATTAAAGCTGCAGGTTGAGGCAGGAATATTTATTTTATAAATAATTTATCTAAAACAAAACATCATGAAGAATTAAGACGAGAACCTCTTTATAAGACGAGAAAAACATAAACATCATATAAGGTTATACATGGCTTAACATATTACGCAGAATATTCATAATCATAGAAATTGTGTCCTATGATAACAGTATTGTTCCTTAAACTATTACACTTTTCAATAATTTTACAGTAATTAAATCTAGTGTATGCATTATAGCCTGTTCTGAATAATTCGATGAAGGGAAATGAAAGTAAATATAAAACATGTACTTTGTCAGAAGCGAGCAATATGGATAGACATTTATCTGGTCGTTCTGCCTGTTCTAGTTCTAAATTAAAAACTTATCCATTCCTTCCTTATTAACCTTTATAGACACAAAACCTTCTGAACACTGGGAGGGTTCCCAATGTTCGACCCACAGAGCAGCCAAGCGCGTCCACAGGTGGCGGATAGGGGAGACCCTCTCGTTGGGGGTTGTCAGGTCATAATACGGAAAGCCTGACCGCGGACCCTAGTGGGTAACGTATTTGGAGAGTGCCATGTTCCTCCCACGATAAAGACCCTTTTTGTAGATTTCGAAAAAGAGTAGGCTCATTGTAGCCGCTGAAAAAGGCTCAATTCCCCCCTACCCAAAACGCCATACTTTTCCAGTGGCAGTCAAAATTGTATTCCCTGTGACCTATCCCACCCACATTCTCCGTTGATTTATTGTTTGTTAACTTGTTCCCGTCCCGAATATAGATAAAATACTGCTCGCTGGACGTTTAGCAGACATCCAATCAATCAATCAAACCTTCTGAACACCTTTGCAATATGAAATATTATTTCTATAACATAAAGGGCAGAAAATAAAAAAAAACTAACATTGATACATAATTATTATACAATTTTCAATTATAGGCTTTAAATTTAGTCGATAAAAAATAATATTACATAAGGTGTGTTGTATTACAATTCTTAGTAGATAGGCCATTCATTTGATTTACATATAATTCTGCGAATTTTTAGTGTTATTCTTAATCTTAAACCGCTAGTTACAGAATTAATTTTAGAGTTATTTCCCTTCCTTTCCCTTTTTTTCACAGAAAAATACTAGATAAATAAAAAACAGACCTTTTATCGGAATAAACTAGAGGCTCCCAGGAGCCTGTATCGCTCACCTGAACCTGAAAACAAATAACCCTTTTTATCCAGCTTTTCGTTGCTATAAGGAATTGCCCAACACTTCTGCAAAAATCATTAATTTTGACCTTTTAAGGGAAATAACTCAGATAAGGAGGAGCTTTTGATGCTTAGAGGGATAAGGGTGGTTCACTTTAAATTTGCTGTACCTGTAATACCTTTTTTAACTATCAGTCGAAAACTCTGTCGACTAACACCACCCCCCCTTTTCATTTTTTCTATTTTAAGCATAGCTATGTAGGTAGTCAGGTGTCATGATTTGCAAAATTTTGGTAGAGGACGTCTAAAGATGATGTGTGCAATGTTTCAAAGCAGTCCTTTCATTGGTTAAAATAAAGTAAAATTGATTAAAAAAATGCTCAAGGAGAATAATTCCTAAACTGTTCATCAGACAATCTTGACCCTAAGTCATTTTTGTAGCTCTTATAGAGCAGAACAATTAAGCAATGGTAACTTTTACTCTAGTTCTAATAATTTTTAAGATTTTGAGGCAAAAATGTCAAAAATAATCAATTTCGACAATTAAAGGGCAATAACTCCTATAAGGAGTCATTATACAACTTCAACCCAATGGAGTGTTTCGTACAGCTTTTGATGCAGATGAAGCCATGTCTCTTCGGTTTTCCTGGATCTGTTACACTTTTTTAAATATAAGCCAAAAACTTATTTTACCCCCCCCCCCCTTTCTGTCCTATTTTTAGCCATGATGGCCATGTTGGTTAATCTGCAGCCATGGTTGGTGCAAACTTGGTTGAGGACATTTGACGGATGATGTGTACAAAGTTTCAAAGCAGTACTTTCAGTTGTTTCAGAGTAGAAGATTTAAAAAAATCAATTAAAACCAATTAAAATAAACAGTTCAAGGGGAATAACTTTTAAACGGTTAATCAAACAATGTTGACCTTTAAGTCATTTTTGTAGCCCTCATAGAGCAGAACAATTAAGCAATTCTAACTTTTTCTCTAGTTCTAATACATTTCAAGATTTTGAGGCAATAATGGCAAAAATCATAAATTTTGACAATTTAAGGGCAATAACTCCTACAAGGAGTCATCATACAACTTTGACCCAATGAAGTGTTTTTTAGAGCTTAAGGTGATGAAGAGGGAAGGTCTGTTCGGTTTTCCTGTATCTGTTATACTTTTTGAACTATAAGCAAAAAACTGTATTTTGACCACCCTGTTCTATTTTTATCCATGGCGGCCATGTTGGTTGGTCTGAGGCCATGATTTGGGCAAACTTGGTAGAAGACATTTTACTGATGATGTGTGCAAAGTTTCAAAGCAATCCCTTCAGTGGTTTTGGAGGAGAATTTTGAAGAAAAGTTGACGACGACGACGACGACGGACGACGACGGACGCCAAGTGATGGCAATAGCTCACATGACCCTTCGGGTCAGGTGAGCTAAAAAAAGGAAAACAGAAAAAAATACATACACAATATTATCAATGGATTTACGATTCCTCAAAATGTAATAAAAAGAATAGTTAATGTTGCTGATGGAAATTTCACAAATTTGGAAAACGCACGGGTCGTGATATGGACCAAGAAATTGTGTATTTTGATAAGTGTACAGTTTAGATTGTTGTTACGTGTCCGCAATATTTCACACTTCAATATCATCTGAAAATGAGAAAAATTTCAATTCAAAAGATTCATCTATTAAAAAAATTGTTTCTTAAAATTTTCCCGACAGCAGACGACAACATTTTTAAAGCTGCTATTACAATTGGTGTAAAGGGATTTCCAACAAATTTGAAAATAGTAGCGCAATATCTTCTTTTTTTCAAATTAACCGTGCAACATTTTTCTATCTGCTGTTTGTAACATTTAAAGATCCTCTCAAAATACGGCATATCATGTGAGACTGTTCAACTAATAATATAACTTTATTTATCTTGAGAATTATCTATAATAATATATGTAGATTCTTTGTTATGCTCGTTTGTATTTGTTTAATAGATCATTTGTTTGTTTTATTTATTTTAACAATTTTTATTACGGTAGATTTCGCTGCCTGAGGAATGTATTTCTGATTCTTTTAATTCATTTCTTCTATTTTGTATAGCCCCGTTTGTGATCCGGGTGGCTAAAAGAATAGACCGCAGTCGCGCTAGCTTGTCGTAAAAGACGACTAAATAGCGCCCAGTATCCTGACCGGCGTGTCAGGTCGGTTTGCCTAAAGACCGACTGGGATGTGCGCCCCAGGTGGTTGAATGGGGTACCCCTGGCAAGCTGGGGTTGTCAGGCCATAATACGGAAAACCTGACCGCAAACCATATTAGTGCAACGTGTTGGGAAAAATGCCACGTTCTTCGCACGTTAAAGAACGCTGCTGTAGTATTCGCTATGAGTAGGGATTTCGATCCCTCTACAGGAGGCTGAATTGCCAGACCCTATCCATCCTCCCATTTGCCAGTGACAATCTAAAATCCGTTACCCCTATTTTTCCTTGTGTCCCATCCCATTTTCATTCATCATCATTTCATGTTCATTTTATCATCCATTGTATGTTCACCGCCTGAATATAGCTGAAATATTGCTGCTCGGGCGTTAAACACCATTAATGAATCAATCAATCTATCTATTTTGTATAACAATAAATCTGAGACAGTACTGAGGTGGCTCTCAACCTACAGAGCTGCACAACGCGTCCACAGGTGGCGGATAGAGGAGTTCTCTTGATGGGTGGTTGTTAGGTCAGTATAAGGAAAGCTTGGTGACGTGTTTGGCAAGTGCCGCGCTCGATGAACTGTAAAGACCTGACAATTTGGAAAGTAAAAAAGTAAGTGGGTTGCAGCCGCTACAAAAGGCTAAAATATCCATCTATACCCAAAACTGCATACATTTTAAGTGGCACTCAGAATTGTGTTGCTGTTGGCCCATCAATTTCCCGGTTGATAATATAAATATTGACTGGGAATTAAGGTCTGATATTGTTTTGAGGAAAAAGCAAGATCAATGGTTTAACCGTGGGAAAAATAAACATAAACAGTCAGTACCAAGGTAAAAGACACAACATACATGTACACTATGACAAACACTTAAAGCTATAGTGTGTTCAAAACCAGCAAAGGTCAATACCAGCAACAGTAAATGTCATCAAATATAAACGATTACATTGTTTTTTTAAAGAATATTTTACTTTGAAATCGTCCTTACAAATAAGAATTAGTCCCAATAATTCCGAATTAATTGGTGAATCCTCTTAAGATAATCCTTCAACAGCTATTGACATTCCACAATCAAAAATGTTCAGCGATGGCAGATAGTTTGGAAACTATCGACGGGTAAAGGTTAAAATACCGAAGTTATTCTGTACTTAATTTATATAGAAAATCCTTACTTATATAATAAAGCTAGCCTAAATAATGTTCACTGCAAGTCAAGCGGACATGTAATCAATCTATCAATCAATCGATGTAACGGTGTTGGTCCGCTAAATAACGACTGACGAAACAAAAAAAAATCATTGGACTTAGGGACCGGTCAATTTTAGTTGGGGGTTCGGGAGCTGTACATTTCAAATAATCAGGTATAAAAAGACCTATCTACTAAAAAAAAAAAAAAACTTGCTGACCTACATCAGATGTGTTAATAAAAAGTGGGTGTCCTATCAAGTAAATTATTTTGTGGTTACAATTCAGTATTTATGTTTGCTAAACAAATTGTGAAATTACAGTATGTTTGTTTTAAATTAAAACGTCAGAAATTTTTTTACTTGTTGTGAAATCAGTGCCGAAGTGTAAAAATAACAAAACTTGGAGTCCCATGTATATGCCAGCATCAAAAATTGTGTGTACTATTGCATATTTCACCGGTCCCAACACCCCAATGAATGTTGAACGGTCCCTTACAGAATCTCAATATATAGTTTTACTGACTTTAAGGACCAAAAGTCGTTTCCTTATTTGCTACATGTTTAAAACGTCGATATTGAAACATTTAAAACATATATAAGTTTTAACAAAATATAAATTTCATAGTCATCCCATCGTCAATGTTAAAGTTAACATGACACTCCAAACAGCAATGCAGTAGAGCTGAGATTAGTAACCAGAAGTTGTTTCCGGTTTCTGTCATAGTGTATTACTGTTGGCTTATTCAAACCATCCTCCTCGGACAGAATTTGTCTACTTTGTTGTCCGTCGGCTGACAACACTACTACACTTGTACACCCATTACTAACAACGTACACGTGTCCGTCATTATCCACCGATATACCGAACGGACAACGAAGGACAGTCTCATCTTTAAATGTCCAGATTGTGTTACCTTTCATGTCACAACAGGTGACAGTGTTAGTGGTGTTGTTGGTGTAGTACAGTTTGTCGTTATATGAAGCAATATAAGACCCATATGGTAAATCACTTCTGACGATGGTTGTTGTGTTCTTACCATTGACGTCCATCATCTCGATTCCCTTTCCTCTAACACAATACACAAGTGATCCGTTCACTGATGTGATACCATAACAATGGTTATCTCTGGCAACGGACTGCAATATTTTACGACTGCTGATATCTATAATGTTTATTCCAAAAGGTGAGTCACCACCTGTTGTCACGGCGACTGTTTTGTCACTGATACATGTTACATTACATGCATTGTTTTGTACTGGAACTTCAAACAACTGTTTACCGTCAGTATCAGTAACAACTAAACGCCTTCCTTTGAAATGACAGAAGATCAGTTTACCGTCCGGTAGGATATCACATCCCCATGCAATATTGGTTTTAGTAGTAATTTTCTGTGTTAGTTTGAGTTTGATATCTTGGATAGATGTCAACTGTACACCAACTAACTGAGCTTGTTTATCTTTCTGTTTAACAAGTGTTAAATCACAATGACCTTTCACCACGCGGACGGACCCGAATGTCTTAATTTTATCCGGAATACTTCTTAAATTTTCATTTACACTTAACTCGAGCGCGATTTTGTCAAGATGGCCGTCATCAATAATTGACTGAAGAAATGTTTCTGTTATAGTAAGGTCAGGCGACATCTGTCGTAATGCAAATAATGTTTGAAGATCAGAAGCATGTTTTATCACATTATCGAGTTGCTGCTTGCAGGATGAATGTTTTTCTTTCTTTTCTTTCAGTACTGTTGACACAGTCTCCAAATCTTCTCTGACTTTATGCACGATGTCTGAAACGTTTTTCCTTATAACAGCTTCTATTTGATCAAGGTGTTCATTTATTTTCTGACGGACGTTGCTAATTTCAGACAGAATCATCTCCTTTTGGTCATTCAAGAATCCTATTTTGACTTTAATTTTATCCTCAATATCTAAAATGTTCTGGTCAATATCAATCAAACACTGTTCGGCTTCTCGGAAGGCCTCGGATTTCTTCACATTCTTGGTTATTTTACTTAAAGTTAATACATCTTTGCATCCGGGGTGTTCCTCAATACACGACAGACAGAGAAGTTTGTCATGCGTTTGACAAAACATTTGGTATTTTTCCTCGTGTTCACCACAGTAACCGGTAACAGACGAGATGGATAGAGCTAAAGTCTGATGGTCTGTAATCGGAATTGTAGCATGGTTTTTGGTCGATTTCAAAATTGCATGGAACTCTTTACATTCGGAACATAACGCCTGTTCACATTCAACACACCAGTCAGTTGACTGTCTATAAATATGACGCTCGTCACATATAGTACAGACGGAGGACTTGTCAGCCATATTTAATGATACTGCAATAAATTAAACAAAGTTTATCTTTAGCTGTTATGATTAAAATGTTGGTTTATAAAAATGCGCCATGAGTCTTTATCATTGTCCATATCATCGAACTTTGGCTTTGGAGATTAAAGAAGAGTTATATAACTATTGTGGAGTTCGAACAACTACATGTAGCCCTAAAAATCTATATTTATCTAGTACATAGTAGACATATAAAGTATGTACACATCATATCTTGTACGACCGAAGGTCGGCTGTTTTCGCGGGGTACTCCGGATTCCCCCTCCAATAAAAACTGGACGCCATAATATAGGTGAACAATTGCTGAACAACATTCAAACAAACAATAAAACTCGTGTACGTTGCATGATATATATGGTTCACCGGGTTGTCATACTTCTTCCCGTATAAAAGCATGGACGTCACGATATAGCTAAACAAAGGAAGAAAATGGAGTAAAACCTCATGCAAAAGAAAAAAACCTATAGATTTATTTATTGTTTTCTCTACTTAAGTTCTAAATTAGAAATAAATAACAATTCAGACAATACAGACAAATCGGTACGAATAAGATGTAATTCTTTTCTTGACTGCATTAGTAAAATAAAATTCTGATGAGGTGACGCTATGCAGATTTTAGATGCTGCTGCTACCCGTAATATAGCTATTGGTCGAATCGAGACTGGGAATCACAAAATATTGTTGCCAGAACGTACAATGTTCATCGTAGCGCAATTTCACGCCTTTGGAGACGCCACCAGCACCTTGATACTACGACAGACCGACTACGTTCCGGCAGACCGCGTGTTACAAGTCGGACGCAGGATCGTTACATTAGATTATTCCATCTGCGGGCTCAGTTTTGGGCGTAATGAATTTGTCACCTTGATAATTTGGATTACATCTTGTTGGAATATTTGAGCAAAGCCAAGTAACAGCACGGCACATTTGGTATTTTTCCTCGTCTTCACCACAGTAACCGGTAACAGACGAGATGGATAGAGCTAAAGTCTGATGGTCTGTAATCGGAATTGTAGCATGGTTTTTGGTCGATTTCAAAATTGCATGGAACTCTTTACATTCGAAACATAACGCCTGTTCACATTCAACACACCAGTCAGTTGACTGTCTATATATATGACGCTCGTCACATATAGTACAGACGGAGGACTTGTCAGCCATATTTAATGATACTGCAATAAATTAAACAAAGTTTATCGTTAGCTGTTATGATTAAAATGTTGGTTTATAAAAATGCGCCATGAGTCTTTATCATTGTCCATATCATCGAACTTTGGCTTTGGAGATTAAAGAAGAGTTGAATAACAATTGTGGAGTTCGAATGGCTACATGTAGCCCTAAAACTCTATATTTATCTAGTACATAGTAGACATATTTCCAACTTAACCCAAAATAGTTGCTTCACAAGTCCGCCAGCCGCGGACGTGCCGTGCTTTACTTTGCTTTGCGTAATGAATTTGTCACCTTGGTAATTTTGATTACATCTTGTTGGAATATTTGAGCAAAGCAAAGTAAAGCACGGCACGTCCGCGGCTGGAGGACTTGAGAAGCAACTATTTTGGGTTAAGTTGGAAATGAGAAATTTCAAGATCAATATGTTATGACTCGTTTACGTCATTTATTTATATTGACATTCAATGACTAAGGCCATTCATTGCTCAGTCTTTGTCTAAATTTTTGACAAGAAACACCGTCATTTGTATCGTTGCATAATCTTCTAGACTTGTATATATATAGTGCAGGCGAATTGGTGCCACAGTATCACAACGGTGTGAGTTCGAATCCCGCTGAGGGAAAGCAAAAATTTGACAGTGGTAATTTGTAGACGTATATATATATATATATATATATATATATATATACAAACGTCTAAGTATTGTGACAACCATATAATATATCTATCCAGCGGATTTCTGAAACATCAGAAATACAGGGTTAATATTAAATTTGTATATATACTTCTACAAATTAAGCCCAACACTGTTTGAATTAGATTTTTAACACTGTCAAATTTTTGTTTACCCTCAGCGGGATTCGAACTCACACCGTTGTGACACTGTGGCACCAAATCGCCTGCACTATGTCCAGCGTTCTAGACCCCTCGGCCAAATCCGCTATATTAAAATATAGCTTCATTAACCGGGGTGAATCGTAGACATAGACATAGTACATGTGTACTAGCGTGTGACGATGGAATTTTCGTAACCAATACATATTAATTTGACAGTAATCTAATTCAGCATTTTTGTATATATTATATAGGATGACAAAGTTACTTGTCATTCAGTCACAGTAAGTAAATTATATACAAACGTCTAAGTATTGTGACAACCATATAATATATCTATCCAGCGGATTTCTGAAACATCAGAAATACAGGGTTAATATTAAATTTTTATATATACTTCTACAAATTAAGCCCAACACTGTTTGAATTAGATTTTTAACACTGTCAAATTTTTGTTTACCCTCAGCGGGATTCGAACTCACACCGTTGTGACACTGTGGCACCAAATCGCCTGCAGTATGTCTAGCGGTCTAGACCCCTCGGCCAAATCCGCTATATTAAAATATAGCTTCATTAACCGGGGTGAATCGTAGACCTAGACATAGTACATATGTACTAGCGTGTGACGATGGAATTTTCGTCACCAATACATATTAATTTGACAGTAATCTAATTCAGCATTTTTGTATATATTATATAGGATGACAAAGTTACTTGTCATTCAGTCACAGTAAGTAAATTATATAAAAACGTCTAAGTATTGTGACAACCATATAATATATCTATCCAGCGGATTTCTGAAACATCAGAAATACAGGGTTAATATTAAATTTTTATATATACTTCTACAAATTAAGCCCAACACTGTTTGAATTAGATTTTTAACACTGTCAAATTTTTGTTTACCCTCAGCGGGATTCGAACTCACACCGTTGTGACACTGTGGCACCAAATCGCCTGCACTATGTCTAGCGGTCTAGACCCCTCGGCCAAATCCGCTATATTAAAATATAGCTTCATTAACCGGGGTGAATCGTAGACATAGACATACTACATGTGTACTAGCGTGTGACGATGGAATTTTCGTAACCAATACATATTAATACTAAGACGTTTGTATATATATATATATACGTCTACAAATTAAGCCCAACACTGTTTGAATTAGATTTTTAACTGATTCAAACAGTGTTGGGCTTAATTTGTAGACGTATATATAAATATTTGATATTAACCCTGTATTTCTGATGTTTCAGAAATCCGCTGGATAGATATATTATATGGTTGTCACAATACTATATATATATATATATATATATATATATATATATATATATATATATATATATATATATATATATATAAGTCTAGAGAATTATGCAACGATACAAATATAAAGATGTTTCTACTATAAAATAGTTATATTAATAAATATGACAAAATTTTCGACCAACTGATGGCCTTCTTCAGTGTCAATATCAATCTATAATAAACGATAAAATTTGGATATAGGTACATCAGCATCCGGTGGTGATGTGGTCGGATCTGATTTTATTGATCTTGAACTTTCTCGACTCACATCTATCAGTCATTACATAAGGGAGTACTGTACAATTGTATAAACCATCTTATCTTTAACGTCTTGATATTCCTGAATTTTTTATTTATATTTTGAATGATATTTATTGTTTTTTGTTTATTCCATTGGGGTGTACAGAGCAGAGCTCTTTGATCCAGAATCTCTCTCGAGCCTCCCGTTCAGAGTCTCGCCACTTGCAGTTCTGCTCGATAATAAGAATTTTTATTCGATCAAAATCCTTTGGAGTGTGGTCGGGCAGTCTGAAGTGTTGGCTTACGGGCAGAAACTGTTTCTTAGTTAAGTCACTTCTGTGACCATTCAGTCGTTTGTGGAATGGCTGTTTGGACTCGCCGACATATTGTAAGCCACAGATGGGGCACTTAAGAATGTAAATGACATTCGAGCTTTTGCAGTTAACAGTAGTGAATATTTTGTACTGTTTACCTGTGACTTTGCTGTTAAATGTGGACAAGGGTTCCATATGTTTGCAACATTTGCAGCGTTTGTCACCACAAGACTGACTTCTGCCAGCGGCAGTGCTGGGCTTTGCAATCTCTGCTCGTACCAATAAGTTGCGGAGACTGTTGGGTTGTTTAAACGCAACCATGGGGGGCTCTGGAAAGATTCTAGACAATCTGGGATTTTTTTCAATCGTTTTCCAATGTTCACGAATGGTGCTAATTGTGTTTTTCAAACAAGGGTGGTAAGTTAGTACGCAGGGAACTCTATTGCATTTCGTTTTTTCTTTATATTGAAGAAGGGTACTCCTCGATGTCTGCTGTGCTTTTTGAAAATTCTTTTTGATGTTATTATTCCTGTACCCTCTTCTTCTAAGGTGTCCTTTTAATTTACCTAGTCTCCTTTTAAACGAATCATCGGTGGAACAGATTCGTCGGAGTCTAAGAGCTTGACTATAAGGAATGCTCTTTGTCACATGAGGAGGATGACAGCTACTAGGTAAAAGGTATTGGTTGGTGTCTGTTGGTTTGGAATACAGGTCAGTGGACAACTCACCATTTGCGGACAAGGAGCTGGAAGTATCGAGGAAAGATATACTAGATTTTGAGATTTCATAAGTAAATTTGATAGTGGGATGGATGTTATTGGCACGTGTGATAAAGTTTTGCTTCCTTTAGACTATATATATATATATATATATATATATATATATATATATATATATATATATATATATATTTTCGTGTTAACAGTTAGGTTAAAAAACCAAAAACGTTAGAAATTAGACCTTGAAGGTCAGTCAAAGGTCATTCATGGTCGTACCTTGAGGCATGGTATAAATTCCTTTGTGCTTACCTACTTACATTCCAAATACATGTATCTAAGGCCTATACCAAAGGCAAAAAAATTGCTTAGAAGAATAAGAATAAAGAACAACTAGGTATAATTCTGTTGGGATGCCAACACAGAAGTCGCACGAATCGCCTTGGATAGTATTCCATTGTAATCAGTACCTCAAAATATGCCTAGAAATAAAATTTCATTTAAATCGAACAAAGTTCAATTTTTGGGGGGGGAGGAGTGTAGTGACAAAATGGCGACCATCTCGAAAATTTCAAAAGTGGATTGCACACCTCTGAGTGACCATCTACCACCTCAGAAAGTTGTATCTTGATTGGCCAAAGCGTTTTTTTTTCTTTCAAACTGCATCGGACAAGTTAATGATTAAGTAAGGGAAAGAAACGGGGCAAAAACAATAAGTCGCCCAAACTTCTTTTTGGGGCGACTTAATAAGAATAAGATGAAGAACTAATGGTAAAACAATATGTCTCCCTTCCGTGAAGGGGAGACATCAGAACGAATAATCGTACCCTCGTTTTTTTTTTGGCGATCCGACATATCACAAAACTATCGTCGGATTATAACGGCAGTAAAATTCGGCCTAGGGAGACATAAACAACAAGAATAAGTTTGAAATATATAATGCCCTGTCCAGTACCTTTTTTACTGCAATCACCAAACCAAAATGTTGATGCCCGGAATATAATTTTATGATGATTAATGTTCACATCCTGATGTATATGAATATATAGTTCCATGAAGATATCATCATTCTTTTATAGAAAAGTAACTTAAACCTATAAGTAAACCTAAATATAACAACCCCCTTTTCTGTGATCAATCAAACATGAAGTTCAATGGACAAGTGCAAATTTATAATAATTTTTATGTGTTCATATTCTGATGTATGTGTGTGTATAAAGTTTCCTTATGATACCATACTTCCTTCATGGTAAAAGTAACTTCAACCTGCAGGTTAACCTAATTTGGGACAGACAAATAGACCCTAACACTAAATGCACCCTACTTTCGTAGAAGGGGCATAAAAATTATTAAATAAACAAGAATATGTCCACAAGACATGATGCCTATCTCACAGCATGTTCTTATTTCTGCAATATAATGAACCATGAAGTAGATACCAGGGGTATAATTTTATGATGATTTTTGTATGCTGATGTATATCTATTTAAAGTTTTTAATAATGATACTTCTTAATACCAATTCTCCCTAAGGACCAAAGTGATTCTATTAAAGGTGTGGCATGACATGTAACATATTTTGCTGAAATTAATTTTATAAGTTGATATTGACCATTGAACCTCAAAAATAACGCTTGTTTGTTACTATTGACCACCGTTGCCATGATAACCGTGGCAGCAATTTTGGACCATTTCTTATATCATGAAATACGCAATTTTCAAACCCCTATTTTTCTGGGAAAAACAGAACATATTTAATATGACCTTTTTATTGGCTTAATTTAAAGCCTAAATGAAACTATACAAAACAGATTTACCACTTTACATTTATGTGTAGTCAGAACGAGGCTATTGAATATGTCATTAAATTGAGCATTTTTCAGTGCACATTTTGGACAAAGATATTACCATTTTTGCAACTTTTCTGGCTCCATTCTTAGAAAATGCACATGAGATAAATTTCTAATATGGAACGCCGTAGCTGTCTTTACATAGGAATTGTGTCTATATTCGGTGGTATCGACATTATATTCGGTAGAAACAAGTTTATATTAAGTGCTTATCTCTTTATATTGAGTGCTTATGTCTTCATATTGAGTGCTTATGTCTTTATATTGCATTCTTATGTCTTTATATTGAGTGCTTATGTCTTTATATTGGGTGCTTATGTCTTTATATTGAGTGCTTATGTCTTTATTTTGAGTGTTTATGTCTTTATACTGAGTGCATATGTCTTTATATTGGGTGTTTATGTCTTTATATTGCGTTCTTATGTCTTTATATTGGGTGCTTATGTCTTTATATTGGGTGATTATGCCTTTATATTGAGTGCTTATCTCTTTATATTGAGTGTATATGTCTTTATATTTGGTGCATATGTCTTTATATTGAGTGCATATATCTTTAATATATTGAGTACATATGTCTTTATATTAAGTGCATATGTCTTTATATTGAGTGCATATGTCGTTATATTGAGTGCATATGTCTTTATATTGCGTTCTTATATCTTTATATTGAGTGCATATGTCGTTATATTGCGTTCTAATGTCTTTATATTGAGTGCATATGTCTTTATATTGCATTCTTATTTATTTATATTGAGTGCATATGTCGTTATATTGCGTTCTAATGTCTTTATATTGAGTGCAAATGTCTTTATATTGCGTTCTTATGTCTCTATATTGAGTGTATATGTTTTTTATATTGAGTGCATATGTCTTTATATTGAGTGCTTATGTCTTTATATTGCGTGCTTATGTCTTTATACTGAGTGCATATGTCTTTATATTGCGTGCTTATGTCTTTATCTTGCGTGCTTATGTCTTTATACTGAATGCATATGTCTTTATATTGCGTGCTTATGTCTTTATATTGAGTGCTTATGTCTTTATATTGAGTGCTTATGTCTTTATATTGCGTTCTTATGTCTTTATATTGAGTGCATATGTCTTTATATTGAGTGCTTATGTCTTTATATTGCGTGCTTATGTCTTTATACTGAGTGCATATGTCTTTATATTGCGTGCTTATGTCTTTATATTGCGTTCTTATGTCTTTATATTGCGTGCTTATGTCTTTATATTGCGTGCTTATGTCTTTATATTGCGTGCTTATGTCTTTATATTGAGTGCATATGTCTTTATATTGCGTTCTTATGTCTTTATATTGAGTGCATATGTCGTTATATTGCGTTCTAATGTCTTTATATTGAGTGCATATGTCTTTATATTGCCATCTTATGTCTTTATATTGAGTGTATATGTCTTTATATTGAGTGCATATGTCTTTATATTGAGTGCTTATGTCTTTATATTGCGTGCTTATGTCTTTATACTGAGTGCATATGTCTTTATATTGCGTGCTTATGTCTTCATATTGCGTGCTTATGTCTTTATATTGGGTGCTTATGTCTTTATACTGAGTGCATATGTCTTTATATTTGGTGCATATGTCTTTATATTGAGTGCATATATCTTTAATATATTGAGTACATATGTCTTTATATTAAGTGCATATGTCTTTATATTGAGTGCATATGTCTTTATATTGCGTTCTTATGTCTTTATATTGAGTGCATATGTCGTTATATTGAGTGCATATGTCTTTATATTGCGTTTTTATATCTTTATATTGAGTGCATATGTCGTTATATTGCGTTCTAATGGCTTTATATTGAGTGCATAATGTCTTTATATTGCGTTCTTATGTCTTTATATTGCGTTCTTATGTCTTTATATTGAGTGCATATGTCGTTATATTGCGTTCTAATGTCTTTATATTGAGTGCATATGTCTTTATATTGCATTCTTATGTCTTTATATTGAGTGTATATGTCTTTATTTTGAGTGCATATGTCTTTATATTGAGTGCTTATGTCTTTATATTGCGTGCTTATGTCTTTATACTGAGTGCATATGTCTTTATATTGCGTGCTTATGTCTATATATTGCGTGCTTATGTCTTTATATTGCGTGCTTATGTCTTTATATTGAGTGCATATGTCTTTATATTGAGTGCATATGTCTTTATATTGGGTGCTTATGTCTTTATATTGGGTGATTATGCCTTTATATTGAGTGCTTATGCCTTTATATTGAGTGCTTATCTCTTTATAATGAGTGCATATGTCTTTATATTAGGTGCATATGTCTTTATATTGAGTGCATATATCTTTAATATATTGAGTACATATGTCTTTATATTAAGTGCATATGTCGTTATACTGAGTGCATATGTCTTTATATTGCGTGCTTATGTCTTTATACTGAGTGCATATGTCTTTATATTGCGTGCTTATGTCTTTATACTGAGTGCATATGTCTTTATATTGCGTGCTTAAGTCTTTATATTGCGTGCTTATGTCTTTATTTTGGGTGCTTATGTCTTTATATTGCGTGCTTATGTCTTTATATTGCGTGCTTATGTCTTTATATTGGGTGCTTATGTCTTTATACTGAGTGCATATGTCTTTATATTGCGTGCTTATGTCTTTATACTGAGTGCATATGTCTTTATATTGCGTGCTTATGTCTATATATTGCGTGCTTATGTCTTTACTTTGGGTGCTTATGTCTTTATATTGCGTGATTATGTCTTTATATTGCGTGCTTATGTCTTTATTTTGGGTGCTTATGTCTTTATACTGAGTGCATATGTCTTTATATTGCGTTCTTATGTCTTTATATTGCGTGCTTATGTCTTTATATTGCGTGCTTATGTCTTTATATTGCGTGCTTATGTCGTTATATTGGGTGCTTATGGGTGTAATCGCAACTCTTAACTCTATGTTGGGTGGGTTTTCCATTATATTTGGTGGGTTTATCATTATATTATGTTGTATCTATATTATATTGAGTGCTTTTGTCTATATGTTAAGCGCTTTCATTATTATATTCAGTAGACGTCTCTATATATTAAGTGTCTTCTTCAATATATCGTGTCGATTGCTGGATTGTTGAGGCTTGTTTAGGAATTATTGGGATATGGGATATTCACATATTTTGTTCATGGGATACGGGATGTTTAAGGCAAAACTTACTGGGATATGAGATATTTAAATCCATTCTATTTACAGGGATATGGGATATTGGAAAAACACTTTTCGGATACGGGATATTTGATGAAAATTTACGGGATATGGGATATTGGTACCCCCCCCCCCCCAAAAAAAAAAAAAAAACAAAAAACAAAAAACAAAAAAACAAGCCCCATTATTTATATTACTTTGACTTCACTATAAGTTAGTTTGACTTTGCATTATATGAGGCTGAAATGTCATTATATAGTCGGTTGATTTATCATTATGCTAGGTGTGTTTTTTGTGGTAATTGATTTATATTCGCTTGAAATTAGTTGAGTTAGTGGCATCGACCGATCGGACGGAAAATTATTGGCGGGCTTTTTTACTAGAAACACCAGTCCATCACGTGTACGAGATCCCGCCTGTCGTCTGCAGCAAAGAATCATGATGGAGTCGAATGGGATTGCAGGGAATGCTAGATTACAGGTCGCTTTAATGCGAGTCGGATTAGGGACACTCATACAAAAATTCACTGAAGAAAGAATAGGTGATAAAACATTTCAATTACCTTTCTGATGCAGATCTTAGCATACTGGGAGTTGAAACGATATGGGGGCAAGAATTAATCTCAGAGCGGAGATAAAAAAAAAGACATGGCATGCTACTTTTTAAAACTCTTACAAATGACACACATGTACATTTAAGACATTTTGAGACAATGTTTGGACTCCATAGCTTATTGTTTAATTACGCATGGGTTAAAGGTGTGTAATCGGGTAATATATTAGATAGAGTATTAAACTAGGCTGTTATATTTGTAGATATGCAAACAAACTATGCATATTTGTGAAATAGAAAGAATTTGAAAGACATCTCTCGGTTCATAATTTGGATAAAGAAAGAGGATCCAACTCTAACAGAGTCTAAAGTATTTATTTCGTTGATATAAAATATGGGATTGATTTAAAAGTCAATTATAGCTGAAAAATGGAACGAATCGAAGAAAAGCTACTTCTCTTCATGGTTTTAAAAAGTGTTCACACGAATTCGATTTAAACTTTTTCTCAAATTCATTTAGTAGATAATCAGGGCCGCAAGACGAATGCATGAAGGCAGTTGACTGGCAAAATATAGGGACCAATAAAAACAGTACATGTAGAATAGCATATATGCTATGGTGTATTCGATAATTATGATAAAAGTTATTATCTTTATAATCAGTTTCGAGTGAGATTCCTCTGGACACAGACAGATCACATTAGCTTTTGATCAAGCTTAATGGAAAATATTATGGATAACAGATAAATAAATAAGTAATACAAATGTAATTAACATGCTTTTTGTAGTTAACGATGTGAAAATTACACCCCACTCTTCCACTTTAAGGTGTTTGGTTTTTATTCGTCTCCTGCTTTGTTGTCATTTCAGGAGATATATTATTTTTGTCGGTCTTCCGTCTTTCTGTCCGTCACAGCTTATTAGTTCTAGTCTGCTGTTACTACTAATATTAACTTGTTACTCTATTTGTTTAACATGTAAATGTGCATTTTCGTCCTTAATATAGTATAGGAGTCCATTACCACATTTAAGTACGAGAAAAAAAATCAATTTTACAGTTTATATCCACAGTTTAGCATTTCTTGATATCACTCTAAAACGTAGTACATAAATTAATCCTAATTTAGCATATAATATATCCTTGCTTACCTTTTATATACAGAATAGCACAAATTCCAGTATGGAGACCCTGACCCTGAGTGAGCTTAAAAAAATATATTTAACTTGTTACATATGCACTAAATATAAAATAGAACTTGTGTGTTGCATTGAAATATTCGGTTATTACCTTCATAACAATTGTTTTTATAAATCCCTATTGTGGCCCTTTCTTTTTCGTGACCATGACGTCAGAAAGATTTTGATACTGTGACGTCTAAACAGAAACAAGATTTTGAATGGGCCATGCACTGGCACTGAAAGGAACTTACCTTTGGGGCGATGATCTTCTGGCACAGAACTCGTTGACTACAGTAAATTCTTAACAATTAAAGATATTGTATTCAAGAAAGCAAGAGTTACAATCTCAATCCTTCCCATATCACAAGTTAAATATATATAGGAACATAATTAAATAAATGATTGTTAAACGTCCATCCATAAACGTATTTCTGGTATATATTAACAAAGTAAATAAACAAACAATAAATTAAATCCGGAAATGGCATGTACCACAGGTTGGAACCACATCAAATTTGATGACATATGCAAAGAAACTACAACAATGGTATTGACAGATACAGAAACACAACAAAGATATAGACAGATACAGAGACACAACAAAGGTATAGACAGATAGAGAGACAAAACACAGGTATGGACAGATACAGAGACACAACAATGGTATGGACAGATACAGAGACACAACAAAGGTATGGACAGATACAGAGACACAACAATGGTATTGACAGATACAAAGACACAACAAAGTTATAGACAGATAGAGAGACAAAACACAGGTATGGGCAGATACAGAGACACAACAAAGGTATTGACAGGTACAGAGACATAACACAGGTATAGACAGACAGAGAGACAAAACACAGGTATGGACAGATACAGAGATACAACAAAGGTATTGACAGATACAGAGACACAACAAAGGTTTAGACAGATAGAGAGACAAAACACATGTATGGGCAGATACAGAGACACAACAAAGGTATTGACAGGTACAGAGACATAACACAGGTATAGACAGACAGAGAGACAAAACACAGGTATGGACAGATACAGAGATACAACAAAGGTATTGACAGATACAGAGACACAACAAAGGTTTAGACAGATAGAGAGACAAAACACATGTATGGGCAGATACAGAGACACAACAAAGGTATTGACAGGTACAGAGACATAACACAGGTATAGACAGACAGAGAGACAAAACACAGGTATAGACAGATACAGAGATACAACAAAGGTATTGACAGATACAGAGACACAACAAAGGTTTAGACAGATAGAGAGACAAAACACATGTATGGACAGATACAGAGACACAGCAAAGGTATTGACAGGTACAGAGACATAACACAGGTATAGACAGACAGAGAGACAAAACACAGGTATGGACAGATACAGAGATACAACAAAGGTATTGACAGATACAGAGACACAACAAAGGTTTAGACAGATATAGAGACAAAACACATGTATGGACAGATACAGAGACACAGCAAAGGTATTGACAGGTACAGAGACATAACACAGGTATAGACAGACAGAGAGACAAAACACAGGTATGGACAGATACAGAGATACAACAAAGGTATTGACAGATACAGAGACACAACAAAGGTTTAGACAGATAGAGAGACAAAACACATGTATGGACAGATACAGAGACACAGCAAAGGTATTGACAGGTACAGAGACATAACACAGGTATAGACAGACAGAGAGACAAAACACAGGTATGGACAGATACAGAGATACAACAAAGGTATTGACAGATACAGAGACACAACAAAGGTTTAGACAGATAGAGAGACAAAACACATGTATGGACAGATACAGAGACACAGTAAAGGTATTGACAGGTACAGAGACATAACACAGGTATAGACAGACAGAGAGACAAAACACAGGTATGGACAGATACAGAGATACATACACATTACATACATTATGTGTAGGTACAACTACTTGTATCACGTCGAGACAGTTGTGTACATTCGTATCACTACGAGACGCGCAGCGTCGAGTTGTGATGCGGAATGTATGCAACTGTCGAGACGTGATACAGGTAGTTGTACCTACACTTAAATGTATGTAATAAGTTTATCTAAAATTAAGAAGTATAAAAAGGGCAGAATAAAACCGAATGTTTACAATTTAAAATTTAAAGTTCAACGAAGCATTTGTTTATAAAATATAGGCCCCTAACCTCACACGCATTATGACGTCATATTTCATTCATAGAATGAAAGTCATTCCAACGAATCATTGGTTATATCATTCATTGTGACGTCAAGAAGTAGTTCCGACATAAGTACATCTTGTATCACATATATAGATGATACAAGGTTTTTTATCACACAGGTTGTATCAATCGATATTTTTTCAGATTTTGAATAAATACATTCTTAATTGTAGATAAATACACATTACATACATTATGTGTAGGTACAACTACTTGTATCACGTCGAGACAGTTGTGTACATTCGTATCACTACGAGACGCGCAGCGTCGAGTTGTGATGCGGAATGTATGCAACTGTCGAGACGTGATACAGGTAGTTGTACCTACACTTAAATGTATGTAATAAGTTTATCTAAAATTAAGAAGTATAAAAAGGTCGAACAAAACTGAATGTTTAAAATTTAAAATTTAACATTCAACGAAGCATTTGTTTATAAAATATAGGCCCTAACGTCACGCGTATTATGACGTCATATCTCATTCATAGAATGAAAGTCATTTACCGAATCATTGGTTATACCATTCATTGTGACGTCAAGAAGTAGTTCCGACAAAAGTACATCTTGTATCACATATATAGATGATACAAGGTTTTGTATCACATAGGTTGTATCAATCGCTAATTTTCCAGATTTTGACGAAATACATACTTAATTTTAGATAAAACAAAGGTATTGACAGATACAGAGACACAACAAAGGTTTAGACAGATAGAGAGACAAAACACAGGTATGGACAGATACAGAGACACAACAAAGGTATGGATAAATACATAGACACGACAAAGGCATGGCCAGATTCAGAGACCACAACAAAGGCATGGCCAGATTCAGAGACCACAACAAAGGCATGGACAAATACAGAGACACAACAAAGGTATGGATAGATACATAGACACGACAAAGACATGGTCTGATTCAGAGACCATAACAAAAGTATGGATAGATATAGAGACACAACAAAGATATGGACAGATACAGAGACCACAACAAAGGAATGAACAGATAAAGAGACACAACAAAAGTATGGACAGATACAGAGACACAACAAAGGTATGGACAGATACAGAGACCACAACAAGAGAATTTTGCTTTTTGGTCTTAATTTGCAAACTCTAACAGTTACAAAAGAAAAGTTCAATGTGCATGGATGATGGTGTTGTTTTTGAGATCTATATTCGAATTTCTCTGTCCCTATTGGATCCTCATAACGAACCCGTCAAGTTACATCAATAGTTTTTACACTGTCATGCAGCGCTACAAAGACTGAACAAGACTGAAGAGTCTGATTTTGCGTATGCAATTTTGGATACCAGTTCAATATATAAATTTGTTACATATAATACACAATCGGTTACAGTATAGTCTTAATTAACACTTTTTTTAAAATAAGAAAGCAATTTAATTGCCAAATAAAACAAATATCCCGTCTTAGTACATGTAAGAACATTCACATCCTTATTTGACATTGATGACAACAAATAGTGCAATCGAAACGAAAGTAAACTAGAAATATATAACGGCAAATTTCTAGGTCATATATAAAACTAATAAATACATAATATATTATATGTTGTAAATAAAGTATTAACTTGTATACATACAAATCTTTGATGCAAATTAAAGTTGTAAACACCTGGCAAGTAGCGAGTCGTCACATGATCCCGTCTGAAGGCAAAGAACGACAACTCATTGTAAATTCTATTTTTAAATATAGGGCGGTATGTATTATATATTGTCATGTAAATATCAAACATACAGTCATGACAGTAAATACGCAATTCTACCTTTATAATTTCTCATCGTCTATAATACCCGAAAAACGGACAAAATGAAGGCATGTAAACATTTATTTAAAGAATAAACAATATGTAGAGATTTTCAGGTGCGGTGACCATTTTTTTTATTACAAAAATACATAAATGAATAACGATCTCCAATGTTTTAATAAACACCATCATAAGGGAAATAGTCACCGACCCGTGTCAACATCAATCCAGGGGGGGGGGGGGGTAACTTGGTATATATAGGGTAATACGGATGTGCGGCCCAAATGGGTCACTTTTTTACCTCTCCAAAATATATGAATAGGTAGCTTTTTTCATTGAAAAATATATCATTGGGTAGTTGTAAATTATCTAAATATATCCACGCGTCAATTCTCTTCTTAAGCATGTTAATCCTATGTCAACCACGGTGATTTAAAAAAAACAAAGTGTTCGCTTGTTTTCGATATTAAAAGATTTACCAAGCATACAGTTAACCTAAAATTGATAATTTACATAAAACTATATGTACTTTGGTGTACATGTACATGTATTCCAGAACGTTATAGCTATTATGTTTTGAAACCCACTGTCTAAGATATAGAAATGAAGTTTTTCTGCGAGCACCAAAGCAGTAATACAATAATGTAAACAAATTGAATATTAGAAGTTTTGAAATGTACGAATAAGCAAAGTATACTTTACAATTAGAGCAAAAACTTTCTATTTATGTGTGTACTACGACGGACGCCCAAGAACAGAAATAATGCATTGAATTAATATCAACATGTATATAAAATGATTGTTAATTTGTATTTATTAAGAAAATTAATTAAAGCCCGCAAAAAATCTAGCGTGTTAATATGCGTTTTAATTTGCGCTGTACTTCAAATAAAAAATATTTATCATTTTTGAATAAGTTGTTTGATTTAAATTTTACAAACTGCAGCTCGTTCTTAATACTTAAATTGCACTATGAAATAATTGTATAAACAAACAGACGGTAAAATCTAATAATAATTGTATACAATTCGAAAGATGAATTGCCAATTTACAAACCTGTTCCGCACGGGGGGGGGGGGGATAACTTCCTATATATAAAGGTATATGTGCCAAAAAATAAAGGGCAGGTTTTTTTGAAAATTTATATACAAATGGGTATAGTTTTTAATACAATCTTATAGAAAAATGGGTATGCTTTGTATTATTGAGAAAAAATCTGGTCCCATATAAATATGGGTCATATTTATAATATAATAAAGTGTAATTTTAATAATGACATTGTGTTTTCTTCTTCATTATGTTATCAATTGGTTTATATAAATATGACCTTCTTTTAAGTTTACTGAATATAACTTTGGGTTATGAAAATTGTTCATTTTATATAAATATGGGTCATGAAAATTGAAATTTTATATAAATATGGGTCATGAAAATTGGAAATTGTATATAAATATGGGTATTGAATTCAAATCAAAAATGGCACATCCCCACCCTTAAAATTACAAAGTTTCTCCCCCCCCCCCGGGTGCTGTTGCGAACCTTGTCTAATTTTCTGTGTAGAACGTAAGTGGGTATTTGTGACGTCATTCAATTGTACTATGGCAATGGTCGTCAATTATGGCGGGAACGATTCGTCATTTAGAACGAAATATAAAAAGATAAAACCAATGTAGTATAAGAGATGCACTGAGCGTACTAGTAACGTCATAATGACTTTGTTTCTAGTAGAATATAAAATTGATTAGAGGAATATATTAACCATTTTTGACCGGAGTTTTGCATGATTTTTTACAAACTGAGTCTAAAGTTGAAATTTCACTGAACTTAATATTCCAACAGACCACCCTTCTGGTCAACTTTTGACAACTTTCCCCTTTATAAATACAATTGAATTATTTATCACTGAATTTTTCTATAGTCAATTTTGACTGAATTTCATTAGTTGAACACAATTGAGTAGCAAAGTTGAAAATCGTGTTCAACTTTAGTGGAGAACAAAGCCTTCGGGTCTTGTTTTAAGTAATAATTAAACAGCGCTCTTGAACGCCATGGAATATGAAATAGATACACAAGTTATCAAATGATACGGTAATCTACTTTCATCCGCAAATATTATGTTCTGACTGACTGTAGATTTTATTATTTGAAGCATATGGTCAGGCTTATACTCGTTTTGTAGACCCAAACAATTTTATTGTGAAATCTACAATTATTTTATCCGTTAATGACATGTTTTGGAAAATGTCTATGACAACTATAATAATAATAACTTTATTCTCATCAACCAATATTACAGAGGTACAGAGAAATACTATATACAATATTTACAATATTACAATCGAAAACATCATAAACATAGATAAACACTAATACAGTGTAATTAACAGACAGACAGTTAGTCAAGAAGACTCGTTTTTTTTTATTAATAATTTTAATAAATTTACAGAGCTTGTAGAATTTAACTTTGTTTTTGGTTATCATAGTTTCTTTAAACTTTAAAATATTTGGGTTTCGAAATAGATGTCCACTGATCAAATTGCTTCTTTCCTGAGACAATGCATTGCATTCTAGAATATAGTGAAATTCATCCCTAATTTGCACATTATAAAGCATACATTTTCTATCAGATCTGTCAATATTATTCAATCTGCCTGTCTCAATGGGGAGTTTATGGTTACCCGTTCTAAATTTACAAAATAAAACAGATGCTTTTTTATTAAGTATTTCAAAGTAGTTTTCGAATTCTAGTGTGTCTTCAAACAGCTTATAATTTGTTGCTTTTGAGCAATTTTGGGTTTCATCATGCCAGCTTTGACGAAATTGATCAGTGAGACATTGTCGTATACTTTGTTTTAACCACATAAAAGATGGGAAAGTTTGAGAGTCCCAAATGTGTGTTAGCCCACATTTAATAAATAGATTTTTAATGTAGACAAGCCATGGAAAATTTCTATTTTGATTATTTGAAAGATTTTCCCTATTCGATGTTATTAAAAACAAATCGTAAATTATTAGGGAGCCTTCCATTCGAAAAACATAAGATTTTAGATTTTCCTATGTTTACTTTGAGTTTCCAAGAATTACAATATTCATAGAAACTATTTAACTGTTGTTGGAGTCCATCCGGCGATTCGGACATTAGGACAGTGTCGTCTGCATATAAAAGTGCAAATATTTTCAAGAAAATCCCTAGACTACTTTCTAAATCATCAGTTATCGATGAAAATCCTGTATTATTTTGACTTTCAAGAAATGACTCAAGGTCATTTAGAAAGATAGCAAAAAGAAAAGGTGACATATTTTCTCCCTGTCTCACTCCATTATTACAGGAAAAGAAATCAGACTTCTCATTGTTAAAAACAATATTTGATTTTATACTTTTATACATGTTTTGGATAACATGTAACATTTTGCCATTTATATTACTTAAAATCAATTTATGCCAGAGACCCGTTCTCCATACTTTATCAAATGCCTTTGCAAAATCTATAAAGGCACAGTAAAGTTTCTTTTTCTTAAGTTTGAGAAGTTCAAATAAAGCATGTAAAGAACATAAGTTATCTGTGACACTATAGCCTTGCCTGAAGCCACATTGATTCTCTTTAAGTATTCGAAATTCCTCTGAGTATTTATTCAGCCTTTCTGTAAGCACCGCTGTAAAGAGTTTACCTAGACAACTCACAATTGTAATGGGTCTAAAATTTTTAGGATCTTGACTGTCCCCTTTATTTTTATAAATTGGTTTGATGCTTCCTATAAGCCAACTATCAGGCACAACACCTGTATCAAAAATAAGGTTGAATAACTTTTCATAAATATATATGAATTGGTCAGAAGTAGATTTAATATACTCATTAATAATTTTATCTTCCCCGCAAGCTTTATTGTTCTTTAGTTTTGAAATACATTTTAGAACTTCTTCCTTTTCTGTATAAAGATTAATTTCGTTATTTATTTGATTTATTGCTTGATGGTCTAGAGTGGGTAAATTGTTATTATCATTTTCGATAGGCGTCTCGTTCAGTTCTTTAAAAAATTCAAACAATTTTTCAATAGGGATATTAGGTTGTTTTTTAGAATTTCCGCGACGGAGGGTTTTTCAGAATTCTTTCGGGTCTTTATGGCGCATATCTTTAAGCTTTTCTGAGAGATTATCGGAATATTTTCTTTGGCATTTATCCATGATTGTTTTATATCGCTTCTCTGCCTCCGTTCGCTGTTTCGAAAATTTTCTTATAAATTATCTGTAATATTTTCTGGCAAATTTGCATTCGTCATTGAACCACGGTTTGTTATCAATATTAACTTTTCTAGCATTTTTGACATTTTTTCCACAAGTTCCAAAAGTGGTTTTTGCGCTCTCGATAAAGATTTCCCCAAGTTGTTCAACAAAACTATTGACTTCTTGCTTTGATATATCTACATGTTCCTCTAAGAGTTTATTATACAAAATATCTTTTTGGTTAGAGTTTATATTTTTTTGAAATTCTTCTCGCTTACTATCAACCCATTTTTTTATTGTTTTTAGATCAACAGCTTCGTGGTTGTTTTTGTCTACACACTCGTGGCTCTTAATAGTAGTTTTAAAACAAATAGAGAGGGGACAATGTACATCAGACAATAATTTGGAGAAATGTAATACATTACAACTACAAATTCTATCGACAAAATTACCATTACTAATACAATAGTCTACAACACTAGTGTTTCTACATGTAAAGTTTCCGTCTTTGTCACCTTCGAGTCTTCCGTTAAGTATAAAAAAGTTATTTCTATGCAAAAATCTAGTAGTAACGAACCAAACCTATTTTTAGCTAAATCTTTATTTTTACGTTCGTGAGAAATGCCGGCTAAATCTAGAAAGTTGGTTCCATTTTCTATATATTCATTTGCTATATTGGCCAGATCTTTGTCGTCAAATTGAAAAAAATCACTGTCGTTAGATGTTCGACTATTAAAATCACCGACAAGTGCAACGTTTTTAAATTTGAATGACAAAGACAGGAACTCATTTTCTATTTCACTAATAGCATCTGGTGACGCATAAGATGTATACTCAGGTGGAATATAGACAATGCCAAACAGTGCATCTGTTTCGCTATCTAGTATTTTACCGTTAACTTTAAACCATAAAACAAACTTTGAATCAGTTTCTATCATTTTTATATATTTTTCACATTTTTCTTTATAGGCTAACATAATACCTCCGGATTTTACTTTTGCGGTCTTTTTTCTGTTTTTCATTTCAACAATATATTCTGGAATTTCAACTATATCGTTGTCGTCTGTTTTGGTTTCTATCAGACATACAATATCATGTTTATTTACAAGTTCTTCAAATTCTGGATATTTGAGTCGTTTTTTACACCGCAACAGTTAAGTGATAGTACTCTAATTTTATCTTGATTTATTACATTTTTAAATACAGAATTTTCAGATGATATTGAACCGTTTGAAGAAGTATCATTATATTTAGTATTTTTTGAGAGTTCAATTACTTCAGTTTTATCATCAGAAGTGAGATTTAAAATGCTTTCGTTTAAACAAAAATTTCTACGTGTATTTTTAGGATTAGGTAATGTCACGGTCTCTTCGTCACAAGTGCTGCTAGAAGACGTTACATTATTTTCAATGCTAAAAGAAATGTTACTAACAGTATTGTTACTTAAATCTATACAACAAAAAAACTGAGTACACGTTAATTAAGCAATTAATTAATTGACATGACGCCCCAACTCGGAGACTCGCTCTGGTGTCGACGAACAAATTTAGCCTGAGATTTCGAGGACTACGATGTAGGATTATGTGTAAATTATTTCTGAAAAAAAATCATTCAGTTACCGTTGTACAATAAATTCTTTTAAAATCTGAAACCTAAAATTAATCGACTTTTATATTTTATATTTTGTGTTTATTTCAATTCACTACGTAAATAAGCGCTAAAATGTTATATAATTACCCACTTTTTGAAAAGAGATCTCCATACATTCGGTACATTAGAAATAGAAAATATTCAAGCTCAATGTCTTTTATTGCATTTTCGTTAATATATATTCATTTTTGAAACTGATATTTATAAATTTAAGCCTATAATTAAAAAGCGCGTGATATCCAGTAAAATATGCGGGAAATAATGTGTAAACGGCGGGAAATAGATGGACTATTAAACATGTTAAAGCCGTATCACTACAAAACAGGAAAAGTCTGAAAAGGTTAGTTTTTGTACTGACATGTACTGAATTTTACTCAACCACTCTGACTTGGTCTTAATGTTACTATCGTCACAGGGCGTAAACATGATGGCAGCCAATATTCGAGATGAAATAGACAATGCATTAGATTTGCCAAAACGTATGCAGAAAACACATGATTCCCAAAGAAGCCAGGGATATATGGATAATAGATTTAATGAGCGAGGTCGACGAGGAAGATTTCAATTTAGAGGACGTGGCCGGGGATATTGGAGGAAGTGATAATTAGTCAATCATTATAATTAAGCATATGTAATGATCATTGTACCTCTTTGCACTTGTAGTAACAAGCATTATTAATTGTAATGTTATTATTCATTTTTTTCTTTTTCTCTTTTTATTATTATTAATTGTAGTAACAAGCATTATTAATTGTAAAGTTATTATTCATTTTTCTTATTTTCTTTTTATTATTATTAATTTTTTTTTTTTTTTTTTTTTTTTAAAGATAAAGTTAAATTATGGGATCACTAAAACACATAGTGGCAAGTCATTTATTTCTGATTAAAAATACATATGATATAAATCAGATATACAAAAATGTGTAAAGAAAAACAATTTTGGTATCTTGCATGTTTTTAGCTTCAACTTTGCACTTATTATCATATCTTTTTTAGAAAAAAATCTAACTCACAATTACTAAATTGATTACCATTTGCTGTCCATTGTATAATACTGAGTTGAAATTATTATATAAAGTTCAGAGTTAACTTTGTAGAACTTAATAGATTGTTTTAAGAATAATTTTGTTAGACTGTGAAGAATGAAAAAGAAAATTAAGTCAGTACAAGATTTATCAGTTTGCGTATGGAATGTGGGTGGCCTTAAGTCAAAAAATAATGATAAAACAAATGATAACATTTTTTTAGAAGAGGTTACAAAACATGACATTATTTTATTAACAGAAACTCATGTTGGCTATGACACTCATATTGATATTAATGGATATAAATATTTTCCAGTATGTAGACAAAAGTCAAAAAATGGCAGATTTTATGGTGGTCTTGGTATTTTTATCAGAAAAGAAATATGTAATGGTGTCAAAATACTCCAAAACAATAGTAAAGATTTCCAATGGCTAAAGTTAGATAGTTCATTTTTTAATTTGAAAAAAGATATCTTCTTATGTTTGGCTTACATCATACCACCAAATTCTTTTTACACTAATCAATCGGAGGAAGATATTCTTGAATTAATAGAAAAAGATATTATAAAATATACTAACAAGGGTCACATCATATTGTGTGGAGATCTGAATGCTAGAACAGGATCAGAGCCTGATTATATAGAAAATGATTTTTATGACATTCATGTACCCTTATATAATGATTATCACAATGATGATGTTCAAAATAAGAGATTAAGTCAAGATTCAAAAACAGATACAAGGGGTAAACAGTTATTAGAACTTTGTATAGCTACAAATTTAAGAATTTTAAATGGTAGAATGTGGGGCGATTCATGTGGAAAATATACATGTATTAAGCAAACAGGGTCTAGTGTTGTTGACTATGTAATTATGTCAGAAGATTTACTCGCTAATACACTTTCATTCCATGTATCTGACTTTCTATCAACTTTGTCTGACTGTCACTGTAAACTAGATTTCCGTATATTAGCATGTTACTCCAAAGATAATGTCACGAAGAACTCAGATATTGTTTTTCCTGGTAAATATAGATGGTCTTCAACATCTGAAGAGATGTTACTTAACGCTTTGAATTGTCAAGAAACAATAAATGATATGAAAGAATTTTTAGAATCAGATTTTAACACATCTTCTACCAGCATTGAAAATGCTGTTCATAAATGTCAGTTTATAATTGAAAATGCAGCAAAAAAGGTACTTCCATTTAAAGTTTCAAAAAGGAAGAAAAAGAATAAGAATTTTTTTGATAATGATCTACAAAAAAAGAGAAAGGTTTTAATTGATAAAGGTAAATTACTCTCAAAATTTCCACAGGATCCAATTATAAAAGGTTCATATTTCAAATGCTATAGAGAATACAATAAACTAAGAAATATAAAAAAAGAGAGTTTAAACAAAAGATACTTGACAGATTGGACCATCTAATGACAAATAACCCTAAAGAATATTGGGCTTTAGTTAAATCATTAAAAGAAGACACTTATTCAGATAAACCGGAATGTGCCATTGATACAAATGTTTGGTACAAGTATTTTAACTCATTGAATCAGACCCCTGATAAGTTTTCATCAAGACTAGAAGAAATTCGCTCAATGGTCAGTACATTAGAGAAAACCCAAACCTTCTGTGAACTTGATTATAGAATTGATGATAAGGAAATTTTACAATGTATTAAAAGCCTTAAAACAGGAAAGGCTGCTGGCCTAGATGGGTTGCCAAATGAAATTTTAAAATGTGGAGGTAGTATTTTGACTCCAATAGTTAATAAATAATTCAATCTAATATTCTCCTCAGGGTATTACCCTGCCAAATGGTCCACTGCATACATCTGTCCCATTTACAAGTCGGACGATCCAAAGAAACCTGAAAATTACAGGGGCATAGCTATCAACACTTGCATTGGAAAAGTGTTTAATTCTATTTTAAATAAAAGACTGGATAAATACCTTGAAGCAAACAATATTATTCATCCATCACAAATTGGATTCTGCAGTAAACGCAGGACATCAGACCACATGTTTGTTTTAAAAACCATTATTGACAAATATACAAATTGCAAAGGTGATAAACTTTATGCATGTTTTGTTGACTTCCGTAAAGCATTTGATAAGGTTGTACATGCTGGTATTCAATTTAAATTACTTAAAAATAACATTTCTGGGAAATTCTATTCAATTTTGAAAGATATGTACTCAAAATCAGAGCTTTGTGTTAAAATTGACAGTATTCTGACACCTAAGTTCAGCTCTAATATAGGAGTCAGACAGGGTGATGCTCTGAGCCCTAATTTGTTTAAAATGTTTATAAATGATTTACCAGTGCTATTTGAAAACTGCCAAGATGCTGTAAATGTTAATAATAGAAGATGTGACTGTCTGATGTATGCAGATGACATTGTTATTTTATCAAATTCTAAAAAAGGTCTTCAATCAAGATTGGATCAATTGTCATATTTCTGTACACAATGGTGTATGGAAGTTAATTTAAGTAAAACAAAAATTCTTATATTTAACAAAAGTGGCAAACATATCAAAGAAAGGTTTCTTTTTAATAAAGATGAAATTGAATGTGTCAATACCTACAAATATCTTGGTATACCCTTTTCTGCCAGTGGCCTTTTTAATGTTGCAAAGGAAGAACTTTACAAAAAATCACTTAAGGCCATTTTTAAACTTCAAAGATCATTATCCTCAAGTAATCCAAGTGTCTTGACATCTCTCCATTTGTATGACCACACCATAAAACCTATTAGTATGTATGGTAGTGAGGTTACTGGTATGTTCAAAACCAACACTGTTGCATGTAGCAGAGAAGGTGATTTCCTTCTGCAGTTGAACTATTTGAATAATTATTTAGACAGATCCCATAAAATACACTCTTGGGGTAAACAAAAAAGCCACAAACTTAGCTGTAATGGCTGAGGTTGGAAGATATCCTCTGTTCTTTTCTATAGTTATAACTTTAATCAAATATTGGTTTAGACTTGAAAAACTGAATGAGGGACAACTATATGATGCATATATATGTAACAAAACCATGTATCAAAATCACACTGATTGTTGGTATAGCTCTATTGTTTATATTCTAGAGAAATTAGGCATACAGTCACATGATGTTGAATATACCACTCTAATTAACAATGTTAAAAAAAAACTGTGTGATAGTTACATCAATTTTTGGAACAAGAAAAGATCATCCATCTCACAAAGTAAATTGGATACATATTTTAAATTTAAGGTAAACTACTGTTTTGAGACCTACCTTTTGATTGAAAATTTTAACATTAGACGCACAATATGTAAACTTAGAATTAGTGCTCATGATCTTCAAATCGAAAGAAAAAGATATGATAAAAATAAAACAGAGAGGTCTGAAAGAAAGTGCTTAAATTGTTCATTAGATAAAGTAGAAGATGAAACTCATTTTCTAATTGAATGTCCAAAATATAAAGAGCAGATGGATATTTTATTTAAAGACATTTCCGCACTGTGCCCAAATTTTATTAATCTCTCCAATGATGATAAATTTATATGGTTAACTAGCAATGAAGATTTGTTTATATTAAAAAGCTTGGGTAAATTCATAATTAAAGGGTTTGAATTAAGACAAAACTGATCAACTGCCGAAGGAAATACCAACATAATTGTTATGAATGTTTTATATTTTATATTAATATTTATAAGTTTTTGTACAGGCTCTGATTCTGTGACAGCAAATCAAAGAAATCATTATCGTTGTAATGTTTTTGTAACTGTTTTATGTATATTGTTATAAACCAATGTAACATTTGCCCAGAAATGGGCCCAGTCACTGATCAATAAAATTATTCTATTCTATTCTATTCTGTTACTCAACTTTACTCGACCTAAGTCTCGACTTTACTCAAAAGTTCTGAATTTATACTCGACCTAGTCTCGACCTGTCTGAAAAGTCTGAACAAGTCTCGACCTGATCTTCACCCAGTCTGAATTAGTCTTGACCTGTCTGAAAAGTCTTAACAAGTCTCAACGTTACCTCGATCCAGTCTGAATCAGTCTCGACCTGTCTGAAAAGTCTGAACAAGTCTTAACTGGATCTCGACCCAGTCTGACTCAATCTTGACCAATCTGAAAAGACTGAATAGTGTCCCCCCTATCTGCCACCCGGGAACGCTCTGTAGGTCGAGCACTGGGAGCCCTCCAACTGTGGTAGTAAAATAACCCGCTTCTCCGGTTCCGGGGTAAATGTTCCTGTCATGTAAACAAAAGCTATTGCCCAATGTTCTTCAAATACCCGGATAACGTCTACTTGACGTCATTTTTAGGTCAACGTCGTCGTTTGGCAAGTTCAAAACTTGCCAAACTGACATGCACAGAAAGAACATCAGTAAAAAAAAAAATCGGTGTATTGGCAGTGTAAGTGTTAATAGTTTTAAGTAACGCTATTTCAGATGGGAAATCTGATATTGCAATTCTTTTGTTTATTTTACAAACACAGCGAATAAATAGTAAGAGGCACACAAACCTAGCTGTCCAAGACGCACATATATAAACATATCATCAATCATGTCGAATGGCTACACAAAAGTCAACACAGATCGACTTTATAGTAATAAACAATTAAAACTGCAGGAAATTGATCAAAGACGAGAACTGATAGATTACATTTTTTTTATTTAAAATACGTTTATTTTATTTTTCAAATGATATTTAGTTGGTAATTCTAGAGAAAACAAAATTTAACAAGCGTGCCTCACAAGTGTTACAAGTAAAACCTCCAGTGTCGTTTACAAATACAGAAAAGTCACATTTCATATAATTAAATACTAGTATTGACCATTGAAGAAAAATCGCGTAATAGCATTGCAGGTTCTTGATCAATTTCAAATCAGAGTGTCTCCTTCGACGTCCGCGCGAATGTATCCTAGCAAGATAAAACTAAAAACTGCGGTATTGCTTGACAAATATTATAAGCACGTTCGGGTGATGACTGCGACATGAAATTCATTTTCGGTCAACAAAAACATCGATGCATAGAACACGACGACACCGTGTTTATTTTTTTTTAAACCGGGCGGAAGATGCCGGGGAAGCTAAGCCCTGAGATGTATATTATAGAATTTAAAGAGGTTTGTAACAACCCGTGTTGAAAAACATGTTGACTACTCCAACCAGTTTTGTAATAAACTCCTGATGTTGAAAAATATTATGAAACAGGGGATATATACTTATAATAGTATATCATTATATTTTAACTTGTGCATAGAAAATCCACAACATCATAAAGAACAATTTTTATTGCAAAATGGGTTAGAGGTTTTATAAACAAGACCAAATCACATACAAATTTATAAAAGGCCGAAGCCAGGTGGTGAGTACGTCGTGTTTATACATCCATAAAGCCATCTTGTTTCTGAAAGAAGTTTTCTTTGCGCTATTTATCGAAAAATGAAATATTTTTCAAAACGTTAAATGTCATATTAACCAATCGTAGGAATTTTTTCCTGATATACGAATAAAAAAGAATTAATGTACAGATGTAAAGGGCAGAATTATAGCACAAGTTCCTTTCGATCTGAATCATAACCACATGCGACTGTATACATTCAGAAACTCGTTAAAGTTCTTAATTCGAGGTTATTTATTTATTTATTATTGTTTATTATTATTTATTTATTTATTTATTTATTTATTTATTTATTTATTTATTTATTTATTTATTTACTTATTTATTTATTTGCTGGTATATGTTATTAACTAATTATTAATAAAGAAAAATAGCAAAGAAAACCGACCGAACAACAAGAGCCAAAAGTCAAGGGACAGTTACAAATCCGATAAAGACAAAACGCAACACAAAAACCAAAAACACAAAATACATGTCTAGGGAAAAGTCAAATCCAGGAATAGGAATTGATTTCCCATAACGATCAATTAAGTCATGGTGACGACCATAGAACTTCAGGAGAGATAATATCAACCTATGTGCAACAAACCCTTGTTTGAGTAGTTTAGCAGTCAACAGCAGGGGTCGGTCTAGAAAATCGGAATACCGATCGCAGGATCTAGAATAACGTATAAGTTGTGAAATGTACACACCATACGCTGGAGCTGATGGAATGTTGCTGTCGATGAACGGGAAGTTGACAATTGAAAAGTTGAAGTAATCAAGTTTGTCTTAGAGTCTAGTTTGTAGTTTTCCTGAGTCTATTTATAGAAGTAGGTCTAAGTTAAGAGGCTGAGCTTAGTGTATTGGTGGTGTCTTTAATTTCAAGCTTGCTAGGGTAAATTGAATGTAAATAGTCACCAAATTTAGCATTGTTGAGGGACAAAACATCATCAATATAGCGGAATGTTAAATTGAAGGTCTGGGCCAGTGTCTTTTCTTTCTTCTTCAGCAGGCCTTCTAGGATAGGAACTCAGCCTCATAAGAGTACAAAAACAGGAAGGCGGGGAGAGGAACACAATTAGTACCCATTGGAATACCAACAGTCTGTTGAAAAACATGTCCTCCAAACATGACGAATATGTTGTCAATCAGAAAATCTATCATATGCCAGATTTGGCCTTCAGTATATTTAGTAGTAGATTTAGAGTCATTAATGACGAAGTAAGATCTGTCATGAATAATTACGGGGTATTTGTATCGTCTCTTTCCGTTGTTCTTGGAAAATCAGCGTTTTATAAGATCTTTAAGCCTTGTTTTAAGCTGGATATGAGGGATGGCCGTATAGAATGTCGAAAAATCAAATGTTTTAATGCTGTAACAATGGGAAAGAGATCCAGACCTCAAAATGTCTATCAGGTCTTTCGATTTATTTAATATACACATTTCATTTATTCCACTCCTGGAGTAAAAAGTGTCGCTATATTTTTGAAGCCCCGTTTTTACTGTTGTTAAAATAGTTGTCAGGAGTTGCGATAGTGTTTTGGTAGTACACTTAGACGATCCTGCTATAAAACGCTGTTTGTATGGATTTTTGTGAAGTTTTGGTATCCAATACAAAAGGGGAGATCACAATCTTCGACTTTGATTTTGAGACTAAAGGATGCCATATCGATTTGTGATTTTCAATAATCTCCTCTTTTGAAAGCCCAGTAAATGTGTAAGTAGGATTGCCAAGTGAAATGTCCCATGGAATATCCGACTTCGGTATAAAAGTTAAGAAATTAAACGTATACATTTTATGTACTAGTAGATATGATGGTAGAAATAAATATTACTTAATAATGTGTTCATATTTTTGTAATGTCTTAACTTCCTCAGGTATAAATTAAACCCTATAAATCAAATTTAGAAACTGTCATTATTACCTCTACTGTCGCTATATTTGTTTTTTTTTTGTTTTTTGTTTTTTTTTTTTTTTTTTTGGTTTAGTCAAATAATTTTTAGTTTGCGACTATTCGTAATTTTTTAGGTTTATATATAGTCAATTTTTGCTGATGGTCGACTTGCAGGCATCATTGACATCTAAAACTTACATTGCATATAAGATTGTTAAGTTTTCATGAGGTGTTGCCGCAACGTTTACGGGCGCGGAATTACCAATGCTTCCATAATTAAGATTTTTTCTTTTCGGATAGATTCGGCAAAGTTTACTGGGTGAGGTAACTTTACGGAGGCTTCATCAATAAGGTCTCTGTTGTTTAATTACAGACCACGTTCACATATAATAATCGGAAACACATGTAGCGCAATTATCTACATCCAGGTACCAATAAATGACCTAGTAAATATATTTTTTGTTTACAGAAATATTCATGTATACCAGAAAAACTCATAACTAAAATAAATAAAGTGTAGCAAAATCGCACAGAAACTCCTTAGTAACCGTTAAGGACCAGGGAAGGCACAAAAGGTAATTTCTAACAATAAAGAATCGCAATTCCAAATAATATCACTGTTAAAATACTCTGACTTCTTCCTCCAATAAAAACTAGACTCCATAATAAACTTGAAAAATTACTGAAAGTGTTGTTAAACAACATACTAACAAACGTACAATATAGCATACGTTCTTATTTGTTTTCGTCATTCTTGGCTGAATTAAAAGATTAGATTCTAAACCTTAACATTCATGTTATAACAATATAAAATATTAAACTCTGCCTCTTGGAGTTGTTATAAAGTACAAATGAAGTCAAATATTTGGTGGAAGACCACAAGGTCCCCTCGCCATTGAAATTTCGATAAGTTAGTTTCAGCAGTTTTTGTAAGACGTGTGTTAACTCTAAAATACAGTCGAAAAATTTCGGGAAATACAAATAATGTTTCCCCTTTCAGAAAAATTTCGTCTTGGCATCGGCTGATAACACTACTTCACATTACCACCCATAACTAACAACGTACACGGGTCCTTCATAATCAACCGATAGAGCGTTCGGGGTCAGCCATCAGTTGACGTGTTGGGCAGCTCTGTGAGAGAGAATCATGGTCGCGTTAATTACATTAAAGCTGCAGGTTGAGGCAGGAATATTTATTTTATAAATAATTTATCTAAAACAAAACATCATGAAGAATTAAGACGAGAGCCTCTTTATAAGACGAGAAAAACATAAACATCATATAAGGTTATACATGGCTTAACATATTACGCAGAATATTCATAATCATAGAAAATGTGTCCTATGATAACATTATTGTTCCTTAAACTATTACACTTTTCAATAATTTTACAGTAATTAAATCTAGTGTATGCATTATAGCCTGTTCTGAATAATTCGATGAAGGGAAATGAAAGTAAATATAAAACATGTACTTTGTCAGAAGCGAGCAATATGGATAGACATTTATCTGGTCGTTCTGCCTGTTCTAGTTCTAAATTAAAAACTTATCCATTCCTTCCTTATTAACCTTTATAGACACAAAACCTTCTGAACACTGGGAGGGTTCCCAATGTTCGACCCACAGAGCAGCCCAGCGCGTCCACAGGTGGCGGATAGGGGAGACCCTCTCGTTGGGGTTGTCAGGTCATAATACGGAAAGCCTGGCCGCGGACCCTAGTGGGTAACGTATTTGGAGAGTGCCACGTTCCTCTCATGATAAAGACCCTTTTTGTAGATTTCGAAAAAGAGTAGGCTCATTGTAGCCGCTGAAAAAGGCTCAATTCTCCCCTACCCAAAACGCCATACTTTTCCAGTGGCAGTCAAAATTGTATTCCCTGTGACCTATCCCACCCACATTCTCCGTTGATTTATTGTTTGTTAACTTGTTCCCGTCCCGAATATAGATAAAATACTGCTCGCTGGACGTTTAGCAGACATCCAATCAATCAATCAAACCTTCTGAACACCTTTGCAATATGAAATATTATTTCTATAACATAAAGGGCAGAAAATAAAAAAAAACTAACATTGATATATAATTATTATACAATTTTCAATTATAGGCTTTAAATTTAGTCGATAAAAAATAATATTACATATGGTGTGTTGTATTACAATTCTTAGTAGATAGGCCATTCATTTGATTTACATATAATTCTGCGAATTTTTAGTGTTATTCTTAATCTTAAACCGCTAGTTACAGAATTAATTTTAGAGTTATTTCCCTTCCTTTCGCTTTTTTTTCACAGAAAAATACTAGATAAATAAAAAACAGACCTTTTATCGGTATAAACTAGAGGCTCCCAGGAGCCTGTATCGCTCACCTGAACCTAAATAACCCTTTTTATCCAGCTTTTCGTTGCTATAAGGAATTGCCCAACACTTCTGCAAAAATCATTAGTTTTGACCTTTTAAGGGAAATAACTCAGATAAGGAGGAGCTTTTGATGCTTAGAGGGATAAGGGTAGTTCACTTTAAATTTGCTGTACCTGTAATACCTTTTTTAACTATCAGTCGAAAACTCTGTCGACTCCCACCCCCCCCCCCCTTTTCATTTTTTCTATTTTAAGCATAGCTATGTAGGTAGTCAGGTGTCATGATTTGCAAAATTTTGGTAGAGGACGTCTAAAGATGATGTGTGCAATGTTTCAAAGCAGTCCTTTCATTGGTTAAAATCAAGTAAAATTGATTAAAAAAATGCTCAAGGAGAATAATTCCTAAACTGTTCATCAGACAATCTTGACCCTAAGTCATTTTTGTAGCCCTTATAGAGCAGAACAATTAAGCAATGCTAACTTTTACTCTAGTTCTAATAATTTTTAAGATTTTGAGGCAAAAATGTCAAAAATAATCAATTTCGACAATTAAAGGGCAATAACTCCTAGAAGGAGTCATTATACAACTTCAACCCAATGGAGTGTTTCGTACAGCTTTTGATGCAGATGAAGCCATGTCTCTTCGGTTTTCCTGGATCTGTTACACTTTTTTAAATATAAGCCAAAAACTGTATTTTACCCCCCCCCCCCCCCGTCTGTCCTATCTTTAGCCATGATGGCCATGTTGGTTAATCTGCAGCCATGGTTGGTGCAAACTTGGTTGAGGACATTTGACGGATGATGTGTACAAAGTTTCAAAGCAGTACTTTCAGTTGTTTCAGAGTAGAAGATTTAAAAAAAATCAATTAAAACCAATTAAAATAAACAGTTCAAGGGGAATAACTTTTAAACGGTTAATCAAACAATCTTGACCTTTAAGTCATTTTTGTAGCCCTCATAGAGCAGAACAATTAAGCAATGCTAACTTTTTCTCTAGTTCTAATACATTTCAAGATTTTGAGGCAATAATGGCAAAAATCATAAATTTTGACAATTTAAGGGCAATAACTCCTACAAGGAGTCATCATACAACTTTGACCCAATGAAGTGTTTTTTAGAGCTTAAGGTGCTGAAGAGGGAAGGTCTGTTCGGTTTTCCTGTATCTGTTATACTTTTTGAACTATAAAAAAACTGTATTTTGACCACCCTGTTCTATTTTTATCCATGGCGGCCATGTTGGTTGGTCTGAGGCCATGATTTGGGCAAACTTGGTAGAGGACATTTTACTGATGATGTGTGCAACGTTTCAAAGCAATCCCTTCAGTGGTTTTGGAGGAGATTTTTGAAGAAAAGTTGACGACGACGACGACGACGGACGACGACGGACGCCAAGTGATGGCAATAGCTCACCTGACCCTTCGGGTCAGGTGAGCTAAAAAAGGAAAACAGAAAAAAATACATACACAATATTATCAATGGATTTACGAATCCTCAATGTAATAAAAAGAATAGTTAATGTTGCTGATGGAAATTTCACAAATTTGGAAAACGCACGGGTCGTGATATGGACCAAGAAACTGTGTATTTTGATTAGTGTACAGTTTAGATTGTTGTTACGTGTCCGCAATATTTCACACTTCAATATCATCTGAAAATGAGAAAATTTTCAATTCAAAAGATTCATCTATTAAAAAAATTGTTTCTTCTTAAAATTTTCCCGACAGCAGACGACAACATTTTTAAAGCTGCTATTACAATTGGTGTAAAGGGATTTCCAACAAATTTGAAAATAGTAGCGCAATATCTTCTTTTTTTCAAATTAACCGTGCAACATTTTTCTATCTGCTGTTTGTAACATTTAAAGATCCTCTCAAAATACGGCATATCATGTGAGACTGTTCAACTAATAATATAACTTTATTTATTTATCTTGAGAATTATCTATAATAATATATGTAGATTCTTTGTTATGCTCGTTTGTATTTGTTTAATAGATCATTTGTTTGTTTTATTTATTTTAACAATTTTTATTACGGTAGATTTCGCTGCCTGAGGAATGTACTTCTGATTCTTTTAATTCATTTCTTCTATTTTGTATAGCCCCGTTCGTGATCCGGGTGGCTAAAAGAATAGACCGCAGTCGCGCTAGCTTGTCGTAAAAGACGACTAAATAGCGCCCAGTATCCTGACCGGCGTGTCAGGTCGGTTTGCCTAAAGACCGACTGGGATGTGCGCCCCAGGTGGTTGAATGGGGTACCCCTGGCAAGCTGGGGTTGTCAGGCCATAATACGGAAAACCTGACCGCAAACCATATTAGTGCAACGTGTTAGGAAAAATGCAGCGTTCTTCGCACGTTAAAGAACGCTGCTGTAGTATTCGCTATGAGTAGGGATTTCGATCCCTCTACAGGAGGCTGAATTGCCAGACCCTATCCATCCTCCCATTTGCCAGTGACAATCTAAAATCCGTTACCCCTAATTTTCCTTGTGTCCCATCCCATTTTCATTCATCATCATTTCATGTTCATTTTATCATCCATTTCATGTTCACCGCCTGAATATAGCTGAAATATTGCTGCTCGGGCGTTAAACACCATTAAAGAATCAATCAATCTATCTATTTTGTATAACAATAAATCTGAGACAGTACTGAGGTAGCTCTCAACCTACAGAGCTGCACAACGCGTCCACAGGTGGCGGATAGAGGAGTTCTCTTGATGGGTGGTTGTTAGGTCAGTATAAGGAAAGCTTGGTGACGTGTTTGGCAAGTGCCGCGCTCGATGAACTGTAAAGACCTGACAATTTGGAAAGTAAAAAAGTAAGTGGGTTGCAGCCGCTACAAAAGGCTAAAATATCCAGCTATACCCAAAACTGCATACATTTTAAGTGGCACTCAGAATTGTGTTGCTGTTGGCCATTAATTTCCCGGTTGAATTATTGTTTGTTAACTTGTACTGAGTATTATGTAAATATTGACTGGGAATTAAGGTCTGATATTGTTTTGAGGAAAAAGCAAGATCAATGGTTTAACCATGGGAAAAATAAACATAAACAGTCAGTACCAAGGTAAAAGACACAACATACATGTACACTATGACAAACACTTAAAGCTATTGTGTGTTCAAAACCAGCAAAGGTCAATACCAGCAACAGTAAATGTCATCAAATATAAACGATTACATTGTTTTTTTAAAGAATATTTTACTTTGAAATCGTCTTTACAAATAAGAATTAGTCCCAATAATTCCGAATTAATTGGTGAATCCTCTTAAGATAATCCTTCAACAGCTATTGACATTCCACAATCAAAAATGTTCAGCGATGGCAGATAGTTTGGAAACTATCGACGGGTAAAGGTTAAAATATCGAAGTAATTATGTACTTAATTTATATAGAAAATCCTTACTTATATAATAAAGCTAGCCTAACTAATGTTCACTGCAAGTCAAGCGGACATGTAATCAATCTATCAATCAATCGATGTAACGGTGTTGGTCCGCTAAATAACGACTGACGAAACAAAAAAAATCATTGGACTTAGGGACCGGTCAATTTTAGTTGGGGGTTCGGGAGCGGTACATTTCAAATAATCAGGTATAAAAAGACCTATCTACTAAAAAAAAAAAAAACTAGCTGACCTACATCAGATGTGTTGATAAAAAGTGGGTGTCCTATCAAGTAAATTATTTTGTGGTTACAATTCAGTATTTATGTTTGCTAAACAAATTGTGAAATTACAGTATGTTTGTTTTAAATTAAAACGTCAGAAATTTTTTTACTTGTTGTGAAATCAGTGCCGAAGTGTAAAAATAACAAAACTTGGAGTCCCATGTATATGCCAGCATCAAAAATTGTGTGTACTATTGCATATTTCACCGGTCCCAACACCCCAATGAATGTTGAACGGTCCCTTACAGAATCTCAATATATAGTTTTACTGACTTTAAGGACCAAAAGTCGTTTCCTTATTTGCTACATGTTTAAAACGTCGATATTGAAACATTTAAAACATATATAAGTTTTAACAAAATATAAATTTCATAGTCATCCCATCGTCAATGTTAAAGTTAACATGACACTCCAAACAGCAATGCAGTAGAGCTGAGATTAGTAACCAGAAGTTGTTTACGGTTTCTGTCATAGTGTATTACTGTTGGCTTATTCAAACCATCCTCCTCGGACAGAATTTGTCTACTTTGTTGTCCGTCGGCTGACAACACTACTACACTTGTACACCCATTACTAACAACGTACACGTGTCCGTCATTATCCACCGATATACCGAACGGACAACGAAGGACAGTCTCATTTTTAAATGTCCAGATTGTGTTACCTTTCATGTCACAACAGGTGACAGTGTTAGTGGTGTTGTTGGTGTAGTACAGTTTGTCGTTATATGAAGCAATATAAGACCCATATGGTAAATCACTTCTGACGA
This sequence comes from Limnoperna fortunei, assembly GCA_944474755.1. Classification (NCBI taxonomy): domain Eukaryota; kingdom Metazoa; phylum Mollusca; class Bivalvia; order Mytilida; family Modiolidae; genus Limnoperna; species Limnoperna fortunei. The sequence goes on along the minus strand of OX104119.1, from coordinate 13,832,045 downwards.
TGGTTGTTGTGTTCTTACCATTGACGTCCATCATCTCGATTCCCTTTCCTCTAACACAATACACAAGTGATCCGTTCACTGATGTGATACCATAACAATGGTTATCTCTGGCAACGGACTTCAATATTTTACGACTGCTGATATCTATAATGTTTATTCCAAAAGGTGATCCACCACCTGTTGTCACGGCGACTGTTTTGTCACTGATACATGTTACATTACATGCATTGTTTTGTACTGGAACTTCAAACAACTGTTTACCGTCAGTATCAGTAACAAATAAACGCCTCCCAAAGAAATGACAGAAGATCAGTTTACCGTCCGGTAGGATATCACATCCCCATGCAATATTGGTTTTAGTAGTAATGGTCTGTGTTAGTTTGAGTTTGATATCTTGGATAGATGTCAACTGTACACCAACTAACTGAGCTTGTTTATCTTTCTGTTTAACAAGTGTTAAATCACAATGACCTTTCTCCACGCGGACGGACCCGAATGTCTTAATTTTATCCGGAATACTTCTTAAATTTTCATTTACACTTAACTCGAGCGCGATTTTGTCAAGATGGCCGTCATCAATAATTGACTGAAGAAATATTTCTGTTATAGTAAGGTCAGGCGACATCTGTCGTAATGCAAATAATGTTTGAAGATCAGAAGCATGTTTTATCACATTATCGAGTTGCTGCTTGCAGGATGAATGTTTTTCTTTCTTTTCTTTCAGTACTGTTGACACAGTCTCCAAATCTTCTCTGACTTTATGCACGATGTCTGAAACGTTTTTCCTTATAACAGCTTCTATTTGATCAAGGTGTTCATTTATTTTCTGACGGACGTTGCTAATTTCAGACAGAATCATCTCCTTTTGGTCATTCAAGAATCCTATTTTGACATTAATTTTATCCTCAATATCTAAAATGTTCTGGTCAATATCAATCAAACACTGCTCGGCTTCTCGGAAGGCCTCGGATGTCTTCACATTCTTGGTTATTTTACTTAAAGTTAATACATCTTTGCATCCGGGGTGTTCCTCAATACACGACAGACAGAGAAGTTTGTCATGCGTTTGACAAAACATTTGGTATTTTTCCTCGTGTTCACCACAGTAACCGGTAACAGACGAGATGGATAGAGCTAAAGTCTGATGGTCTGTAATCGGAATTGTAGCATGGTTTTTGGTCGATTTCAAAATTGCATGGAACTCTTTACATTCGGAACATAACGCCTGTTCACATTCAACACACCAGTCAGTTGACTGTCTATAAATATGACGCTCGTCACATACAGTACAGACGGAGGATTTGTCAGCCATATTTAACGATACTGCAATAAATTAAACAAAGTTTATCTTTAGCTGTTATGATTAAAATGTTGGTTTATAAAAATGCGCCATGAGTCTTTATCATTGTCCATATCATCGAACTTTGGCTTTGGAGATTAAAGAAGAGTTGAATAACAATTCTGGAGTTCGAACAGCTACATGTAGCCCTAAAAATCTATATTTATCTAGTACATAGTAGACATATAAAGTATGTACACATCATATCTTGTACGACCGAAGGTCGGCTGTTTTCGCGGGGTACTCCGGATTCCCCCTCCAATAAAAACTGGACGCCATAATATAGGTGAACAATTGCTGAACAACATTCAAACAAACAATAAAACTCGTGTACGTTGCATGATATATATGGTTCACCGGGTTGTCATACTTCTTCCCGTATAAAAGCATGGACGTCACGATATAGCTAAACAAAGGAAGAAAATGGAGTAAAACCTCATGCAAAAGAAAAAAACCTATAGATTTATTTATTGTTTTCTCTACTTAAGTTCTAAATTAGAAATAAATAACAATTCAGACAATACAGACAAATCGGTACGAATAAGATGTAATTCTTTTCTTGACTGCATTAGTAAAATAAAATTCTGATGAGGTGACGCTATGCAGATTTTAGATGCTGCTGCTACCCGTAATATAGCTATTGGTCGAATCGAGACTGGGAATCACAAAATATTGTTGCCAGAACGTACAATGTTCATCGTAGCGCAATTTCACGCCTTTGGAGACGCCACCAGCACCTTGATACTACGACAGACCGACTACGTTCCGGCAGACCGCGTGTTACAAGTCGGACGCAGGATCGTTACATTAGATTATTCCATCTGCGGGCTCAGTTTTGGGCGTAATGAATTTGTCACCTTGATAATTTGGATTACATCTTGTTGGAATATTTGAGCAAAGCCAAGTAACAGCACGGCACATTTGGTATTTTTCCTCGTCTTCACCACAGTAACCGGTAACAGACGAGATGGATAGAGCTAAAGTCTGATGGTCTGTAATCGGAATTGTAGCATGGTTTTTGGTCGATTTCAAAATTGCATGGAACTCTTTACATTCGGAACATAACGCCTGTTCACATTCAACACACCAGTCAGTTGACTGTCTATAGATATGACGCTCGTCACATATAGTACAGACGAAGGACTTGTCAGCCATATTTAATGATACTGCAATAAATTAAACAAAGTTTATCTTTAGCTGTTATGATTAAAATGTTGGTTTATAAAAATGCGCCATGAGTCTTTATCATTGTCCATATCATCGAACTTTGGCTTTGGAGATTAAAGAAGAGTTGAATAACAATTGTGGAGTTCGAACAGCTACATGTAGCCCTAAAAATCTATATTTATCTAGTACATAGTAGACATATTTCCAACTTAACCCAAAATAGTTGCTTCACAAGTCCGCCAGCCGCGGACGTGCCGTGCTTTACTTTGCTTTGCGTAATGAATCTGTCACCTTGGTAATTTTGATTACATCTTGTTGGAATATTTGAGCAAAGCAAAGTAAAGCACGGCACGTCCGCGGCTGGAGGACTTGAGAAGCAACTATTTTGGGTTAAGTTGGAAATGAGAAATTTCAAGATCAATATGTTATGACTTGTTTACGTCATTTATTTATATTGACATTCAATGACTAAGGCCATTCATTGTTCAGTCTTTGTCTAAATTTTTGACAAGAAACACCGTCATTTGTATCGTTGCATAATCTTCTAGACTTGTATATTATTTTTTGTTTATGCTGTATCGTCATGTTTGTCGATCCGATACTTAATAAGCTTGCTGGTTGGTAGACTCTTTAGACTTTTATATAATATTTTGAACTACCTGTATTGTGTTTTTACACGATCCCAGTGGACTTATATTATTCCATCACCGAATGAAAAAATACTTTAAGCATTTAGAGTTAAACGCCACTGATGAGTCTTAAGGAGACGAAACGCGCGTCTGGCGTAATGAATTTGTCACCTTGGTAATTTTGATTACATCTTGTTGGAATATTTGAGCAAAGCAAAGTAAAGCACGGCACGTCCGCGGCTGGCGGATTTGTGAAGTAACTATTTTGGGTTAAGTTGGAAATGAGAAATTTCAAGATCAATATGTTATTACTTGTTTACGTCATTTATTTATATTGACATTCAATGACTAAGGCCATTCGTTGGTCAGTCTTTGTCTAAATTTTTGACAAGAAACACCGTCATTTGTATCGTTGCATAATCTTCTAGACTTGTATATATATATAGTGCAGGCGAATTGGTGCCACAGTGTCACAACGGTGTGAGTTCGAATCCCGCTGAGGGAAAGCAAAAATTTGAGAATGTTAAAAATCTAATTCAAACAGTGTTGGGCTTAATTTGTAGACGTATATATAAATATTTGATATTAACCCTGTATTTCTGATGTTTCAGAAATCCGCTGGATTGATATATTATATGGTTGTCACATTACTTAGACGTTTGTATATAATTTACTTACTGTGACTGCATGACAAGTAACTTTGTCATCCTATATAATATATACAAAAATGCTGAATTAGATTACTGTCAGATTAATACGTATTGGTTACGAAAATTCCATAGTCACACGCTAGTACACATGTACTATGTCTATGTCTAAGATTCACCCCGGTTAATGAAGCTATATTTTTTATATAGCGGATTTGGCCGAGGGGTCTAGACCACTGGGCATAGTGCAGGCGAATTGGTGCCACAGTGTCACAACGGTGTGAGTTCGAATCACGCTGAGGGAAGCAAAAATTTGACAGTGTTAAAAATCTAATTCAAACAGTGTTGGGCTTAATTTGTAGAAGTATATATATATATATATATATATATATATACTTAGACGTTCGTATATATATATATATATATATATATATATACAAACGTCTAAGTATTGTGACAACCATATAATATATCTATCCAGCGGATTTCTGAAATACAGGGTTAATATTAAATTTGTATATATACTTCTACAAATTAAGCCCAACACTGTTTGAATTAGATTTTTAACACTGTCAAATTTTTGTTTACCCTCAGCGGGATTCGAACTCACACCGTTGTGACACTGTGGCACCAAATCGCCTGCACTATGTCCAGCGTTCTAGACCCCTCGGCCAAATCCGCTATATTAAAATATAGCTTCATTAACCGGGGTGAATTGTAGACATAGACATAGTACATGTGTACTAGCGTGTGACGATGGAATTTTCGTAACCAATACATATTAATTTGACAGTAATCTAATTCAGCATTTTTGTATATATTATATAGGATGACAAAGTTACTTGTCATTCAGTCACAGTAAGTAAATTATATACAAACGTCTAAGTATTGTGACAACCATATAATATATCTATCCAGCGGATTTCTGAAACATCAGAAATACAGGGTTAATATTAAATTTTTATATATACTTCTACAAATTAAGCCCAACACTGTTTGAATTAGATTTTTAACACTGTCAAATTTTTGTTTACCCTCAGCGGGATTCGAACTCACACCGTTGTGACACTGTGGCACCAAATCGCCTGCAGTATGTCCAGCGGTCTAGACCCCTCGGCCAAATCCGCTATATTAAAATATAGCTTCATTATACGGGGTGAATCGTAGACCTAGACATAGTACATATGTACTAGCGTGTGACGATGGAATTTTCGTAACCAATACATATTAATTTGACAGTAATCTAATTCAGCATTTTTGTATATATTATATAGGATGACAAAGTTACTTGTCATTCAGTCACAGTAAGTAAATTATATAAAAACGTCTAAGTATTGTGACAACCATATAATATATCTATCCAGCGGATTTCTGAAACATCAGAAATACAGGGTTAATATTAATTTTTTATATATACTTCTACAAATTAAGCCCAACACTGTTTGAATTAGATTTTTAACACTGTCAAATTTTTGTTTACCCTCAGCGGGATTCGAACTCATACCGTTGTGACACTGTGGCACCAAATCGCCTGCACTATGTCTAGCGGTCTAGACCCCTCGGCAAAATCCGCTATATTAAAATATAGCTTCATTAACCGGGGTGAATCGTAGACATAGACATACTACATGTGTACTAGCGTGTGACGATGGAATTTTCGTAACCAATGCATATTAATACTTAGACGTTTGTATATATATATATATATATATATATATATATATATATATATATATATATATATATATATATATGTATCTAAGGCCTATACCAAAGGCAAAAAAATTGCTTAGAAGAATAAGAATAAAGAAAAACTAGGTATAATTCTGTTGGGATGCCAACACAGAAGTCGCACGAATCGCCTTGGATAGTATTCCATTGTAATCAGTACCTCAAAATATGCCTAGAAATAAAATTTCATTTAAATCGAACAAAGTTCAATTTTTGGGGGGAGGAGTGTAGTGACAAAATGGCGACCATCTCGAAAATTTCAAAAGTGGATTGCACACCTCTGAGTGACCATCTACCACATCAGAAAGTTGTATCTTGATTGGCCAAAGCGTTTTTTTTTCTTTCAAACTGCATCGGACAAGCTAATGATTAAGTAAGGAAAAGGAACGGGGCAAAAACAATAAGTCGCCCAAACTTCTTTTTGGGGCGACTTAATAAGAATAAGATGAAGAACTAATGGTAAAACAATATGTCTTCCTTCCATGAAGTGGAGACATCAGAACGAATAATCGTTCCCTCGTTTTTTTTTTGGCGATCCGACAAATCACAGAACTATCGTCGGATTATAACGGCAGTAAAATTCGGCCTAGGGAGACATAAACAACAAGAATAAGTTTGAAATATATAATGCCCTGTCCAGTACCTTTTTTACTGCAATCACCAAACAAAAATGTTGATGCCCGGAATATAATTTTATGATGATTAATGTTCACATCCTGATGTATATGGATATATAGTTTCATGCAGATATCATAATTCTTTCATTGAAAAGTAACTTAAACCTATAAGTAAACCTAAATATAACAACCCCCTTTTCTGTGATCAATCAAACATGAAGTTCAACGGACAAGTGCAAATTTATAATAATTTTTGTGTGTTCATATTCTGATGTATGTGTGTGCATAAAGTTTCCTTATGATACCATACTTCCTTCATGGTAAAAGAAACTTCAACCTGCAGGTTAACCTAATTTGGGACAGACAAATAGACCCTAACACTAAATGCACCCTACTTTCGTAGAAGGGGCATAAAAATTATTAAATAAACAAGAATATGTCCACAAGACATGATGCCCATCTCACAGCATGTTCTTATTTCTGCAATTAATGAACCATGAAGTAGATACCAGGGGTATAATTGTATGATGATTTTTGTATGCTGATATCATGATGTATATCTATTTAAAGTTTTTAATAATCATACTTCTTAATACCAATTCTCCCTAAGGACCAAAGTGATTTTATTAAAGGTGTGGCATGACATGTAACATATTTTGCTGAAATTAATTTTATAAGTTGATATTGACCATTGAACCTCAAAAATAACGCTTGTTTGTTAGTATTGACCACCGTTGCCATGGTAACCGTGGCAGCAATTTTGGACCATTTCTTATACCATGAAATACGCAATTTTCAAACCCCTATTTTTCTGGGAAAAACAGAACATATTTAATATGACCTTTTTATTGGCTTAATTTAAAGCCTAAATGAAACTATACAAAACAGATTTACCATGCACTTTACATTTATGTGTAGTCAGAACGAGGCTATCGAATATGTCATTAAATTGAGCATTTTTCAGTGCACATTTAGGACAAAGATATTACCATTTTTGCAACTTTTCTGGCTCCATTCTTAGAAAATGCACATGAGATAAATTTCTAATATGGAACGCCGTAGCTGTCTTTACATAGGAATTTTGTCTATATTCGGTGGTATCGACATTATATTATATAGTAGAAACAAGTTTATATTAAGTGATTATCTCTTTATATTGAGTGCTTATGTCTTCATATTGAGTGCTTATGTCTTTATATTGAGTGCTTATGCCTTTATATTGGGTGCATATGTCGTTATATTGAGTTCATATGTCTTTATATTGAGTGCTTATGTCTTTATATTGAGTGCATATGTCTTTATATTGGGTGCTTATGTCTTTATATTGAGTACATATGTCTTTATATTGAGTCCTTATGTCTTTATATTGGGTGCTTATGTCTTTATATTGAGTTCATATGTCTTTATATTGAGTGCTTATGTCTTTATATTGAGTGCATATGTCTTTATATTGGGTGCTTATGTCTTTATATTGAGTACATATGTCTTTATATTGCGTGCTTATGTCTTTATATTGCGTGCTTATGTCTTTATATTGCGTGCTTATGTCGTTATATTTGGGGCTTATGGGTGTAATCGCCACTCTTAACTCTATGTTGGGTGGGTTTTCCATTATATTTGGTGGGTTTATCATTATATTATGTTGTATCTATATTATATTGAGTGCTTTTGTCTATATATTAAGCTCTTTCATTATTATATTGAGTAGACGTCTCTATATATTAAGTGTCTTATTCAATATATTGTGTCGATTGCTGGATTGGTGAGGCTTGTTTAGGAATTATTGGGATATGGGATATTCACATATTTTGTTCATCGGATACGGGATGTTTAAGGCAAAACTTACTGGGATATGAAATATTTAAATCCATTCTATTTACAGGGATATGGGATATTGGAAAAACACTTTTCGGATACGGGATATTTGATGAAAATTTACGGGATATGGGATATTGGTTCCCCCCCCCCTAAAAAAAAAAACAAAACAAGCCCCATTATTTATATTACTTTGACTTCACTATAAGTTAGTTTGACTTTGCATTATATGAGACTGAAATGGCATTATATAGTCGGTTGATTTATCATTATGTTAGGTGTGTTTTTTGTGGTAATTGATTTATATTCGCTTGAAATTAGTTGAGTTAGTGGCATCGACTGATCGGACGGAAAATTATTGGCGGGCTGTTTTACTAGAAACACCGGTCCATCACGTGTACGAGATCCCGCCTGTCGTCTGCAGCAAAGAATCATGATGGAGTCGAATGGGATTGCAGGGAATGCTAGATTACAGGTCGCTTTAATGCAAGTCGGATTAGGGACACTCATACAAAAATTCACTGAAGAAAGAATAGGTGATAAAACATTTCAATTACCTTTCTGATGCAGATCTTAGCATACTGGGAGTTGAAACGATATGGGGGCAAGAATTGATCTCAGAGCGGAGATGAAAAAAAGACATGGCATGCTACTTTTTAAAACTCTTACACATGACATACATGTACATTTAAGACATTTTGAGACACTGTTTGGACTCCATAGCTTATTGTTTAAATACGTATGGGTTAAAGGTGTGTAATCGGGTAATATATTAGTTAGCGTATTAAACTAGGCTGTTTTATTTGTAGATATGCAAACAAACTATGAATATTTGTGAAATAGAAAGAATTTGAAAGACATGTATCGGTTCATGATTTGGATAAAGAAAGTGGATCCAACTCTAACAGAGTCTAAAGTATTTAATTCGTTGATATACAATATGGGATTGACTTAAAAGTCAATTATAGCTGAAAATGGAACGAATCGAAGAAAAGCTACTTCTCGTCAAGGTTTTAAAAAGTGTTCACACGAATTCGATTTAAACTTTTTCTCAAATTCATTTAGTAGATAATCAAGGCCGCAAGACGAATGCATGAAGGCAGTTGACTGGCAAAATATAGGGACCAATAAAAACAGTACATGTAGAATAACATATATGCTATGGTGTATTCGATAATTATGATAAAAGTTATTATCTTTATAATCAGTTTCGAGTTTTTTGTATATGAGATTCCTCTGGACACAGACAGATCGCATTAGCTTTTGATCAAGCTTAATGTAAAAGATTATGGATAACAGATAAATAAATAAGTAATAAGTAATACAAATTTAATTAACATGCTTTTTGTAGTTAACGATGTGAAAATTACACCCCACTCTTCCACTTTAAGGTGTTTGGTTTTTGTTCGTCTCCTGCTTTGTTGTCATTTCAGGAGATATATTATTTTTGTCGGTCTTCCGTCTTTCTATCCGTCACAGCTTATTAGTTCTAGTCTGCTGTTACTACTAATATTAACTTGTAACTCTATTTGTTTAACATGTAAATGTGCATTTTCATCCTTAATATAGTATAGGAGTCCATTTAAGTACGAGAAAAAAATAAATTTTACAGTTTATATCCACAGTTTAGCATTTCTTGATATCACTCTAAAACGTAGTACATAAATTCATCCCAATATAACATAATATATCCTTGATTACCTTTTATATACAGAATAGCACAAATTCCAGTATGGAGACCCTGAACGTGAGAGAGCTTAACAAAATATATTTAACTTGTTACATATGCACTCAATATAAAATAGAACTTGCGTGTTGCATTGAAATATTCGGTTATTACCTTCATAACAATTGTTTTCATAAATCCCTATTGGGACCCTTTCTTTTTCGTGACCATGACGTCAGAAAGATTTTGAAACTGTGACGTCTAAACAGCAACAAGCTTTTGAATGGGCACACTGGCACTGAAAGGAACTTAACTTTGGGCCGATGATCTTCTGGCACAGTACTCGTTGACTACAGTAAATTCTTAACAAATAAAGCTATTGTATTCAAGAAATCAAGAGTTACAATCTCAATCCTTCCCCTATCACAAGTAAAATATAGGAACATAATTAAATAAATGATTGTTAAACGTCCATCCATAAACGTATTTCTGGTATATAACAAAGTAAATAAACAAACAAGAAATTAAATCCGGAAATGGCATGTACCACAGGTTGAAACCACATCAAATTTATGGACATGTGCAAAGAAACTACAACAATGGTATGGACAGATACAGAGACACAACAAAGGTAACGACAGATACAGAGACCACAACACAGGTATGGACAGATACAGAGACACAACAAAGGTAACGACAGATACAGAGACACAACAAAGGTATGGACAGACACAGAGACACAACAAATTTATGGATAGAAACAGAGACACAACAAAGGTATGGACAGATACAGGGACACAACAAGGGTATGGTCAGATACAGAGACCACAACAAAGGAACTGACAGATGCAGAGACAGAACAAAGATATGGACAGATACAGAGACACAAAAAAAGTAAGGACAGATACAGAGACACAAAGGTATGGACAGATACAGAGACACAACAAAGGTATGGACAGATACAGAGACACAACAAAGGAATGAACAGATACAGAGACACAACAAAGGTATGGACAGATACAGAGACACAACAAAGGTATGGACAGATACAGAGACACAACAAAGGTATGGACAGATACAGAGACACAACAAAGGTATGGACAGATACAGAGACACAACAAAGGAATGAACAGATACAGAGACACAACAAAGGTATGGACAGATACAGAGACACAACAAAGGTATGGACAGATACAGAGACACAACAAAGGTATGGACAGATACAGAGACACAAACAAAGGTATGGACAGATACAGAGACACAACAAAGTTATGGACTGATACAGAGACACAACAAAGGCATGGACAGATACAGAGACCACAACAAATGTATGGACAGATACAGAGACACAACAAAGGTATGGACAGATACAGAGACACAAACAAATGTATGGATAGATATAGAGACCACAACAAAGGTATAGACAGATACAGAGACCACAAACAAGGTATGGACAGATACAGAGACACAACAAAGGAATGGACAGATACAAAGACCACAACACAGGTATGGACAGATACAGGGACACAACAAAGGTAAGGACAGTTACAGAGACTACAACAAAGGAATGGACAGATACAGAGACTTAAACAAAGGTATGGACAAATACAGGGACACAAACAAAGGTATGGATAGATATAGAGACACAAACAAAGGTATGGATAGATACAGAGACCACAACAAAGGTATGGACAGATACAGAGACACAACAAAGGTATGGACAGATACAAAGACACAACAAAGGTATGGACAGATACAGAGACACAAACAAAGGTATGGACAGATACAGAGACCACAACAAATGTATGGACAGATACAGAGACACAAACAAAGGTATGGATAGATATAGAGACCACAACAAAGGTATAGACAAATACAGAGACACAACAAAGGTAAGGACAGTTACAGAGACTACAACAAAGGTATGGACAGATACAAAGACACAACAAAGGTAAGGACAGTTACAGAGACTACAACAAAGGAATGGACAGATACAGAGACTTAAACAAAGGTATGGAAAGATACAGAGACACAAACAAAGGTATGGACAGATACAGAGACCACAACACAGGAGTGGACAGATACAGAGACCACAACAAAGGTATGGACAGATACAGAGACACAACAAAGGTATGGACAGATACAGAGACACAAATAAAGGTATGGACAGATACAGAGACACAACAAAGGTATGGACAGATACAGAGACACAACAAAGGTATGGACAAATACAGATACACAACAAAGGTATGGACAGATACAGAGACACAACAAAGGTATGGACAGATACAGAGACACAACAAAGGTATGGACAGATACAGAGACACAAACAAAGGTATGGACAGATACAGAGACACAACAAAGGTATGGACAGATTCAGAGACACAACAAAGGTATGGACAGATACAGAGACTTAAACAAAGGTATGGAAAGATACAGACACAAACAAAGGCATGAACAGATACAGAGACACAACAAAGGTATGGACAGATACAGAGACACAACAAAGGTATGGACAGATAGAAAGACACAACAAAAGTTTGGACAGATACAGAGACACAACAAAGGTATGGACAGATACAGAGACACAAACAAAGGTATGGACAGATACAGAGACACAACAAAGGTATGGACAGATTCAGAGACACAACAAAGGTATGGACAGATACAGAGACACAACAAAGGTATGGACAGATACAGAGACACAACAAAGGTATGGACAGATACAGAGACACAAACAAAGGTATGGACAGATACAGAGACCACAACAAAGGTGTGGACAGATACAGAGACAAAACAAAGTTATGGACAGATACAGAGACACCACAACAAAGGTATGGACAGATACAGAGACCACAACAAAGGTATGGACAGATACGAGACACAAACAAAGGTATGGACAGATACAGAGACCACAACAAAGGAGTGGACAGATACAGAAACCACAACAAAGGTATGGACAGATACAGAGACACAACAAAGGTATGGAAAGATACAGAGACACAACAAAGGTATGGACAGATACAGAGACACAAACAAAGGTATGGACAGATACAAAGACCACAACACAGTTATGGACAGATACAGAGACCACAACAAAGGTGTGGACAGATACAAAGACCACAACACAGTTATGGACAGATACAGAGACACAAACAAAGGTATGGACAGATACAAAGACCACAACACAGTTATGTACAGATACAGAGACACAAACAAAGGTGTGGACAGATACAAAGACCACAACACAGTTATGGACAGATACAGAGACCACAACAAAGGTGTGGACAGATACAGAGACCACAACAAAGGAGTGGACAGATACAGAGACCACAACAAAGGTATGGACAGATACAGAGACACAACAAAGGTATGGACAGATACAGAGACCACAACAAAGGTATGGACAGATACAGAGACCACAACAAAGGTATGGACAGATACAGAGACACAACAAGAGAATTTAGCTTTTTGGTCTTAATTTGCAAACTCTTTCTAACAGTTACAAAAGAAAAGTTCAATGTGCATGGATGATTGTTGTTTTTGAGATCTATATTTGAATTTCTCTGTCCCTATTGGATTCTCATAACGAACCCGTCAAGCTACCTCAATAGTTTTTACACTGTCATGCAGCGCTACAGAGACCGAACAAGACTGAAGAGTCTGATTTTGGGTAGGCAATTTTGGATACCAGTTCAATACATAAATTTGTTACATATAATACAGAAATCGGCTACAGTATAAGTCTTAATTAACACTTTTTTAAAATAAGAAGGCAATTTAATTGCCAAATAAAACAAATATCCTGTTTTTATAGTAAGAACATTCAAATCCTTATTTGACATTGATAAACAAATAGTGCAATCGAAACGTAAACTAGAAATAGATAACGGCAAATTTCTAGGTCATATATAAAAATAATAAATACATAATATATTATATGTTGTAAATAAAGTATTAACTTGTATACATACAAATCTTTGATACAAATAAAACAGTTGTAAACACCTGGCAAGTAGCGAGTCGTCACATGATCCCTTCTGAAGGCAAAGAACGACAACTCATTGTAAATTCTATTTTTAAATATAGGGCGGTATGTATTATATATTGTAATGTTTTAAATCAATCCCTTCAAACAAACATACAGTATTTACGCAATCTACCTTTATAATTTCTCATCGTCTATACTACCCGACGAACGGACAAAGTGAAGGCATGTAAACATTTATTAAAAGAATAAACAATATGTAGAGATTTTCAGGTGCGGTGACCATTTTTTTTTATAACAAAAATACATAAATGAATAACGATCTCCAATGTTTTAATAAACACCATCATAAGGTAAATAATCACCGACCAGTGTCAACATCAATCACGGGGGGGGGGTAACTTGGTATATATAGGGTAATACGGATGTGCGGCCCAAATGGGTCACTTTTTTACTTCTCCAAAATATATGAATAGGTAGCTTTTTTCGTTGAAAAATATATCATTGGGTAGTTGTAAATTATCTAAATATATCCATGCGTCAATTCTCTTCTTAAGCAAGTTAATCCTATGTCAACCACAATAAAGGTATGGACAGATACAGAGACACAACAAAGGTATGGACAGATACAGAGACCACAACAAATGTATGGACAGATACAGAGACCACAACAAATGTATGGACAGATACAGAGACACAAACAAAGGTATGGATAGATATAGAGACCACAACAAAAGTATAGACAAATACAGAGACACAACAAAGGTAAGGACAGTTACAGAGACTACAACAAAGGTATGGACAGATACAAAGACACAACAAAGGTAAGGACAGTTACAGACACACAAACAAAGGTATGGACAGATACAGAGACCACAACACAGGAGTGGACAGATACAGAGACCACAACAAAGGTATGGACAGATACAGAGACACAACAAAGGTATGGACAGATACAGAGACACAACAAAGGTATGGACAGATACAGAGACTTAAACAAATGTATGGACAGATACAGAGACAAACAAAGGTATGGACAGATACAGAGACACAACAAAGGTATGGACAGATACAGAGACACAAACAAAGGTATGGACAGATACAGAGACACAACAAAGGTATGGACAGATACAGAGACACAACAAAGGTATGGACAGATACAGAGACACAACAAAGGTATGGACAGATACAGAGACACAACAAAGGTATGGACAGATACAGAGACAAAAACAAAGGTATGGACAGATACAGAGACCACAACAAAGGTGTGGACAGATACAGAGACAAAACAAAGTTATGGACAGATACAGAGACACCACAACAAAGGTATGGACAGATACAGAGACCACAACAAAGGTATGGACAGATACGAGACACAAACAAAGGTATGGACAGATACAGAGACCACAACAAAGGAGTGGACAGATACAGAAACCACAACAAAGGTATGGACAGATACAGAGACACAACAAAGGTATGGACAGATACAGAGACACAACACAGGTATGGACAGATACAGGGACACAAACAAAGGTGTGGACAGATACAGAGACACAACAAAGGTGTGGACAGATACAAAGACCACAACACAGGTATGGACAGATACAGAGACCACGACAAAGGTGTGGACAGATACAGAGACCACAACAAAGGAGTGGACAGATACAGAGACCACAACAAAGGTATGGACAGATACAGAGACACAACAAAGGTATGGACAGATACAGAGACCACAACAAAGGTATGGACAGATACAATGGACAGATACAGAGACCACAACAAAGGTATTGACAGATACAGAGACACAACAAGAGAATTTAGCTTTTTGGTCTTAATTTGCAAACTCTTTCTAACAGTTACAAAAGAAAAGTTCAATGTGCATGGATGATTGTTGTTTTTGAGATCTATATTTGAATTTCTCTGTCCCTATTGGATTCTCATAACGAACCCGTCAAGCTACCTAAATAGTTTTTACACTGTCATGCAGCGCTACAGAGACCGAACAAGACTGAAGAGTCTGATTTTGGGTAGGCAATTTTGGATACCAGTTCAATACATAAATTTGTTACATATAATACAGAAATCGGCTACAGTATAAGTCTTAATTAACACTTTTTTAAAATAAGAAGGCAATTTAATTGCCAAATAAAACAAATATCCTGTTTTTATAGTAAGAACATTCAAATCCTTATTTGACATTGATAAACAAATAGTGCAATCGAAACGTAAACTAGAAATAGATAACGGCAAATTTCTAGGTCATATATAAAAATAATAAATACATAATATATTATATGTTGTAAATAAAGTATTAACTTGTATACATACAAATCTTTGATACAAATAAAACAGTTGTAAACACCTGGCAAGTAGCGAGTCGTCACATGATCCCTTCTGAAGGCAAAGAACGACAACTCATTGTAAATTCTATTTTTAAATATAGGGCGGTATGTATTATATATTGTAATGTTTTAAATCAATCCCTTCAAACAAACATACAGTATTTACGCAATCTACCTTTATAATTTCTCATCGTCTATACTACCCGACGAACGGACAAAGTGAAGGCATGTAAACATTTATTAAAAGAATAAACAATATGTAGAGATTTTCAGGTGCGGTGACCATTTTTTTATAACAAAAATACATAAATGAATAACGATCTCCAATGTTTTAATAAACACCATCATAAGGTAAATAATCACCGACCAGTGTCAACATCAATCACGGGGGGGGGGTAACTTGGTATATATAGGGTAATACGGATGTGCGGCCCAAATGGTTCACTTTTTTACTTCTCCAAAATATATGAATAGGTAGCTTTTTTCGTTGAAAAATATATCATTGGGTAGTTGTAAATTATCTAAATATATCCATGCGTCAATTCTCTTCTTAAGCAAGTTAATCCTATGTCAACCACAGTGATTTTAAAAACAAAGTGTTCGATTATTATCACTTGATTATTTTGGTAGTGAATGTACTATTTTGTCAATGGGTATGTGCAGTAATAAAATATATGAATAGGTCTGATTTAGTAATTCAATATATGATTAGGTCCTGTTGTATAATGTCCGAAAATATATGAATAGGGTGGGTTTTCAAATCTTCGTCCACAGACCTGTACCTAAAATTATTCTTAGTTATCCCCCCCCCCCCCCCGTGACATCAATACATGTATATAGACCTGTATAATCAAACTAATCTACAAAATAAAATAATAACATTGTATATACAAATACAATATAAAAACTACAATTATATCAAACTTATAAAATTTTACTGCAAAGATTTTGCTCAGTCGATGGTCGTCGCCTTGTCTATAAGCCACCTCGTGTACGAACTCGCTTATATATAAAAACGGGGGACTGACAAAATCCCCTGGACAAAATCCCTTCCGTGTAATTTAGCATAGGCGGACAAAATCCCCCCCTGTACAATTTTCAAGGCGGACAAAATCACTCCCGAGTCTTATTGTGGTAATATCGATAAGTATTGTGCATCTTCTTTAATAGTTTTTTACGTTGTGTGGTACTTGAAATGGTGAATGAGGCAAAGATTAAAACTTGGTGTTTTTTTTCACTGAGACACATCAAGTGGATTTGTTTGTATTGTTTGGTACGACATGTGTTAATAAAGGAACCGCGCCATTTGATCCCATTCATTATTATTACCGAACAAACAGTTCAATTGATTGAACTAAATTATACCATTATTTTACTAAATTATAACCTATTTATCAAAGCCATACCCGTTTCAATTTTTCTACAAGATATACAGAATGTTTTGCTCAAGTAAGCGACATTCGTTTGATCACAATCATATTAATTAACAAGCACTGCAATTGAGTCAAACAATCATTATTATTAAGTTATTAAAAAACTGGGTTTTTTTATAGTAAAATATCAGGTCATTTTTTAAAGGTTTATATGTGTATATGTACGAGACTGTACTGATTTGAACATTTAAAAAAAAAATCATATTCGGGAGGGTTTTTGTCCGCCTTGAAAATTTTACAAGGGGGATTTTGTCCGCCTTATAAAATTAATGAGGGGGATTTTGTCCGCTTATGCTAAATTACACGGAAGGGATTTTGTCCGGGTGGATTTTGAATCGCTATTATTGTCATAAAATTTCCCCGTTTCAATAGAGCAGAAATGTTTGATTGAATGTGTTTTTATATTTCAACAGATTATTTTATTTACATGTTTTCGATATTAAAAGATTTACCAAGCATACAGTTAACCTAAAATTGATAATTTACATACAACTATATGTACTTTGTTGTACATGTACATGTATTCCAGAACGTTATAGCTATTATGTATTGAAACCCACTGCCTAAGATATAGAAATGAAGTTTTTCTGCGAGCACCAAAGCAGTAATACAAAAATGTAAACAAATTGAATATTAGAAATTTTTTAAGTTTTAGTTTAAAATTTGCTGAATAAGCAAAGTATACTTTACAATTAGAGCCACAACTCTCTATTTATGTGTGTACTACGACGGACGCCCAAGAACAAAAATAATGAATAAGTTGTTTGATTTAAAATTTACAAACTGCAGCTCTTTCTTAATACTTAAATTGCACTATGAAATAATTGTATAAACAAACAGAAAATCTAATAATAATTGTATACAATTTGAAAGATGAATTGCCAATTTACAAACCTGTTCCGCACGGGGGGGGGGGGATGATAACTTCCTATATATAAAGGTAGATGTGCCAAAAAATAAGGGTAGTTTTTTTTGGAAATTTATATACAAATGGGTATAGTTTTTAATACAATCTTATATAAAATTGGGTATGCTTTGTATAATTGAAAAAAAAATCTGGTCTCATATAAATATAGGTCATGTTTATAATATAATAACGTGTAATTTTAATAATGACATTGTGTTTTCTTCTTCACTATGTTATCATTTTGTTTATATAAATATGACCTTCTTTTATGTTTACTGAATATAAATATGGGTTATGAAAATTGTTCATTTTATTTAAATATGGGTCATGCAAATTGAAATTTTATATAAATATGGGTCATGAAAATTGGAAATTTTATATAAATATGAGTATTGAATTCAAATAAAAAATGGCACATCCCCACCCTAAAAATTACAAAGTTTCTCCCCCCCCCCCCCGGGTGCTGTTGCGAACCTTGTCTAATTTTCTGTGTAGAACGTAAGTGGTATTTGTGACGTCATTCAATTTGTACTTTGGCAATGGTCGTCAATTATGGCGGGAACGATTCGTCATTTAGAACGAAATATAAAAAGATAAAACAAATGTAGTATAAGAGATGCACTGAGCGTACTAGTAACGTCATAATGACATTGTTTCTACTAGTAGAATATAAAATTTATTAGAGGAATATGTTAACCATTTTTGACCGGAGTTTTGCATGTTTTTTTTGTACAAATTGAGTCTAAAGTTGAAATTTCGCTGTACTTAATATTCCAACGTACCACCCTTCCGGTCAACTTTTGACAACTTTCCACTTTATAAATACAATTGAATTATTTATCACTGAATTTTTCTATGGCCAATTTTGACTGGGTTTCATTAGTTGAACATAATTTAGTAGCAAAGTTGAAAATCGTGTTCAACTTTAGTGGAGAAAAAAAGCCTTCGGGTCTTGTTTTAAGTAATAATTAAACAGCGCTCTTGAACGCCTTGGAATATGAAATAGATACACAAGTTATTAAATAATACAGTACACTACTTTCATCCGCAAATATTATGTTCTGACTGACTTAAGATTTTATTATTTGAGCATATGGTCAGGCTTATACTCGTTTTGCAGACCCAAACAATTTTATTGTGAAATCGACAATTATTTTATCCATTAATGACATGTTTTGAAATATGTCTATGACAACGATCAAACAAACACGTTAATTAAGCCTCAATGACGTCATCATTGACATGACGCCCCAACTCGGAGACTCGCTCTGATGTCGACGAACAAATTTAGCCTGAGATTTCGAGGACTACGATGTCGGATTATTTGTCAATGATTTCTGAAAAAAATCATACAGTAACCGTTGTACAATAAATTCTTTTAAAATCTGAAACCTGAAATTAATCGACTTTTATATTTTATATTTTGTGTTTATTTCAATTCACTACGTAAATAAGCGCTAAAATATTATATAATACCCTCTTTTTGAAAAGAGATCTCCATACATTCGGTACATTAGAAATAGAAAATATTCAAGCTCAATGTCTTTTATTGCATTTTCGTTAATATATATTCATTTTTGAAACTGATATTTATAAATTTAAGCCTATAATTAAAAAGCGCGGGATATTCAGTAAAAATATGCGGGAAATAATGTGTAAACGGCGGGAAATAATGTGTAAACGGTGGGAAATAGATGAACTATTAAATATGTTAAAGCCGTATACACGATGCAACAACGCAAGTTTTGCAACGTCATGGACTTGTTTTGATAATTCGGCAGCATGAGGGTTAAAGGCGTGGTATATATGTTACATAAGTCAATCAATAGAATTTAAAATAGACGTGACATTATTGTTGTCTGACAAATCACGTGCTAGACGATCAGTCTAAACGATTTATGTAGTTCATTTTGGTATTTTGAATGACGGTAAGAGGCGGGCTTGCACTGTTGAATAACTAAACAATTGGTTGATTAAAACATAACTAAGCAACAAATTATTTTTCACAATGCGGCGGTTTTCGATATTTAATAGTAATTTTTGACCTAAATTAGAGAAGCGAACGTTAGGAACAGTCCATCATTCGCGTAATGTCGTCTGCAGTTGAGGCGGGAATATGTTGTTTCCGACGTAAAATTGAGTATGCCTTCTGAAAGCTGAAAGAGGAGATCAAACTAAAACAAAACTATAATAAAAGTCACACCCCATTGTAGTGCGATTTTTGCTTGCATTTTTTATTATTCCATAGTGTCTTTCATATCGACAATTTTTCAGAAGAAAAAAAATTATCCCACGATGACAGGTCCATCCTTTATATAATGCCTCCATTATTTACATGTCTCAAATAATCCTTGAATTTTAATACGGGAATTTTATATATGTTAGCAATTTGGGCTTAGTTTCATAAAACTTCTCAAATTGAGATTTTACTCAAATCCTTGAGTTTTTTCTCAAATTAAAATTTTTCAGCAATCGGATTGGTCAATATTTGAGTTGTGAGGAAATCCCAAATTTGAGATGTTTTACGAAACCGGGCCCTGGGTTTCTAAAGGGATCCTATATTGTTTACAAACGATAGTCTGCTTTCGTGACGTTATTCGGAAAAACCACGAGACTTTTCTGCCTTAGTCTAGTTCCCGGTTTATCATCTTTCGGATATGTGTATATCCATATCTACCATAGCTGGGTCATTAATTTGTGTCAGATGTAGTATACGTAAATTGTTTTTGTTTGATCTCTATCTACCGTTGCTGTATCATATGTTATATACGTTTTATTTATCATATCTGTGTCATCTTGTGTGTCATTAACCTTCGTTTCATACGTTGTATGTCCTTTCGTTATTATATTTAGTCCATTTCCAATTTTGTTTGTTTTTGGGATCTAATTGACCAATTTATTATTCATGGAGGCACATATATATTTAAAGGTCCATTCAAACAACAACATTATTCTTGTCTTGCTGAGACTATGTACAGTTTAATTTTTATTGGGGGTGGAAAGGGGGCTAATTTCAGTACTTGTATTTTCTCCTTAGAAACACAATAATGTTATTCTTGCTACTCGAGACAAACCTGGTGGCTGCATACTGTTCGTGATTTTTTGTTTGTTTTTTTTTTAAAGGGGAGCTCGAGGGGGGTAGTTAAGGTATGCGGACGGAATTTGAAAACACACCATATTAATAAATTCATATATTTTTAGACGTTCTAAAATGCGACCTAAATCATATATTGAATTTTTAAACCAGACCTATTTATATATTCTAATATGACGTCCTTTAACCACTATCGTGGAAAAAAAGATTTATGCACGAACTATACGCGACGCGGAGTGCGAGGCTTGAATGGCTGTTCCAATTTACAAAACTGTGACTCCCATCAGAAATCTATTGCTTATGACGTATTATTCTTATAAATGGCTAGTCTCGATCACCCATTATAGACATGAATCCAGACTCTGGATGATCGAGACTAATAATTGGCGACACGCGCTCTAATTATCCGTTGGAATATATTGTGTGATACATTGACAGAACAGCCAGTCTGTGGCGGAAATGATGTTGGCTATATGTACGTAAATATTCTGAATGTATTTCGTCTACTTTTGATCACGTAGTCTGTCAACACCGAGTGTGCGGGTTCGAGTGTCAATGCGGCAGGCTTCACTCGCCTCCAATCTTAATTGGCAAGGATTGCCAATTTTCCTACCGAAGGTCGGCGGTTTTCTTCGAGTACTCCGGCTTCCCCACCCAATAAAAACTGGACGCCATGATATTGCTGAACAATTGCTGAAACATATTTTGGAAGGTAAAATGAGACCCTTTTGGACCGCACATCGTATTACTATATATATACTTATCTCCTCCCCCGGTGGTATTGTTAGAGTACTTGCATCCGTCAACCCAACAGTTTGTAAAACTACTGGTTACTGAATGAGATGAACAGTTTAGTTAAGGTTAATACAAGTTAATGTCAAGCGGATAAATGTGATGACCTGATGGTTAAAAAGACTATGTGTCAACATCAAATCGAACTTATATCTCATGTCTTCACAGAACGTGCTGCATAATGGATTGAAAAGTAAAGTTTTTACAAAACGTGCTAAAACGTGTGCAAGCCTTCTAAATCGACTGGAAGTTAAAATATAGAAGACTATATTTAAAGAGTCTAGGTTCCGGTGTTTTTGGTAATCTTAGAATAAAACTGAAAGTACTGTAGTGTCTGGATGTGTCTTCTCCAAGCTGTTGTCGTAAACGTTGACTGATTGATAACTGATTGCTGACGGAATTTGGAACGCGGACGGATCGCGGGCTGATTGCTGACGAAAACATTCGTCTTACATCATGAATTCGTCATTACCTTGGTAACCATAAACGATTATATGCCATTATCGGTCATTTTTTGGACGGATACTTATAGCTTAATAATTTGAAAATGAAACGTAACACTAATAACACGATGGTTCGCGGTCAAGCTTTCCGTTCATTTCCCCCACAAAAAACAGACAAGGAAACATCCATAACCGGACAGCTATGTGGGAAGTTGATCCTCATATTTTGCGTACACTTCATTTAATTTTTTTACGCACCTGTATTACGTATCAAAATATGTTTGTACTAAAATGCATTAAGTTTTCCCGAAGTAATTTTTGCTTTTTTTGCAACGAATGTTACATTATGCTTCCTCTTATTACTCGTTTACATGCCTGTTTTTACTAATTTCATTTGATTGATTGATATATTGGATGTTTGCTTTACGTCCAGCGAGCAGTATTTCAGCTATATTCAGGAGAGGGAAAAGTTAACAAACAATAAATCAACAAAAAATGGGGGTGGGATGGGTTACAGGGAATACAATTTTGACTGCCACTGGAAAAATATGGAGTTTTGGTAGGGGCGGAAAATTTAGCCTTTTGTAGCGGCTACAATGAGCCTACTTTTTTCGAAATCTACAAAAGGGGTCTTTATCGTGCAAGGAGCGTGGCACTCTCCAAACACGTTACCCACTACGGTCCGCGGTCAGGCTTTCCGTATTATATGACCTGACAACCCCCAACGAGAGTGTCTCCGCAACCATGGGACGCGCTGGGCTGCTCTGTGGGTCGAGCACTGGGAACCCTCCCTGTATGGTCCCAGCTTTTTTAAATAATTTCATCAAATTTAAAAATCAGTTATAAAACTGTTAAGTAGAAACAGTTGCTAAGCAGTTGAACAAGCATTGCGAAAACACATAGTTTACAAATAATGAAGTTGAAAATATTCTAAACTATGGGGTTTGTGGTACAGATGGTAAACTTTGATCAAACTGCGAACAAAATTATTTTGACGTGTTTGAAGCGTTTATTGATGTAAAATCGACCTAGGTGGCCAAGTGGTGAGGGTAGCAGTAATCTACTATGTATCACCTGTGTGTCAACACTTACGCTGTCTGTTTAAGTACAGCGAGGATGGTGTGTCTCGAATCATCCCGAAATGTACAAAGATTACCGATATTCCTCTCGAAGGTCAGCGGAATTCACCTGGCCTCCAAGTCTTCCTGAATAAAAACTCTGTCATATTATAAAGCGCTTTTCGTCTTTGCGCTTTCTTTCGGCTTTACTTTGAAGGACAAAAATACGAGTTAAGCCTTCGCACGCGAATTAAAATATTATTTGAAGTGTGTGTGTGTCTTTTTCCCCAAATATTTTATGATCACCAAAATAGAAGCAAACAGTGTTCACTGAAGCTCAGATGCGTAAGTCTGTTTTGCGCAATAGAAACTTGCGTTACGTAACATGCGTAAGATGTTTTATAATTCAAACAAACAAAAAGATTCAAATCATATAAATGTTGGACTTTTCTTTATTAAGGTTGAGTTACAGATTTTTTCATCAACAAAAGTTTCAGTGTCACTCTCTGATCACGTGACCACAAAATAGCTACTTCAATTTTTCAGAAAAGTTTTGTTAAAATTTATGTTATTTGTGAAGTTGTTTGTTTGCCTTATTTATGCAATACAATTATGCACTGCGTGTATGATGCATTCGACTCTAATCTTACTTGACAAGGATTGCCAGTTTTTCTACCGAAGTTACGGGGTTTTCTCAAGCTTCCTCCCCCAACAAACTGGACGCCATGATATAGCTAAAAAATTGCTGAAAGTGGCGTTAAACACCATTCAAACAAACAAACAATACAACACAATTTTAATGGTTTCTTATATTTTCTGAAAACATCAACTGGAAATGTAATAATCACCTTATAAAGTGTCTGCCAATATAAAACATGTCAAACTTTATACATTATTTCCACACTAGCAAGTAATATTGTGATTATATTATTTATATATGGAATTATATATGGATTATTTATTATGGTACTAGTATAGCTAACGGGATTGGACACTCGTCAAGTCTTCAGGAAGTAAGATTTCCTTGTCAGACACGAGGCCGGAACTAACCTGGTCAATCTCCACACAATGGATTCTGGGTATCCTACGTCAACCACAATCACCTCTGCCATACCATTGGTTGACATTGTGAGAGATATCTCTCATGGCAGATATGCTTCGCATACACAACGCGGTAATTGCAATGTTAAACTGTATCAAATGTGTATAGATAGACTATATAAAAATAAAAAAGAGCTCGGGTATTATTTTACAAACATCATTCTTTGTTTACAAACGTTACAAGCAGACGACAAATGTAGTCTCGCAGTAAATGGAGAATGACGTGTGGCAGAGGTTATATCTGGGAACCAGTTATGTTCTCTGCGCCGGAGAGTGTAACCTGGTCTCCTGGTGCAATATTTTTCATTGACGCAAGCTTCACTTCCGAAGGCCGCTTAGGCTAATGAGGATATCATCGTCAGGGTACCAGAATTGGCCGGAACGAGATTAAACAAGAATGCAGAAATCACAGTATTTAGAACCAGGAACCTATAAATCAATTTATAAATAGTTATACTAGTCCCAGCTAGAACTATACCAATAATACCAATGTTTTTAATCTTTTATTTATCGAATTGTATTAACATGATCATGGTTGATATTTATTAAAATCAGCGAAAAATGGCGAGTAATTTTCAAGGTCGCTATTTTAGTATGTCATGTTGACAAACTTTCAGACAATATAATATCGTAAAATTACACAAGAGTTACAACACTACAGTTTACTTAAGTGACGGTTAATCAAACCACAAATTTGATGAGTAAAGTATAGGTAATAACTAGGCCATCGAAAATGCCACATAACTTCCAGCCTGAGTGCGATGCTGAAAATTGTAAAATGTTCGAATTGAAAAAAAAAATTGGGAAGTATGAAAATCAGCAATAATTGACAATTTTGTATTGAAGCAATTTAAAGAAAATAAGTGTTTTTTTAAAATATGAAAAAATGAAAACTGATAAAATGTATATTATTTGACAGATGAGAGACGGTGAAACCAGTTTAATGTACAAATCAACTACATCTTAACAGGATATCGAAGATTTTTTTAAATCGTCTCTATGTTTTCATATTGAGTGGAAAATCTAATATGGCTGATAATTACGAAACATACATTTCTGCAAGTCAAGTGACGATGCATTTAGTTAAAGATGAGCACTTCTTGTGTCTTCTTTGACATTATGTCATTTAAAATATATGATAAAAAGAATAATAGATGACTACGTCTCGGGCTAATATGGTGGTCTCATGATGATACAAAATATGGAAAGGTCATGTATTATTGTCCAACACAAAGGAAACTGTCAAAAAGATAATCCACAAATAAAAATTATACCAAGTTCGTTTTCCTTTGTTTTTATTTATATGAATAGAAATTCAATCAATGAATCACTAAATATACAAGCTTTTTTTAAACAAAACGACATGCTGAACAGCAACCATATGTTTTTTCTATTAGAAAACCCCACGAAAGGTGATTACACTTGCGGTCAAACAGTTTCAGTGAGGGCAGATAATTTAAAAAACAATTGGCCGGTAAATAGTTTAATACTTGAACAAAACAAGTAGTGAAATTAGTCTGTACGTATTTTATATAAAGAAAATATTATGTATATATTATAAAAGTCATCGCTGATGTATAATAAAGCTAGCTGAACTATTTCGTAATGCAAATTAAGCATTTAATAAATCCATTATTCAGTCAATCAATATTGGTCCACCAAATGACGACTAACAAAAACTAGACGCCAAAACTGTGACCAATTCACAGTAATTGATACCACTGATTCCCATTAAAAAACATCGAAAACTGTAGTTTAGTAGTAGTTAATTGCACAAAATAGGAACCGTCTTCTGCACTTGTTCAGAAAGTCTAGGAAGTAAACAACAATCCTCAAACAATTCCATAATAGCAATTCACAATTCAATACATTTGCAATCTTTCTGTGAAGCTTCAGATTTAGTCTGTAAACTGTAGAAAAAATAAAATAAGTACCACTTATGTCATAGAATGGCCAAATCCATGTTTTCTATTGGTAACCTCAAATATCATTGGGATGATAAATGTGCATATTGATACTATGTGACGAAGATTCTGCTAAAGTTTCATCAAATTCCATCCACTGCCTTAGGTGGAGATGTGGATGAAAAATTATTGGTACACCACATTCATCTCAAATAATGGAAAAAAAGTCCATGCTTTTCTTTGGGAAACCTCAAATATCATTCCGAGAAATATATTAAATATCAGGTGCACTATGAAAGATGGGTACCTCCACATCCAACTCAAAGAATGGCCATATTTTTCTATTGGAAACGCCAAATATCATGTACAAAAGTTCATATCTTTCCTTTAGTTATGTAAAAACAGAATTTCCATTCATTTTTCATCCATATAGAAACATGACCAGATTTATTTCTGGCAATGAACTTCAGTATTTTACGACTGCTGATATCTACAATGAATATTCCATATTGTGAGACCCCATATGTTGTCACGGCGACGGGTTTGTCACTGATACATGTAACGTCACATGCATATTTTTGTGCTGGAACTTCAAACAACTGTTTACCGTCAGTATCAGTAACAACTAAACGTTTCCCATGTAATCACAAAAGACCAGTTTACCGACCGGTAGGATATCACATCCAAATGTACCACTAGTGTTAGTAGTAATGGTCCGTGTTAGTTAGAGTTTGATATCTTGGATAGATGTAAACTGTACACCAACTAACTGGGCTTGTTTATCTTTCTGATTAACAAGAGTTAAGTCACAAGGACTTTCCTCCACACGGACGGACCCAAATGTCTTAATTTTATCCGGAATGCTTCTTAAATTTTCATGTACACTTAACTCGAGGGCGATTTTGTCAAGATGGCCGTTATTAATGATTTACGGAAGAAATGTTTCTGTTTAGGCAAGCTCATGCGAAATCTGTCGTAATGCAAAGAATGTTTGAAGATCGGAAGAATGTTTCATCACATTCTCGAGTTGTTGTTTGGAGGATGAACGAGTTGTTGTTTGGAGGATGAATGTTTTTCTTTCTTTTCATTCAGAACTGACAACACGGTCTCCAAATCTTTTTTGACTTTCCGTATTACAGCCTCTATTTGATCAAGGTGTTAATTCATTTTCTGTCTGAGTTTGCATATTTCAGACAAAATTATCTCCTTTTGGTCATTCAAGATCACTATTTTGACTTTTATTTTATCCTCAATATTTAAAATATTCTCGTCGATATCAAGCACTGCTCGGCTTCTCGGAAGGCCTCTGATGTCTTCACATTCTTGGTTGTTTTGCTTAATGACGTTACATCTTTGCATTCGAAGTGTTCTTCGGTACACTGCGGAAAAAGAAGTTTGTAATGTGTTTGACGAAACGTTTGGTATTTTTCCTCGTGTTCACTGCAGTGACCACTAACAGACGAAATCGATTGTGTTAGGGTTTTATAGTCTGTTATTGAAACTGTTGCATGATTTTTTGTAGATTTCAAAATTGCATGGAACTCTTTACGTTCGGAACATAATGCCTGTACACATTCAAAACACCAGTCGGTGGACTGTCTGTATACACGACGCTTGTCACATAAAGTACAGATGGATGACTTGTCAGCCATATTTAATGATTCTGTAATAAATGAAACAAAGTTGGCTGTAGTTATAATGATTAAAATATTCTTTATAAAAATAAGCAATGAGGTGTTGTCATTGTATATATGCCTCGAACTTCTGCTTTTGAAACCAGAGATGGTATTCGAGTTGAATTGCAGGTAATTAGTTAGATCAGATCAGAATGGCCCTGAAAATCTGCAACATATTTATCTAGAAGAAAGTACATATATAAAATGTGTACATATACAGTTCTAGAACGTTCCATGATATAGTCAAAACATTTCACACTAGGCGTGGTTCATCTGCTACTCGGGCTTCGCCTTCTATAAAAACTGGACGTCATGATATAGCTAAATAAAGGTTGAAAATGGCGTAAAATCTCATACAAACTGAACATTTTATTTGTTGTTTTCTAGATTTATGTTCTAAATTAAAGATAAACGAACATAAAGACAAGGAACATTTAAGAATAAGATGTATTCATGTTAATCAACGAGCATAAACAACCATAATGAAAACACAAATATGGACTCCGAATTTTACCGCTTGAGAAAAGCAGAAGCCGACAACAAATTACTAATACGTAAAACATATTGTATGCAAGACTAGAGGCTTTTAAGAGCCAGTATCTCTCACCTGACTTACAAAAAAACTTCACTTTTTAAAAGACATGACGTTTCGTGCAAATTTTTATATTAAATGCAAAAGAGTTTATGTAAAGATCCTGTTTCTAAAAATGTAAAAGATCCTATGTCTTGCAATGGCGGCCATCTTGGATTTTGGATCGCACAAAAAACATAAAATTTGTAGACGACCATCTAAGGTATATTTCTGCAATATTTCAAATCAATCTGCCAAGCGGTTTATGAGATGAAGATTTTTTTTAAATTCAGCCTATTAAAACGCATTAATACCCCTGGCAGATGTTTAATATTTGATCAGCACCAAAAATTCAAACTTTGCAAAAGACCACAAAATAAACATTCCTGCCAAGTTTGGTTCCAATTGGTAGAGTGGTTTTGATAAAAGATTGAAATGTGAAAAGTTTACGGCCGACAACGGCGACGACTAAGGACGCCAAGTGATGAGAATAGCTTACACTGACCTAAAGTATATTAACAAACAAAACAATAAATTAAATCCGGAAATGGGATGTACAACAAGTTAGAACCACACCAATGTATGGACAGATACAAAGACACCACAAAGATATGGACAGATACAGAGACACATCAAAGTTATGGACTGATAGAGAGACACAACAAAGGTATGGGTAGATACAGATACACCACATAGGTATGGACAGATACAGAAACGGAACAAAGGTATGGACAAATACAGACACAACAAAGGTATGCACAACAAACAGACACAACACAGGTATGGACAGATGCAGAGACGCAACAGAGGTAGGGTCAGATGCAGAGGCGCTACAAAGCTATGGACATATGCAGAGACGCAACAAAGGTATGGACAGATACAGAGACGCAACAAAGGTATGGACAGATGCAGAGACGCAACAAAGGTATGGGCAGATGCAGAGACGCAACAAAGGTATGGGCAGATGCAGAGACGCAACAAAGGTATGGACCGATAAAGAGACACAACAAAGGTGTGGACAGATAAAGAGACACAACAATGGTATGAACAGATACATACATAACAAAGGTATGGACAGATACAGAGACACAACAATGGTATGGACAGATACAGAGACACAACAAAGGTATTGACAGATACAGAGAATTCTATTCGGTCTTTAATTTGCATAGTAATCTTCCGTTGACATTGTTTTTGTTTTGAAGTCCATACTGAAATTTGTCCGTCCTATTGAGATACCGTAAATAACGACAAAGTTAAGCTGCTTCAAATATTTCAGGCCGTATCTTAGCAACAGGAAACAATTCATGCTATAGAGATTAAACAAAGAAAGAGTGATGTCCCCTGGTTGACTAAGTTCGACTATGACACCGCTCCTACTGAAAAGTGATATTTTGTGAGTAAAACTTAATAATGGAGTCTGAGATTGCGAAATTATGTAAGCAGATGTATGAAGAGCGTGTAAAGCGTTTGTTAGAAAGTTTACAATGTACACAAACATTTGAAAACAAAGCTGAAGCGGTCTCGCAAAACCAAAACAAAGAAAAAATTGTGTCGTACGCCGAGGTTGTTAGCAATGATAGTGTTATAAACAGTGAACCTTTGCTATCAAGGCCCTAAAACAACCCTAGTAACTTTGTCAAACCAATTTTTATCAAAAATACTGACGTGCAGTAAAACCCCCTAGAGCGCAATGGCTAACTAACGTAGAGATATATAAAGCCATTGGTCAGAAAATCCCAGCTGAGCGGATAAAAGGAATTCAGAGAGTTAGGGAAATGTGGAGGGTGTACCTCGACAATGAGGATGACAGACTGTCGTTGCTAGTGACAGGGGTTAACCTGCGTGTGCAGGCAAGTTCCCTTGTACTCGCAAAATCCTCAAAACCCATGAATTCTTCGACCTAACACCATTTAAATCACGGTCAAAAACGTCCCTATATGAAGCAAATGGTAAAAAGTGCCATAAATGTCTGAGTCCAGATCACTTTATTTATGAGTGTCCGAATGACTGGGTATGCAGGACCTGCAATGCAATTGGCCACAAAATGATAGACTGTCCTAAAGCTCTTTCAGAGGAAACATCAGTTGAGAGCTATGAATCAACAGGAGTAAACCAGGATAATGGGAATGAGGTGGCTAATTCTAATAATAACTACACTACATGCAATAGTATTACAATTACTGATAAAGCACAAAACTCAGAAGCTCAGGTAAAATCCATTAACACAACACCAGTAAACAGTGGTGCAGCTAAGCATAGTAATAAAAAGTCAAGTAAAACAAATAGTGCTAGTAATAAAGACAAAACTCAAACATCTATTGATAAATTTGTATGTACACCTCAACCACCAGTTAGCAGGCACCAAGTCATCACACACCACCTACTCCCCCCATGTATGATGAAACTGCAGGCAAAACTAGAGCTAAAAAGATCAGACCTTCAATGTGTTTCGTTATTTGCTTTATATTCATTTTATCTTAGATAAATCTTAAAGCAATTTAAAAAAATATATAAAAAATATACATGTACTTGTATGAAAAAAGGTACAGCTCTGTGACAGAGTGCAAAAATGTATGGCTGTGTGTCTTAATTTAATGATAATCATTGTTGTGGCTTTAAATTATATGTGTTATCAAAGCAAGAGGTTTCATGTAAATATTGATTTATTGAGGACAATTATAAAACTGTACACAGACAGAAGTGTTACATTATTAATACATGTAAGTTTTCAATACAATAGTCAGCTGATTAATGTTTCCCAAACATTGTCAAAGTGGATTCCACCGAGGCTATTTTAGCAAAACCTATAAATAAGGGACATACGGTTTTAAATCTTGTTTACAGATATTATGTTGTTAAACCTGAAAACTTACCAGAGAATGATTTTCTGACAAACGCCGAATACACAATTTCGTTTTTTTTTAAGTTATCCGTATAAATGTCTGACAATAAAAATCTGAAGAATCGAATGCACCTTTTCACATAATTATTACATTCACAATCAGATAATCGCAACTTATCCATGGTGTATAGGCGTTAAACATTTGAAACGTGTATCGTTAACATTCATCATTTTAAAAAGAATCCGATTAAGTTTGATTTATTATATTATCCACAAATTTTCATTTGTTTCAACATTATCTTGTTTCGATGTTCGATGTTTTCCATGTGCGGTTATTGATTTGTATTAGTTGTTACAGATCACCGAATCTTAAATTTCTGTCTCGAGGTTATATATGTACTTTAGTAGTTATTGTTTTTTGTGTGTACATGCCTTATCATTTATTAATATGTATTATAACTAGATGGTCATTTTAAATTATTAAATAACACCTTTATAATACTACATGAATTTAAGTACATTAAATGTAAACAGACTTAAGAATAAGTCAAAAAGAGACAGAACGTTAGAATGGATTATGTCAAACAATTGTTATATTTGTTTTATTCAAGAAACTCATTTTGATGACAATATTTCACAATCAATTCAAAATGAAACATATTTTGATATATTCAATAGATTTGGAACAACTGCGAGTAGGGGGGAGGGGGTGGCTATTCTTATTAAAAAATCCCTTAACTATCGATTGATCAACTGCGTCAAAGATAACGACGGAAGAATAGATTTGGTTAATACTGAGTTAGAAAATAACTTATTTACGCTGCTATGTTTCTATGCGCCTAACTGTAGATCAAATAGAAATGCTTTCTTTAAAAAAGTCAATATGATGGTAAAAGAACATGGGGTAGGAATACCGATTTTAGGAGGGTACTTTAATGATAATCTGAGAAACATCGACCGAATGAACTCTAAATCTGGAAATAACAAGGTAGAACCTGTTAATAGCTTGACATCACTGATTAAAGTTAATAAATTAGTAGATATATGGAGGGTTCAAAATTCTGACAAACGGCAATATACATGGCGTCGAAAAGATAAATCGCAAGCTAGTAGAATTGACATGATTCTAATTAGTAAAGATTTTGTTTCGTTCATTGACTATTGTAAAATCAAACCTGCTATCATTAATTCTACTGATCACCAAGGAGTATATATGAGATTTAGGGCTGGGGTTAATGAAAAAGGGATGTCATATTGGAAACTAAATAATTCAATTTTAGCTGAAAATGAATATGTGAATTTAGTTCATGAATTAATTGCAAAAATATTTTACTGTCATAGTAAGATAGACTTGCGTCTTCTTTGGGATATATTTAAAGTAGAATTAAGGGAGGTAACCATTAAATACTGTAGGACTAAGGCTAAATTAAATAGGGAACGTCTTAGAGATTTAGACCTACTTCTAGAAATAGACTCAGGAAAACTACAAACTAGGCTCTACGACAAGCGTGATGACTTCAACTTCCCAATTGTCAACTTCCCGTTCATCGACAGCAACATTCCAGCAGCTCCAGCGTATGGTGTGTACATTTCACAACTTATACGTTATTCTAGATCCTGCGATCATTATTAAGATTTTCTAGACCGATCACTGCTGTTGACTGGTCAACTACTCAAACAAGGGTTTGTTGTACCTAGGTTGATGTTATCTCTCCAGAAGTTCTATGGTCGGCACCACGACTTAATTGATCGTTACGGGAAATCATTGTCTCAAATACGATCTGACATTTTCGCTGAGTCATAGGTAGTGTTTCCTATTCCTGGATTTGACTTTTCCCTAGACAAGACAATGAGTAACTCGACGGGTGTCTAATTAGAGGCAGGCACTGCTTACTCGTCCCGAGCACCTGAGTGCACCCATGGTTTTTATTGAGTTCGGGTTACTCTCTTTCTGTGTTTTATGTTCTTGATTTTTGTGTTGTGTTTGTCTATATCCGGATTTGTAACTGTCCCTTGGTTTTTGGCTCTTGTTGTTCGGTCGGTTTTCTTTGCTACTTTCTTAGAAAAGAATCTAAAGACACAACATGAATTAAGGGGCAAGGAAACTATTGACAACCCTTTATTAGAAAGAAACATGATGGATTTAGAAAATGAAATTATACAAATTTATGATCAAAAGGCCATGGGCGCTCAAGTAAGATCTAGAGAGAAATGGATCGAGTTGGGTGAAAAAAATAACTCGTACTTTTTAGGATCAGAAAAGCAGAGACAGACTAAAAAATCAATTAATAAATGTTTCAATAAGTTACCAAGAAAAAGTTTTAAATGAAATTCGTAATTTTTATAAGAAGCTATATTCTAGTAGTAACCCAGATGTAGAAGCCATTAATAAATACATCTTCGATTCAGTTTTAGAATCAAAATTAAATGACGTAGGATCCGGTGGAAATTTCGAAAAATTCGATTCTAAGAGGAAGGAATCATTTAATAAAATATTGAACACTTGTTAATATTTTTATCAAGGTTTGATGATTATTGATTTTCTGATATTCAATGCTTACATAAACAAAATACATATATATATGTACTCTTTTACATCATACATGTACATGTCTAATAAATGTGTACATTATAATATGCATATACATGTATTAAAGTTGACTAGATGAAAATGTAGACAAAACCAATATTGACAATATATTATAGACCTATATGATGACATGGAAATCCAGAAATTTTTTTCAAAAGGGGGATTCCACCTACGTGGTGCTGAAAACGAAAAAGGGGAAAGGGTTCCAGACCAAATTTCCTGAAAATCTAAGTGAAAACAATTTTTTTTAATGGAAAGGGGAGTTCCAACCCTCTGTATCCGCCACTGGAAATAGATCTAGAATAGCTAGCCTTAAATGGTATAGAATTTATGAGAAACACATACATATGTATATATTTTTTTAAGTAATTAAAAAAGAACCTACACGTAACAAAAATGTAAGATTTTACAGGTACAGTAATAATAGAATGAATCAGCACCAAAACAATCATTTAATATTGTCAAATGACAAGGATTTCCAACAACAAATTTTAATACGTATAATACTTATACATGGTGTACAAAATAGACTTTTAGCCAAAAATTATTACAGTTTTACACCTTTTTAACTTATTTCAAATGTATGGATCGTTTTATGTTAATGTTAGCAGAAATGGTAAATCTTACAATTTTTGTTTCTGTACAAGTGTGAGCAATTTATCAATGTTTGTTCTTACCTGACAGTGCTTCTCTGTAGTCAGTCCCTTTAAAGTGCATATGACAAACAATGTCAAACTTCCCTGGTATCCATAACTGTTTCGTCACTGGATCGATCCGCTTGATCGCTACTCTCCATTTTCTGTGTATCTCTGGGTCCTTAGGAAAATTATGACCACCGGAATTTGTGCAACCTGGTACTCAGCAATACTGAGGCACGTTTATTTAACGATATAAAAACGCTAAAATCTTTAATAACGGAACAGGAATGATTCCGAATGTATAACTGATAGTACAATTACGCCATCTTCATGGAAAAAATCGTGTATGCAATCTTTATACTGAGCGATAGCAAGGTATAAATGAAGACAACTATAAGGTCTGGCCATGTTCTAATTCACATAAAGCCCAGCCGCTCGCAATAATCTATTTCGATTCTAATATGTCTAACAAATGTTTTAAAATTTCGAAGCGCCTCTAAGAGGACGCTTTTAATGGTAATATTATTTTTTAAACTAATAAAATATATATAAAAACAGTATGATTAAGAATATTAAATTGACATAAACATATATGCTCGTCATTTTATTGAATATAATTACGTTTTTAAACAACAATATTTAGAAATCTTAATGAAATGTCATTGTTCCAGTTTGAAATTGTGACGTCACTGCTCTATGATATGTTCTGAAGTGAATGAAGGATGTCATAGAGTTGTTAAAAAAAATAAATTGTTTAATTGGGAATGTAACGCCATGTTAAATTATACAAATCTAAGATTTCAGACTGAAAATAACTGCATTGTTATTAACAATAACGATAATTATCTATAGCCGATAACAAACTGGATTTTTTGAGTCAGTTTTACATACAAACAAAACACTCAGCTTACGAATGTGCGAACTAAATTTATGGAAATTTTGACACGGCTTTGTTTACACAGCTAAAGCAGGATGTAGTATTAGAATGAAACATTTACAACACGAGATGATATTCTTTTTCAATAAAATATGAAGCAGTTTATGAACAACGCGCTTCCGTATCAATACTGAAACAATTAAACACGAAATGATATCCTTTTTCCATCATATATGAAGGAGCACGTTCTCGGAATTTCATAATAATCAGTTGAGATTACATTCCTAACAATAGAGCAGGACTTTGGACATTAGCTACCAGAAGTTGTTTCTGGCTTCTGTCATATTGAACTGCTGTTGGATTACTCAAACCATCTTTCTTCGACAGAATTTGTCTACTTTGTTGTCCATCGGCTGACAACACTACTACACTTTTACATCTATTACTAACAACGTACACGTGTCCGTCATTATCGACCGATATACCGTACGGCCAATTAATAAGGACAGACTCATCTTCAAATGACCAGATTGAGATACCTTTCATGTCACAACAGGTGACAGTGTTAGTGGATTGGTTGGTGTAGTACAGTTTGTCGTTATATGAAGCAATATATGACATGCCTGGTAAATCACATTTGACAATCGTTGTTGTGTTCTCACCATTGACGTCCGCCATCTCTATTCCCTTTCCTCTAACGCAATACACCAATGATCCGTTCACTGATGTGATACCATGACAGTCGCTATCTTTGGCAATGAACTTCAATATTTTACGACTGCTGATATCTATAATGTCTATTCCATAAGGTTTAATATAACCTGTTGTCACGGCGACTGTTTTGTCACTGATACAAGTTACATCATATGCATGGTTTTGTAATGGAACTTGAAACAAGTGTTTACCGTCAGTATCAGTAACAACTAAACGTTTCCCATAGAAATCACAGAAGACCAGTTTACCGTCCGGTAGGATACCACATCCATATAACTGTCTGACGTCAGTAGTAATGGTCCGTATTAGTGTTAGTTTTATATCTTGGATAGATGTAGACTGTACACCAACCAACTGAGCTTGTTTATCTTTCTGTTTAACAAGAATTAAGTCACAGGGACTTTTCTCCACACGGACGGACCCGAATGTCTTAATTTTATCCGTAATACTTCTTAAATTTTCATTTACACTTAACTCAAGGGCGATTTTGTCAAGATGGTCGTTATCAATGAGTGACTGAAGAAATGTTTCTGTTATACTAAGCTCAGCCCAAATCTGTTGTAATGCAAAGAATGTTTGAATATCGGATGCATGTTTTATCACGTTCTCGAGTTGTTGTTTGTGGGAAGAATTTTTTTCTTTCTTTTCCTTCAGAACTGTTAACGCATTTTCCAAATCTTTTCTGACTTTATTCTCTATGTCTGAAACGTCTTTTCTTATTACAGCTTCTATTTGATCCAGGTGTTCATTTATTTTCTGACGTACTTGGCTGATTTCAGACAGAATCGACTCCTTTTTGTCATGCAATGTTCTTATTTTGTCTTTAATGGTATTCTCAATATTTATTATGTTCTCATCGATATCAACCAAACACTGTTCAGCTTCTCGGAAGGCCTCTGATTTCTTCACATTCTTGGTTATGCTACTTAAAGGTATTACATCTTTGCACTCGGGGTGTTTCTGAATACACTGCACACATATAAGTTTGTCATGAGTCTGACAAAACATCTGATATTTTTCCCCATGATCGCTGCAGTACCCACTTACAGACGAGATAGATGGAGCTAGAGTTTGATAGTCTGTGATCGGCACTGTCGCGTGGTTTCTTGATGATTTCAAAATTGCATGGAACTCTTTACATTCGGAACATAACGCCTGTTCACATTCAAAACACCAGTCAGTGGACTTTCTATATATATGACGCTCGTCACATATAGTACAGACGGATGACTTGTCAGCCATATTGTATTATTCTGTAAGAAATGAAACAAAGTTATACTTTTAATAAAGTGATTAAATGCTAGTTTAAAAAAAAAGTTGCTATTGTCTCGAACACCATCATTGGGTCAAACGATTATGTCCGAGTTAAATGATAAATGAGGAGATTAACATTATATAATAAACTTAACACAAAGCAAGCACAAAGTATGAACACTGCAGTCTTGTACTCTCAAATATTCTTTTTTATAGCGAGAACTTTTTTGTAGTCAATAATACTAATTGCTTTCGATCTTAGAGATAAAATCTAACATAATTTGTGTTTATTAAGTTTTGTAATTTCTTTGCGTGTGTATTCTTACATAACGTCATTCCTTCTCTATGTAAACAATTTATTAAAATTCCAATAAATTTAGTTTGCACATGCGTAACCTGGCAATTTCATTAGGTTGGATTTAAAAAAAAATCTCGAACCGCAGTTATCGTTTTTATAAGTAAATTTTTTAATTTTTTAGTCTGAATCTCAGTTTTGCGTAATTTAGCATACAACAATTAAATTATTTGTTTCACCACTGTATATTATGACACGCGTTTGGGAATGTAACGCCATACACTTGCGCACATGTTTATGTCGTTTGATGCATAGATTACCGTATTTATCATAATCAGAATCGAAATAATTCATGCATCTCATCCTTTATTCACGAATATAATGCTCACTCTCATGATAAATGAAGGTAATACCAAATACCCAACACCGAGGAAACCATCAAACTGAAAAAGACAATCCAGAAATTAAAGTCATAGAAACCGGCAAACTTTTGAACAAACAACCAAAAATATTGCAACTACAGGATTGGACCTGACTTGGTACAGACATTTCAACAGAAATGGTAGGTTTAACCAGGTTTTATGGCATGTCAAACTTCCCGCTTCCATTACTGTAGTATGTGAGTTGGGTATTTTATGAAAATGCATGGGTATAATAAACAATTACGCAGTAATAGGTGTATCCAATCATCATCGCGGCACAATCACTATAGGATTAAACGCATATTGTCGGTAATTCATCGTTTTTTGAACGAGGTCGACTCACTCACAAACAAATAAACCTTTGTGAGTGAGTCGACCTCGTTCATACATCGACCAATTACCGAAAATATGCGTTTAATCCTTATAATTCTTCCAAGATTGTTTTTAAATATTTACTATCATTTCCCAACTTAAAATACCTTTACAAGTGTGCGACGGAATATACACCACGAACTGAAGACGAAGACGTGGTCGGATTGAAGGGACCTTGGTTGTGACTCTGTATCTGTCCATACCTTTGTTATGTCTCTGTATCTGTCCATACCTTTGTTGTGCCTCTGTATCTGTCCATACCTTTGTTGTGCCTCTGTATCTGTCCATAGCTTTGTTGTGTCTCTGTATCTGTCCACACCTTTGTTGTGCCTCTGTATCTGTCCATACCTTTGTTGTGCCTCTGTATCTGTCCATAGCTTTGTTGTGTCTCTGTATCTGTCCACACCTTTGTTGTGTCTCTGTATCTGTCAAAACCTTTGCTGTGTCTCTGTATCTGTCCATACCTTTGTTGTGTCTCTGTATCTGTCCATACCTTTGTTGTGTCTCTGTATCTGTCCATACCTTTGTTGCGTCTGTATCTGTCCATACCTTTGTTGTGTCTGTATTTGTCCATACCTTTGTTGTGTCTCTGTATCTGTCCATACCTTTGTTGTGTCTCTGTATCTGTCCATACCTTTGCTGTGTCTCTGTATCTGTCCATACCTTTGCTGTGTCTCTGTATATGTCAATACCTTTGTTGTGTCTCTGTATCTGTTCATACCTTTGTCATGTTTCTGTATCCGTCCACAAGTTGTGAGTGAGTCGACCTGGTTCATACATCGATGAATTACAGAAAATGTGCGTTGAATCCTTATAATTCTTCCAATCTATTTTTAAATATTTACTTTCTTTTCCCAACATTAAATTCCATTATAAATGTGTGACGCGTATTAATATACACAATTGAAGACGAAGACGTGGTTAGCTTGAAGGGAATAATGGGCATTGACGACAGATACATTTTACGATTTGCCGAAGATTATTACTAAAAACAAAAGAATACAGAACAACAAACAATATTTTCGTGAATTCAGTATACTAATGTTTAATATTTAACGTCTTTAACGTCATGTGTGACGTCATATATTTTCAAACGCAACGTACACCTAGCTAGACGTTCTTACTTTAATACGAACAGGAAAAACAAAAATTGTCTTTGGTAGATGAATTTATCAGTGAAAAAAAAAGGATCAGTGCCGAAACATGGAGTTGGTGGCAAAGACGTGCATCTTGCTCATTTCGTTTATTTTTTGTGACTGAGATAGAAGGAAGTTTTCCCTTTAGTCTATTGTGAAACGCAAATTTTTAAGTATTTTTTATATATTCCTTTACACTCGCATTTCGTCCACCATCGAATTCGGCTATTTCACTTCATTCAGCAATGTGAACAA
Source organism: Limnoperna fortunei (assembly GCA_944474755.1). NCBI lineage: Eukaryota > Metazoa > Mollusca > Bivalvia > Mytilida > Modiolidae > Limnoperna > Limnoperna fortunei. Next base: position 13,791,727 of record OX104119.1, on the reverse strand, counting down.
TGAATCCAAAGCAAAGTGTATTGTTACAACACATGATTCCATAATAATAATATACAGCTGCTTCAACTAAATAACTATCCGTTTATGCGATATATCAGTCAAGATATTTTTATCGCCAAAATTCGAGTGTACACGCTTAATTTATTGTATGAAGCGTACACGATACATGGCCGCCATATTTGTTTAGTACGTTTAGCAAAAAAAGTAGTTCCCCAACAGTCGTTCATCACCTTATGAACGGATCTGGGATGCTTTTTGACCAATCAAAATTTACTTTAAACGCAAACGAATGTAAGATAAGAATTATTGTTTAATGAATTCAAATATCTGGTAAATTTGTGCAATCATACTTTCAAAAGACAATAAAGTATAGTATGCATGACCTTACATCAGACGTCATTCCCTATAAATGCCAGAGGCAAACTTTAAAATGTTGAAACCTGATGCAAGAAAACAAGAAGATGTAATGTAAAGCCTCGGAGGCGATGTTAGAAAGTGGGTAGGTCATCTATTATGATCACCGGTTAGTATACAGTTGGGTTGTGAATCCAAGAGCGCCTCTGATGAGTCTTGAATAGACGAAACGCGCGTCAGGCGCCGCAAAATTTATTGCCTGGAAATTGTGTTGAATTTTTTTATTTAAGGTAATGTGCGATCGCCTCCAACCTCATTCGTCAAGAATTGACTTGATTGATTGATTGATTGATTGATTGATTGATTGATTGGCTGTTTACTTCATGACCATCTAGCAGTATAACAGCTTATTAATGACAAGAACATGTAAAAAAAAATTCAATGGCGAAACAGGACAAAAGGGCATTTCAGTTTGAATGCCACTATAAAATATGGAGTATTGAGTAGGGCGGACAATTTAGCCTTTTAAGGGGCTACAACGAGCCTATTCTTCTCGGCGTATACAAAATGTTCTTTAGCGTGCAAGGAACGTGAAAATCTCCAAATACGTCACCAATTATGGTTTGTGGCCATGCTTTCTGTATTATGACCTGCCAGCTGGCCGACAAAAGGGTCTTCCCTATCTGCCACCTGGGGATGCGCTGAGCAGCCTGTGGGTCGAGTGCTGAAAAACATTTAATTATGGTCTCGGAGTATATACAACGGAAAAAAATTAAGGACGTTAAGAATGAATTAAACATTTTTGGTAAAATGCAAACTTAATCTGCTTAGTTTTATTATGTTTTCAGAAATGACCCAGCGAGAACATTCGGGTTTAGGAAAGTATCTGGCTAAAACCACTAAACAGCATCATTCTTTGGGTGTGTTTGATTTAAGAAATAGTTCATTGGGTCACGAATATATACGGATTTTACTACCGTTTCTTCCTTTATGTCCAATATTTTATAAATTATTTCGATTCTAATAGTTTGCAGGTCTTTTTAGGGCACACATTTATTGTGACGTTGTTAAAATGCGTGAAAAATCTTACGTTTACGTCGCCATAAGATTGTTGATTGTTTATGACGTTTTAGGCACATCATGTTAGAATTACAAATATACATATATACACCTCGCCCTCAGTTAAGCAACACCTACAATTTTTTTTATAATTTCAAAAAGCTGAATGAATATTAACTTTGTGTTATTTATGTACTAAAGCCATCATTCGAGCACGGGAATGTTATTTTAATTAACCCATCAGGTAAATCTTTTAAATGCAAAACCAGTTTGTCATACGGTAGTCGAGCACGCCTAAAAGCCATCTTTTACTTAACTATTTAGTGTTCATCTCCTTCTCTTTTTCGACTTCACTTTTATATTTTTACAATGCCTATGTGGAAATTAAGTGAAGCTGAGAAGTGGCAGATCGTTGGAATGCGTAATAGTGGACAGAGCTTGCGTCAGATAGCACAACACTTCGGCATTAACTTTAGTATTGTATCACGGCTACTGAAACGACATCGATATGATGGAACTATCTACGAACGTCCTAGGTCAGGTCGACACTAAAAAAACATCTGAAAGGGAGGATAGAGCACTCGTTCGTGTAGCCGTTTGCCACTGCAAGATATCTTCGTGACGATTGGAATATTGCAACCAGAGTCGCCGTCCGAACAGTTAACAGGCGCTTAAACAATGCAAGGTTGAGAGCTCGTCGTCCAATGAAACGTCCACTGTTGACACAGGGACATCGCCAAGCGCGTGGGCATTATATCACCGCCATTGGAATATTCGAAGCTGGCGACGAGTACACTGGATGGAAGAAAGCAGACTCCTTCTTCCGTCATATTGATGGGCGCATGCGCGTTTGGAGACAACGAGGCACCGCTTACAACCAGAACAACATCATAGGCTCTACATTGTTTGGCGGTGGTGGTGTTACAGTGTGGAAAGGTTTTTCATACGACTGTAAACTGAATGATGAGACACTGACAGGACAGAAACATCGAAATGACGTCCTTAAAGCTATTGTGCCACATTTTGACAATCATGCACTTGGTAACAGACCCATCTTTATGGATGACAACGCAAGACCTCACCGAGCTGCAATTGTACGTGATGTTATCGAAACGGAAGCTATTGCGCACCTTCCATTGCCATCCATGTCACCCGATAGTAGGCGGGACAGTATCACTTTCTTTGCACAAAAAGATCCCGAAAAAAATCTCACTTAGACATTTGGTACATATTCCATTCACCACGTGTTGTGCTAAAAACTGGTCCATTGTTCTTGTTCTAAATGTAACTGAAATGTTATAATATATCTTACTGAATATCGAACTACTGTAACATATCCTCTTGTATTGTTTTTGACCTATTAACGCGATTCGCGGGATTTTACAATAATTGTATGTGAAACAATAAGGTTTGTTATATTTGTACATATCTTCTTCTTCTATTGCTTTTAACAAGCAGACGCCAATCGGTAATAAATGGTGCCGCGTTTATTTATAGTAACATTTTAAAGAATATCAATTTATTCGTTTACATCAGAATGGCGTCTTATGTTTTCGACTTATATAATAAACAGGTCCGTTCTCGGAACAGAGAAGATGCATTAAAGCAGAATTTCACCTCATGCAGGCCTACGTGCATATATTTGTTGTTAATATTTAAATTAAGGTCCCTTATCAATCCTTGTAAAAAAAACATACCGGTAATTGTTAAATATTAATAACGATAGAAAAACAATATGAGCACTATTAAGAGCTCTTTAATTGGCTGATCAATGAGATACATGCTTAAGTTTAATGACATAATTATAAATTTTATAACTTTGGTCAAAGCATTGTGCAAGGATGTGGGAGAATAAACTCCGTATGTTGGTACAGTATAGATGTTAACATTTCTGCTATCTTTAGCAGACGACAGTGACATCAAAAGGCCTTGAGCGCAAGAACAGGAAGTAAACAAAATAATATGGAGTAGGCGTTGCCAAAATGCGAGCACAGACAATATAGTAATTTATTATCAATATATAATGTGCATTTCATAATTGACGTTATTTCTATCACCCTAATAGTGCCTCTAAATTCCAGTAGTCACTTGACGTCTTTCTATGTAACTGTGACGTCACATGAAGTGTAATAATCGAGTTCGCAGTTCGGACCACTTCCGGTTTATAGGAGAAAATTAGTGAGGAATTGTGGGATTGTAAGGAAGATAAACAATCCGCGCATCATATAGGAGAAAACAATTATAAACAATTTTGCCGAAATTCAATTTAAAACGGATCGTGGTGGTTTATATAAGCACCAGGAATAGCCAAGAGATGAATAGAAACACCACAAGTAAAGCGTTTGTACCGATTTTGTCTCTTTTACAACACTCGATCTGCGTCCCGAACGTTATTGTTTATCTGCCTTGACCTTTTAACCTTAGCGGGTTATTCCCCTTTTTAAAAATATACACATGCGCATTAAGAAACTGCGAACTCAGTTTTTAAAGATCGATTTAGAGATGGAAAAAAATTAGTATGAAAAGTTTGTTGTTCATTTTAAATATAACATTTATTTTTTATTGATGTCAACTGTATTTTCAAGTCTTTCTTAAAATTATTTTTAGTACTTTTCTTCATTCACTTTGTTCCAGTTTTTTTGACGATATCAACTTCCGGACGAAAAAAAAATCAATATCAGCATTAAGCAGATTTTGATCACGTGGTTTCATTTTGATCACATGACACGTAATTGTGGTAGAGCTCACCGCTCTTCGAGCTGCCCGCTGCGAGCTATGCTCGTTATTAGGTCGAAAACTCAATACGTTCGAAAACACAGTACGAGACGAAAATAATAAAACTGATCAATTAGTTATATTTGGTGCCTGCTACACATGCATAATTAATAGATAGATAGATAGATAGATAGATAGTTTTATTCAGATTCATGCACATATCCACAGTTTTACACAATGCAAACATACATTATTAAGTTACAGTCATACAATATGAAACATAATCTTATGACATCTTATTTGCAATAAAATTTGCCATGAATGCATCTAGGCTAGTTTGTTAAAATTTAATTGGTAGCCATAAAAAAGTAAAAAAGTAGGTTATGTCTGAACCTGGGATAAGCCCATTAAAGCTTTTCAGCTTATTTCCAATGGGGTCCTTTAGTGTACCCTGCTTGATTAGGGCTAAAAACCAAAAACTAACAAGTTGGCCGACGCAAGATTTAGGCAGGCAAATTGAAATTAATAAAAAGTAAAATGTATAACAACTACTAAACATTAATAAATAAATTCACTTTCAAAGTTTTCTTTCATTTTTTCAAAAAGGAATTTTTTGATACTTGATTTAAAACTATTAGCATTTTTAATTCTTTTCAGTTCTAACGGTACACTATTCCAGTCCTTAATGGCCTTATAATAAAAGGTATTTGATGATTAAGAATTAACTTGAGGTACATAAAAATTAAACTCACTTGTCCTTGTATTATAAGTGTGGATATCTGAAAGTTTTACAAAATTACTCTTCATATATCTAGGGCACTTATTATAAAAAATTTTATGTGCATGATTTAAACGCATTTGTTGTACTCTTGATTGTACATTCAAAAAACCTGTTGAAGAGAAAACAGGATAATCAACCCTTTTCATATTATCAAATCCATTGATGAATCTTATAATCTTATTTTGCATAACTTGCAACTCTTTCTGTAAAGATTTATTAATACCACAATACCACGACGAACATGCATAATCAAAATGACATTGTATGAGTGCCATGCTCAGTGTCTTTCTTGCATTTGTAGATAAGCTTTTGGCATTCCTGTAAAGAAACTTCAATCTAGCATTGGCTTTTTGTATGATGTTTTTGACAATGATATCACCAGAGATAAATTGGTCAATATTTATGCCCAAGTATTTTACACTTTTTTGAAAATTTATAGTATGTTCATTAACGGTCACAGAGAATTCCCTGACTTTTCGCAGTTTACGTTTAGAACCGAATAAAATACACTCAGTTTTACCTAAGTGAAGTGATAGTTTGTTGTCAACCAACCAATTACTGCATGATTGAAGTTCCCTTCCCAGTTTTTGAGATATTACATTTAGATCCATATGCGAATATAAGATGGCACTGTCATCAGCATAAAGGAGCAGCTTGCAGTCAGACCCCACACTGGCAGACATGTCATTGACGTAGCATAAAAATAAAAGGGGACCTAGTATACTACCTTGTGGTACACCGCATGATACTTTACGAAAATCTGACTGGGTGCCTTTTGCACTAATAAGTTGTTGCCTGTCAGTCAGATATGATTCAAACCACTTAACAGATGTAACTCCCATAACTTTAAGTTTATTGCATAGTATATAATGATCTACTGTATCGAAAGCTTTTTGTAAGTCAAGCATTATCATGCCAGTGTACAGTCCGACTGCAGTCTGTGATTTTACATGATCTAATAAATGAATTAAACATGTATCTGTAGAAAAATTACCTCGGAACCCTGATTGCAGGTCATATAATAGATTGTTTTTAGTTAAGTATGACTCTAATTGACAATATACTGCTCTTTCTAAAATTTTGGAGATTATAACTAAGATACTAACTGGTCTGTAATTTCCGACATCTAACCTGCTATTCTTTTTAAAAAATTGGACAAACCCTTGCTTCTTTCATATCATCAGGTACGATACCACTTACAATAGATAGATTTATAATATATGTCACAGGTTTTGTAAGTACACTTGCTCCATCTTTTAGATATTTTGATGGAATACCATCCAGACCAGTGCTTTTACTTGCATTTAAATTTTCTAACTGTTTATAGACGAAGTCTTCGCTTACTGGAGCTAGTTCAAACTTCAAATTTTTTGAGAAAACTGATTTATAATATTTTCTAAAAATTTCTGAGGAGAAATGATAAATATTCCTTGCCTCCGGTAATTTTGCTACTAGTTTCTCAGCTACGCTTGTAAAAAAATCATTGAAATAGTCAACTACCTTTTTCGAATCGTGACACACTTCTCCATCTACCTGAATAACAATTTTGCTCGATTCTTTCGGTTTGTTACTATAACCTAAATTTTTCATATGTTGCCATAATGTTTTAGGGTTGTTTTTATTTTCTTCAATTTTGTTCTCAAAATATGTTTCTTTAGCTTTTTTAGTTTCTCTTTGAACTTTGTTTCTCAAACTACAGTAGTTTTTGTAGTCGATAGGATTTCCTTTTTTCTTATATTTTGAAAATGTTTTGTCCCTTTCTCTGATAAGTTGGAGAATTTCAGACGTCAACCATGGCTCTGTTCGCCCTTTAATTTTTATATCTTTAAAAGGTGCAATCTCGTTTAGAATTGAAATAAATTTTTTTTTGAACTCAGCCCATGCAGCATTGACTTGTCTTTTTAGGAACAACTCTGACCAATCTAATCTTGAAAGTTTTTCAATAAAAATGTGTTTTTTATCGTGTTTTGTTGATCTTACTCTAATTTTGTTTACAACATTAGTTTTACTTTTGACAACTTTTCTTGTACAATATGTAATACAATGGTCACTAACACCTGACAATAAAACACCAAATTGACTTATTTTCTCTTCATTACTCACAATAATATGGTCTAAAAGTGTTTTACAGCTATTTGTAATTCTTGTTGGTTCTTTTATAATTTGTTTCATACTATATCTACATAACATTTTGATAAATGATTTTGCTAATGATGACAATTTATTTATGAGACATATATTAAAATCTCCAAAAATAAAAGATTCACAATCTGGATTAATCTTCGACAGAGCTTCCTCAAAGTTGTCCATAAAATCAGTTTGTCTCGGTGGTCTGTAGATGTTCCCGATCAGAATAGGTTTTGTCTTTGGAAGAAATATATCGGTCCATACGGATTCTATCTTGTTGTTTTGAAGGTCAGGACGAGGAGAGAACGCAATATCACTTTTGATGTAAAGGCATACCCCTTCACCTTGTCGGTTTCGGTCTTTGCGAATGATGCTGTAGTTATCGATCCCGACTTCTGAGTTAGTGATACTGTCATCAAGCCAGGTCTCAGTGATGGCTAAAACGGAGGCTTTAGTCCGAGTCGCCATCATACGTATTTCTGACATCTTCGGTAGTAACGATCTACAGTTAATATGTAAAAAATGTAAGCCTTTTGATGTAAAGTTACCATAGAATGAATCGTCAGCATCGTTACGTCCTACTTCATGGTACGTTGAATTACTGGCTGTTGTACGTTGGTCCATCGTTTGACCATATTCAATATCTTCGCGTTCGTTGAACGGCATTGTACTCGTCAAGCATCGATTGCACGTAAAATTAAGTGTCAGATCTTCGTCGACGTATTTGTTATACTCAGCAGCCGTGATACTTTGGGTGCATTTCACGTGAGTCCACTCGTTACAAGAATCGCACGTTACGGCTTTGCTGGAACCAATCACCCCTTTCTTGCATATTGTACATGGGTATCTCGGTTTTCTGGTGTTTTTGTTTGTCCCAGGGCCTGGTTGAGGATGTATGTCCCCACTTTGGGCAATTAATGATGTTTGTAATTTGTTCATATCATAGTACGTGTGGTAGATGTTCAGAATTGAAGGAATTTCTATCGAGAAAGTTTTTTTCGTTGTTGTGTGTGGCACGTTGTCTGGATTTTTCCATACCAATTTTGAGTTTGTTAAAGGTCCATTTGTCCCGATGACGTTATGGAACACTGGTCGAACTGATAAGTGTGATGTTAACCTAACTCCTATATTAAATAGGCTAAGGTTCACCGTTAGAAACATCAAAAATAGTCGAAAGTCCATGTGCTTCATTTTTATGCCTGCCGCCATCTTGAGGCCGCTTATGATTCCGTTACGTTTAAGATGAGCTACAGCTTTGTCTTTGTTTAGTTTTCACGTTTTACCTGTTTGAAGTCCCAATTAATTATAACCTTGTGTCGGTATACCAGAACGTAATATGGTAATACAGGATATTGTTATTTATCTATTACTTTATATAAAATAAACATTACACTTTATTGTACAAATATAAAGCCGCCCGGTACAAAAATGTGAAAACATTTTCTTCTGCACGTTATACTTGAAAAGAAGGCAGAGAGTTTACAGACTAGACAAAAGTATGTGGTGTCTAAGGGACCGACCATTTAACTTGCAGGGGGGGGGGGGGGGGGGCCTTGGTTTTTTCCTTAAAAAATATTCTGATAATGATTTTCGATGAAAAAAATATTTTGCAAGCAGAGGGTAAGAAAAAAAAATATTCTGAAGAAGGATTCCTGCTATATAAATTAATGCTAATAATGAAAAAAAATATTCTGTCGCGACGCCTTAAACAAATAAATATTTTTTGCGCGCTCTCCGCGGAAAAAAATTTTCTGACCAAAACAAAATACCAAGGTCCCCCCCCCCATTCAAGTTAAATGGTCTGTCCCTAATAAACTTTCATTTATTATTATTTATATTATTTTAATATTAATGAATTAATATAATCTTAATACGTCGGAATTATCTCCCCAACGGCCACCCTACAGTCTAACCTCGACACATTCTTCAATGTATTCGGGGGGGGGGGTTAATATAATAAATGAAAATCAAGTTTACTTTCAACACGGGGGGGGGGGTAACTAGGTATATATAGGGTAATACGGATGTGCGGCCCGAATGGGTCACTTTTTTAGCTCTGCAAAATATATGAATAGGTAGCTTTTTTAATTGAAAAATATATCATTGGGTAGTTGTAAATTATCTAAATATATCCCATGCCTCAATTCTCATCTTAAGCATGTTAAGCCTATGTAAACCACTGTGATTTTACAAACAAAATGTTCCATTAACATCAATTTATCATTTTGTTAGTAAACGTACTATTTTTTCAATGGGGATGTGCAGTAATAAATATGTGATGACATTTTTTTAAATTGCAGACGTCAGTAGTGTGATTTTTCGTTTGTGGTTTATTGTCAATCGGTTACCCATGAATGGTTGTTTGGAGCTGGTTAGAATCTGAGTATGGGGTAGATGTATGTCTACGAGAAGTGTTGTTGTCGCCTGTTGGATCTGGCGATGTTTTTGACTACCGAGCGTAGTCGGTTAATGTATTAGGTACGAGAGGATGTACCTGGGAAATATGCTCAGTGGATACTGTAAAAATACAGTGGGTAGAGTGTTGGTCTACGTTGGTTGTTCAGCTCACGAGTGTAAATGCGAGGACGCATTCCTCGGAGGCGTGGGTAATGTGATGAAATTTGTTTACACGACACACCTGAAATAAAATCCAGTTTGTACACAATTAACACGGCTTTATTTCTCATTAATTCACGCACGTAACTACTTTCACTTTTGGCATATTTACATTCCAATAGGTTATATTTAGTAGCCGGAACCCTGTGTACAATTCGGATAGATTGCGGTACAAACAAGCAATAGTTCAGACTCTATGGTAACAGTCATTTAGGCGCTTTATTATTTAAGTTATTGTTGTAAAACATTTCAGTGACTCTGTAATTTGGTATCTCCCTGGTATACTGGTATAGTCCAAAGTTGGGTATATAAACCGTTGCAGCGCTAGTATTAGGGTCTTTTTGATCTTGTCGTTTGAGATTAGTTCTCCATTGGTACTACCTGTGTTATGGAAGACGGTGATTGAGTGCAGAGACAGAAAAGAGAATAATAGGTAACCTCGAGTTAGATTCTTCAATAGTTATCTGCTTACCTGAATAAGGTTCGCAGGGGTACTGTGCACTGGTTAATTGTGCGCGGGTAGATAGTGCACAGGATATATAGTGCACGGGTAGATAGTGCACAGGATAAATAGTGCACTGGTTAATAGTGCACGAGACAGTTAGTGCACGGGATAAGTAGTGCACATGATAAATAGTACACGGATTGATTGAGCACCGAATAGATAGTGCACGGGTACATAGTGCACTTATAAGTTGTGCACCTGATACGGACCACTAGCAAGCAAGAAAGCGTTCAGTTAAGTGCAACTGTCACTGTAAAGGCTAAACACTCAGAAATCGCAACGCTACATCTGAATTAAATCTGGTAAATTGCCGAAGCGGGCATATTCCAATATCCAGAGATATACTCTGGGACGAACTCAGAGATCACGACACAGAGTACGTGACATACTTTTTGGTGGCAGCGGTGGGATATTGGAGACAGCTTCGGCGAGTTATTTATCATGGAAGATCTTGAACAGCATCTGAGTGTCTTGGAAGAGGAAGTAAAGCGGGAGATGGGAAAAATTAGACGACAGACACACTGAACGCCAAAACACTCTACTACAAAGGAACAAGCGAGAAACTGGACGGATTCCGGCATTGTTCAAACACGCTCCGCTTTTACCGATGATCACACCACCCAAACACAATACCAACAAGACAATGGGGCACCACCCTTGTTTGGGCCATATAAAATCGAGCATGATACTGGTGCACGCGTCAAACAACCGATTCATAGCACGCCTAGCTCCGCAGCAATGGTCAGCAGTGGTGGCTCTACGGAAATATCCCCTATATTGAGACACGGTCTAAAAGAGTCGAGGACTCGAAGTAATGAACGAGAGAAGATAACGTCTGCAAGGAGAGACATTAAACTAGCCAACTATGATGGTTCTAGTGAATGGGGAGATTTTAAATCACATTTCGATGTGTGTGCAACAATAAATAATTGGGATGAGTCTGATAAAGGTTTGTACTTGGCTGCTTCACTTCGGGGGCATGCTCAATGCGTATTCAGTAACCTTCCGGATGATAAGAAAATGGATTACGAGACGTTAGTTAAAGTGTTAAGGGAACGATTTGCTCCTCCTAACCAAGATGAACTATTTAGGGTTCAATTAAAAGAAAGACGTCAGCGAGCAGGTGAGACCCTGCCAGAGCTCGGACAAACTATTAGGCGATTGGTAAATAGAACATACCCACTAGCCCCTATGTGGTTAAGGAAACATTAGCCAAGGACCATTTCCTAGATGCATTGCAGGATACCGAGATGCGGATTAAGATTAAACAGTCCAGGCCGCAGCATTTAAATCAAGCAATATGCCTAGCCGTAGAACTTGAAACCTTCTATAAAGCAGAGAAAAAGCAGGATATAGGGAGAGCACATTTGCGAGCTGCGCGCACACAGAAAACCAAGTAGCATCTAAGGAGGACCAGTTAACAGAAATGATGGCTTAGTTTTCAAGACAACTGGAGTCACTTCGAAAGGACATTGAGGAATTTAAACAGGGAGCTCGCAAGGATACAGACCAGCAGTGGAAAGCAAATAAACGATGTTTTAACTGTGGAAAGCCCGGACACTTCAAGCGTGAATGTCCATTGCCAAGACAGAGTGGCAATCGAAGTGATCTGAGCAAGAATGTACAAAATGGATCTGTTAGACCCATTAACAATAGAGTACGTAGAAGACAAAATCGTCCTATCAAAGTAAATGTCCAGAATAACTCTACAGCAGAGGCAGGAGAGTATGTTGATGTCAGCGTTGGAGGTAAAAAGGCCAAATTTCTGGTGGATACAGGTGCTACTATTACTCTCATATCTTGTAAGCTATTTTATACTTTTAAATTCCAAGATAGACCACAGCTGTGTCGAGTAGCACAGGCTATAACCTCAGCCAATGGCACAGAATTGAATATTGCTGGCAAGGGCAAATTTGGTTTGAGCATAGGGTCAGACAGATATTTGACAGAAGCGGTCGTAGCAGATCTTGCTATCGATGGTATTATAGGTTTGGATTTTCTCGGAGAATCGGTGTTCAATCAATTTACATGATGAAAGCATGTTATGCGGCGGTCAAACGATACCAGTGCATTTCAAGGGGAATCTAGGATGTTATAAGGTGTCAGATGTAGAGCGGAAAACGCATACTGTGAAGTGCGGGCAAGAGAAAAGAGCTAAAGAGCAGTATCAGTGTACTGAAAATGGATGTTATTATGCTACCGACAGGAAGCAAGATCTATCCAGACACCAGAAGCGAATGCATGGAAAGGGTAAAGCTGATGAGAGCGGCTGGGAAACCCAGAATCCCTGTAATTTATCAGATCTTCTGGAAACCTCTGTAGAATCATCATTAGTGAGGAAACCAACTAGGCCGATTCCTGTTGTGACTACAAAGAGAAAACAAGAGTTGGTAGATATGTTGAAGTCATCTCTCCAGCCACAGAAGATTCCAAGGGTGTCGAGTACTGTAACAGCACCGCCTGTCACTCATGTCAGCGACATCCCTGGGTATGAATCTGACGACTCCACTAAAAGCTTACCTGCCGTAACAGGTTCGGCTAAGGAAGCATGCACTAGTTCCACTACTAATCAGTCACGCACAACTTGGACATTTTCAGCACCACGCACGAGCAGTGCACCATGGTTGCTCTCACCAGTAATTACGGCTTCCACACCCGTAATGAGCACCACCGTAGCTAGGCCACTGGTAAAGAAAACAGTCGATGTCAGCACTCAGACTGAGCAGAAGAGCCATCATCACCATCTAAGGAGGAAAAGGCATTTTCTGGATAAGGATGGCGTACTGATATCCGAGACGGAGGATGAGGACTGGGATGACTTTTAATGTATAAAGTGCGTCAACACAGTTAGAAATTTATCAACCAAGGAGGTTACTAGTTATTAGGACAGTCTGGTGTCGAGGACGACGAGGAGGAGGAAGCTCTGTGATTAGTGGTTGTCCATACGGATAGTTGAATGTGACATTGTTTTTATTGAAATGACAGTGATTTTTGTATAGTTTGTTGAAGAAATCATAAGTAAAGCGAAGGCATCGCTAGTGGTTTACGACATGGTATTTATTTTGTTGGCCACTGTCACTGTCGTAGTCCTTCGGATGAGACTATAAACCGAGGCCCCGTGTTCAGGAACCGTCACAGCCTGGGCACGTTAAAGATCCCTCCTGCAGAGTTCGTTAAGAGTAGGCTCCTTGGGGCCGCTGCAGAGGCTAAATTTGTTAGGGAACCCAAAATTCTTCTTTAGGCCGTGGCATTTTTTTAAATTGCAGACGTCAGTAGTGTGATTTTTCGTTTGTGGTTTATTGTCAATCGGTTACCCATGAATGGTTGTTTGGAGCTGGTTAGAATCTGAGCATGGGGTAGATGTATGTCTACGAGAAGTGTTGATGTCGCCTGTTGGATCTGGCGATGTTTTTGACTACCGAGCGTAGTCGGTTAATGTATTAGGTACAAGAGGATGTACCTGGGAAATATGCTCAGTGGATACTGTAAAAATACAGTGGGTAGAGTGTTGGTCTACGTTGGTTATATATATTCTACAGCAAGGTAAGCCAAGAGCTCGTCTCGGGCGCCTACTGATTCTTAAAAATGGTACAAAGATAAGCTTATGTATGTATATATGTATATAATGTAAATAAAAAAAAGAAAAGAAAAAAAAAATAAATAAATAAAAAAAAAAGAAAAAAAAATAAATAAATAAATAAATAAATAAATAAATAAAAAAAAAATAAATAAAAAAAAATAATAAAATAAAATAAAAAAAAAAATAAAAAAATAAAATAAAATAAAATAAAACTATTAATGATCAAAAAATCAATAAAAAAATATTGATAATAAAAAATAAAAACAGAAAATTACATAAACAACATAAGTAATTTAAATATAACAATAATAATAATAATATTAATAGAAAGGATGATAAATAATAGAAGATATCAAACAAAAATTAGCCTCCGTAGAAGGTAAAATAAATACCAGTAAGGACACATTTACCTTAAAGGTGAATTATATTAAATGATAATGAATTTTTGTCCAAAACTCAAATTATTAAATTCTAAAATAGCCACATTAATAAACCCCCCAAAATCCATGTCCGTTAGGACCGTCCGACCAAGGGCATTAAGTTGTCGGTGTAGGACGTAAAAAACTCCCCAAGTCAAGTCAAGTATTAGGGTCTTTTTGATCTTGTCGTTTGAGATTAGTTCTCCATTGGTACTACCTGTGTTATAGAAGACGGTGATTGAGTGCAGAGACAGAAAAGAGAATAATAGGTAACCTCGAGTTAGATTCTTCAATAGTTATCTGCTTACCTGGATAAGGTTCGCAGGTGTACTGTGCACTGGTTAATTGTGCGCGGGTAGATAGTGCACAGGATATATAGTGCACGGGTAGATAGTGCACAGGATAAATAGTGCACTGGTTAATTGTGCACGAGGTAGAGAGTGCACAGGATAAATAGTGCACGAGATAAGTAGTGCACATGATAAATAGTACACGGATTGATTGAGCACCGAATAGATAGTGCACGGGTACATAGTGTACTGGTTAATTGTGCGCGGGTAGATAGTGCACAGGATATATAGTGCACGGGTAGATAGTGCACAGGATAAATAGTGCACTGGTTAATTGTGCACGAGGTAGAGAGTGCACAGGATAAATAGTGCACGAGACAGTTAGTGCACGTGATAAGTAGTGCACATGATAAATAGTACACGGATTGATTGAGCACCGAATAGATAGTGCACGGGTACATAGTGCACTTATAAGTTGTGCACCTGATACGGACCACTAGCAAGCAAGAAAGCGTTCAGTTAAGTGCAACTGTCACTGTAAAGGCTAAACACTCAGAAATCGCAACGCTACATCTGAATTAAATCTGGTAAATTGCCGAAGCGGGCATATTCCAATATCCAGAGATATACTCTGGTACGAACTCATAGATCACAACACAGAGTACGTGACAAATATATGAATAGGTCTGATTTAATCATTCAATATATGATTAGGTAATGTTTTATAGTGTCCGAAAATATATGAATAGGGTGGGTTTTCAAATGTCCGCCCGCACACCTGTACCTAAAAGTAGCGACACAAAGAGAAAGTAAAGGCAAAATATCAAGACATATTTCTAGGGAATATAACACTAATAGTCTAACACATTAAAATGTTTACCCTATTCATTAATGTTTTAACTATAATACATACAAATCTTTGATAAACACCAAACTGTTGTAAACACCTGTTATGTCGCAGCAGGAAGCAAATCGTTTGAAGGCAAAGAACGACAACTCTGTGTAGATAATGTTCTATTTTTATATCTTCCTGGATTTTTAAATCTTGTTCGAAAGTTTTTTTTCTTCCAAAATTCCAATTTAAGTGAATTATTTTGTTTTAAATTTACGAAGATAAGTATCTTTAAGACAACAATTTGAAAAAATACAAAATATCAAATCCAATTACACACTGTTTTTCTGTTATTTCGCTGTGATTATGTTGCATCTCGTTTTCTATGAGTGGCCGTTCATGTAAGTAAGTAAGTAAGTAAGTAATATTTATTTATAGTCGGGTTATACATATAAACAAGTAACATAAGCTCTCAAGAGCTTTTATGCCGACTTACATATAAGAGCAATAATACAGATACGAACATACAAACATACAAACATACATCTTACAGCATTAGAAGTTACAGAGCAGCACTTAAAACACATTGCATATACAGCTAAGTAAAAACATAAAACTAGCAGAAAACACATGCATATAAGCAGGGAAAGCAAAACATTTAAGCACTACAAGGCGAAAAGCACTAGCCAACATTGAAATTAAGCAAAAAGTAAAAAAAGAAATAATGAGAGAAAATAACTAAAAATAAAAGGAAAGCAAAAATAAAAAGCAAAGCAGGATCCTTGTAGATATTCAGTATCTAAGATTTGCAGCTAATACATGAACATGAGGGGCCAGTCCATGTATTAATGAGGGTCTTAAACTGGTCAAGGTTTGATTGTTTTCTTAGTTCATCAGGAAGACTGTTCCAAATCTTAGGGGCTGAATATCTAAATGATTTCAGACCATACCTGGTGGAATTTACTCTGGGTATTTCAGCTGTGTTGGTATACCTGAAGTTATAAGAATTATTTTTAATAGAGACAAGATCTTGTAAAAATACTGGACTATTTTTGTTAATAATTTTAAATGTTTCTATGGCAATTGTTCTTATAGACGTCTAACTCTTAATGATGGTAATAGAGATTTTTCAAGTAGTTTTTCATATGACGAGTCATTGGCGCGATATTCTATAAGCAAATATTTACTTTCATGCATCAATATTCATTACAGTTTGCTATTTTATTAATTTTGACTATCTTTTATAGTGGAAACTTCTAAGTTAAATATTATAATTAGAATTGTATTAACATGATCACAAAATGTCAATTCAATGCTAATTAAATGTGAATTGAAATCTGTACTATGTAGTAAAGATATAAATTGAGTTATGCATTGAACTACGAATCGCCATTATTGTCATACAAATCCCCCGTTTCAATAGACCAGAAATGAAAGAAATCATGAACCTATAAATTAACACTAGTCCCAGGTAAAACGAGTTTGAAATTATTAATTTATACATGTGTCACCCCCCCCCTCCCCCATATGTGTTTTTATATTTCAACAGATTATTTTATTTACGTGTATTTAGCAGTAACCTAAAATTGATAATTTACATACAACTACATGTACTTTGTAGTACATGTATTCCAGAACGTTTATTGCTATTATGTATTGAAACCCAGGCCACATTTAAAAATATGTTTGTTTCCCCATTTCCGACCCTAGATTTTACAGGTGGGTAGGTAGGTAGGTAAAAAGATTTTTTTTGCAGCAGCATAGTTTCAAATTTGAAAATTTCCAAGATTTTAGATTACATTCAACGAAAATCTAGAAACTTCCGATCACTTCCAGTTATAATAAAACCATGATCGGTACGAGTTTTTTCCGGAAATTAAAATAAAATCTCTAACAAATATCAGGGAAAACACTTTTGGGTCGGCCGGCATTTCTCTGGGTTGGTCGGGCGAGGGGAAACAAACTATATTTTTATTCTGGCCCCACTACCTAAGATATAGAAATGAAGTTTTTCTGCGAGCACCAAATCAGTTATACAATAATGTAAACAAATTGAATATTATAAATTTTTTAATAGAATGTTTATAGTTTAAAATTTACTGAATAAGCAAAGTATACATTTACAATTAGAGCCACCATTCTCCATCTATGTGTGTACTACGACGGACGCCCAAGAACAATAATATTACATTTGATTTAATATTTTATTATTTTTGGACTGAACTTGAAAGTGAAAGTAGATTTTTTCAGTGTGTTGACTTGCGGTTGGTGTTACGTTCTTATATGCCATGAAAGTTGTGCTGAAATTTTGAGAGAATACTTAGGGGTTACATGTTGTCATGTTGTCATGTGGCAGGAATATTTCTTTATTTAAAACAAAGGTAAAATGTTCAGAAGAAATATTCAAAATCAACTAATTTTATATAGCGGTAGAGGCGATAAACAATGGTGGTTCTACCCCAATAGACCAAATACAGGAATAGAGCTAGGTTATCTGCTCCTGATTAGTAACTCGGATAGGGTCAATTCGTGAGAATCAAGCATTTTGGGGCAAATCTTCGCCAGTTTCCTTTGACGTGTTTTTTTTCCTTTGATCTTTGAGTTTTTGGTAAATCTCACGAAACTCGACAGCAGTGTGTAGGCTTTGGCAGACCCGGGGTAATTGACCCATTTCCAGTTTTAAATTATTAATCTCCACTTTTACTTCCGGTTAAAAAAACTGCGGCTGTCATCACTAAAGGACTATGATATTAGAAATAAAGGATTTTGTATTATTTTTTTTTATTGTTTGTCTAGACCAATTAAATTTTCATCTAATAAACATTATGGCAGAATGTTACTATAGCCATAGGCAACAGGTGAGTTTGAATCTTTGAACGCGGATGTCACTGGTAAATTTGTTTAATCAAGCTATAAAACAGCTGGGGTTCTACCTTTTATTAGCATCAGGTAAAAGGGAAAATAAACATCGGTTAATTAATTAACGATCATGTTTACACAGCGGGTAGTTATAATAACATCCTTACTCAGATATTGACACCTGCCATTCACCTGAAACGTGAAAATTTATCAAAGACAATTGTCAATTACAAAAGTTTTCAACCGGACAAAGTGTAGCCGCAGTATTTAGTACCAGAAGTGGACACTAGGTGGCGTTTTTAAATTGGAAAGTCGTCAATTGGTCCCAAAGAATATACTACTAACAGTAGTCCTGAATTAAAAAGGAATAACACAGTACCCAGAAACAAAATCATCATCAGTTCCATGATCTGGAGCTAAGACTGATCTTTCTCTTGCTCGGTTTACCAAGCTGTGAATTTGCGCCAGAGACATGCTCTCATAAACTGGTTTCTTAATGTTTATGAGGTAGTCTGGGAAATCATACTTATGATCTCCCTTGTTTCGTCTAACTGGGTCAACACATTACAAGCAACATGTTAGCAGTTGCAGAGCTGTTTTTGAAACTAAGGCGTTATTTTTTAACAAATATCGCGTTAATAATATTAAATAACGCGTTATTTTAACCAAATAACGCGTTATTTTTACCAAATAACGCGATAGATCTGTCACATAACGCGTTATTTTATATTATTAACGCGATAGAAAAAAGCAAATGACATGAAGGGCCAATCAACCGGTTACAGTAAGAAATAACGCGTTATTTTACTAAAATAACGCGTAATTAGTACAAACTATCGCGTTATTTGTGGTTTACCAGGGGTCGCGCTGGGCTTCGCCAATGTCGCCAATTGCGATTTTTTTTCATTTGGCGACAAAATATTGCGTCTGGCGATTTTTTTGGCGCCAAGGTTTTATAGTGTTAAACGATGCATGCACGTTTTAACTTTATCGGTAATCGGCGATTGCATCATTAAAGATCCTTTGTCGGCTTCTATGGTCGTAAATACACGTGTATTGTGTAGTATCCAGTGACATGTGTGTTATTTGGAGTTATTAAACGGAAATCGGTAATAAAGGAATCAACAAAGTTGTCTGATGAAAAGCAGCTTTACCTGCATCACATTGAGTAGACGTGTAATAAAACAATTGATGCTGTTAATTAATTTATAAAAAATAACAAAACAAACATATTTTTGTAGTAATATTTTTTTTATAATGTAATTAATAAAATACAGGTATGAAAACTGACGTCGTTGTTGAGTGATTTCCGGACCGGATGTCCGTCTTAATTTCGTAATTAGAAAACTCTTACACATGCGTAGTTTTATTTTCAGTATTTCCGGTTTTAAGTTCATTCACGGGAATAGATGTTTCTAATAAATTACTGTAAAATTTTGGTTTTCTGCCAACAAGAAATCACTCACACATCTTTTCATGATTAAAATACAATTAGTGTACGGGCTGCTCGAGACCAAACTTTAGAAAAATTGAATTAAGAGTCCGGCAAACTTGGATTTCGTCCGACGTTACACTAACGCGATAGTTTTATACACTAACGCGATAGTTTGTGTCTTTAACGCGATAAATGAAATAAATAACGCGTTGTTTTCACAAAATAACGCGATAGAATATCCCGCCAATGACATGAATGGCCACTCATAGTTTTCCTACACGTGTTTTCCTATTACTTGTTGAGCATACATTTACAACATCACTTTCGCTAATTTTCTAACGGAATGTTCAGTTTTTGCTAGGGTGGGTGAAGGGGTCTACGATTTCTTAAGACTTTAATGTTTGTCTTCAAAATTAAAAACTAAACATTTAAATACGACCCACGTGATAAGACCATCTATTTGCTTCTATCTTCATAATATTAAACAATTACCACTGCCATATCAAAAGATAACAGATGATAAACTCAGGGCCGTAACTACCATTGAGGCAACGGAGGCAACTGCCTCCTCTAGGTTTACAACAACAAAAAACATAAACTGTGTATTTTACTTTGAAAAATGCAATAAATTACACAAATTGTTAAAATAAGGGGAAATTTGTAATTTTACGTTGATCTTTGCTTAATTTTCTTCCCGCCCGCTGGGGGGGGCGTAGCTAGGTTCTGATTGCAGTGCCCTCAAAACTTACGGCAAGGGGTCCCTGCTTAATGCCCCCCAAGCGGGTCCAGGACAGGGCCCTGGTAGGGGGGTCAGGGAAGCAAAGCCCCCCTTTTCGCCCCCCTGAAACTCCGCGGATACAGTCTTTTAGAACTAAAGTTTTCCAATGAAACTGACCCAGTCACGAGCATTGAAAAACTTTTATTTTAGTGCATTTTTATAAAACGTTTTGTTGTAAGAATTTGCAATCCTCCAGCCAGGGATGTTCCAATGATTGATTAAAGGAATAAAGACAAAATGATATGAATCGCGCGAGTTTTCCGAGAAATTATATTTAAAAAACGAAAAAGAAAATGATCTGAGTGAAAGGACGGTCGGACCAAAAACCCAATATATCCCGCAACAATTTGAAAGTTGGCGATCTATTAAATTACAACTAAATTGATGAATATAGTCGGTTGAAAGTAGATTTATTTTATGTAAGCATCATTTTTCTGCGTTTTTCATTGTCAAAAATGCCAATGACCTTTCAAGTTGATCTCAAAGTCGGTAAGAATTTCCGTACTGAATACTAGAACATATAGAATGAGTCTTTCTCTTTCCTTGTCCTTTCTATTTTTATTAAAAAAATCCGTTTCGTTTGTGCACGCATGTGCGTCGTTGCGTAAATGGTAGTTACGCCACTGGCAGCACCCCCTAGACCCCCCACTTCTTGGGGGCTTCATTCGGCGGCCCCCAAGCCCCTGCCTCTATTTTTTGACCCTAGTTACGGCCATGAAACTTAATTACAGAGTTATATTCAAACATCCCTCTTAAAAACGACCATCAAAAAGAAAATGGGTGAGGCGGGGTGGAAACATTTCAAATTAAATTGGCGGACTGATTTTTTTAGTTGTTTCATTCTTTAACCTTAATTTTCTTATTTTGATGAGCCTACGTTTACATTTTTATCCGGAGTGTGTCACGCTCTCTACACAACAAAGCTCTATTTAGAGTGGTTCTTATGTGGCTTAATAATCACTAAGCAAGATCTGAATATTTGTTTACATTTTCTGTTTTTCTATATTTAAGGTCTTTTCCACTTCCAGTGGGAAGACCTTCTTGCTTTTGCTTTGATTATTATTTTATCCGCCAAATTTCAAAACCAACAGTTTGAAAAGTACGCGAAATATCATTTTGGTCTTTTACGACATGTTTTGGGCACTGAAAGTCTATTCGGAATTCACCCTGTGAAATCGAAACATTTTTCTTTACGGAGTTATCTGCCCAAACACTAAAAACTTTGTTATCGCGTAATCTCTGGAACTATAACAGATACAAGAAAACTAAAAAGTCACAAATGTTAAGGAACTTTTGGGACAACTTCATGACATATTTTGGCTAAAAATTTCTGACTAGCGAGGGCGACCGTTGTCCCTTGAATGTTTCATGGACTCCGATTATCACAAAAACTCACAAACCGTAAGTTGAAATCACGAAAGGTCTTCACCATTTGTCGTCTTGTGACATGTCCTTAAAGAAAATCTCAAAGTCAAAGTTTAGAAGTGACCTCAACCTTAGGCCTTCAATTTTGTTATCATTACAACTAAAAAACTATTACAGATAGAAGAAGACAATAAATAGGAAAAATACTCCTCTCATCAAGGCCTTCATTTGATACATTTGGTCCGAAACTGTGCGATGAACCGTTTTCGAGTTCGAGCCCTTGACTCATTTCGGTCAATCAGTTTTTGGCATACAACTTGAAAACCGTTAGAGATAATATAGTAAACATATAGGTTTAACATGATCACCAAGTCAAGGCCTTCAATTTGAGCCCAATTTAAAAGGTCATAGGTCAAGGTCATACCATAGCAAAAAGGTCATTTTTCAAAAAGTCCTTAGCAACCATATATTTTTTAAATCAGGATGATGCATCTTATTGAAATATGTCATTTTACAACCGGAAGTGGCATTTTGTCCCTAGCAACAGACACAAAAGTCCTTGACAACCATGTATTGTTTAACTCAGGACCATAGAAATAGTCTCTTCTGTCCAAAATATGGCCCAGCAACCAATGTAGTCAAGTTTAAAACAACAGATGAAGAAAAATTAATTTCTTACAGGAATCTGGGAAAGACCTTTCTAATTGTTCTTGCCCTATCTTGTTATTTGACGGTTAACGGACGATAAATCAATGCATCTATTATATTATAATAAAACTCCATTGATTTTGTTCTATGAAACAGTATACGTTTCAGTAGCAGTATATATCTTAAGCAATACAAAATGTGTGAAAGTGACTACAGTGTGTTTGATACACCATTCGCAAAAATGTGGCAAATTTTAAACGAGGCTAGGAGAGATTATAATATTACGTTATAAACTACTTGAGAACACCTTAAGATTCAATTAGCATAGAACCCGCTATCATTACACGTTAATCTGAAAACTATTCAAAAAGAAACAATACCGTTTTATTTAAATTTTATTAATTTTCATGCTTATAATCAATAAAATGACTAGCATTTTTTTTATGTCAAAAGTATTTGCTTTATATCCTGTTTGGGATATATCTTATTTAGATTCAAAAACCAAGATGGCCATGGAAAAAGTTCTTTTAGAGACGTTGAAATTTAAAAAAAAAACGCGTGTTAGAAATATTAGTCTCGAAATAGGTTTTTGCAAATTGTGCTATATACGAAATAGACCATGGTATAATATTTCAAATCGATATAAACGATATATCTCTTTACAAAGAAGCTTCACAAAAAATTACAAAAAAAAAACAAAAAAATACCCATGTACTAAGTGTCGTAATTGACTTAATACTTGAAACGGCTGGATGATATCAACAAAGTGGTAGCTGGGTTTAAAAAGATCAATAATTAGAAAAACACTCGGATTTTGGGTTTAAATACCACAATGAACAACTTGTATGCAAATTTTGCATTCCATAACCTTAAGTTTTAATTAAACAAATATGAATTAAATATTTAAGGATCAACAGACCGTAAAATGTTCAATTTGTGTACTGTAACATGTTCATATTAGTCTTGATGTATCTATATTTTATGGTCAATTGATATGTTATGACGTGAAACTTATTTCATATTAAAGTTGATTTACGAAACAGCAAACTTATATTTTTTTTTTATTTTAAAGCATTATTAAATTTCAATACATGAAGAAATATTCTAATACCAATAATGCCTCAATTTTTATATTATTGCACATATTTAGACTGTTTAAGAACATTACAGACGAAAAGTCTATAGTGGTCAGGATGAGATAACAATCACTACAAAGCCATAGTTTGGTCAGTTCTCACATATCTTATGCATTTGTGAAAGAGTAACTGTTGATTAACATAAAGGTACAGAGGGAGCAGTGACTGATGGATTAACTGACGTCCAGCTAGCAATATGCCCGGTATATTCAGGACGAGAATAAGTTTGTTTGTTTGTTTGATGGTGTTTAACGCCACTTTCAACAAATTTCAGCTATTTCTTTGCGTCAAGTTTTTATTGGGGAGGAAGCGGGAGTACCCAGAAAAAACCCCCGCGGTAGGAAAACTGACAATCCTTGTCAATTTAGATTGGAGTCGAGTTCACCCTGTCCGCAGTGTGAGTTGAACCCGCAATCTCAGTGTTGACAGACCACGTGATCAATAGTAGACGAACTACCTTAACCACTCGGCAACCGAGGTCCCACTGATAAAAGTATAATATTATGATTTCTATGTGGAAATGATGCATTTTACTATTAAATCATAATGAAGAGTGCTTTCACTTTACTGTAGTGAAGCATTTAAAAAAAACCTATTTAGGCTATTACTGATGACTTTAGAATACTTTGCATTCCCAATTATGTTCATATATTTAGAAAAAATTTCATTGTCAGGTAACATGTTTGATTTTGAGATTCTTAAATTGTCCTTTTGCTTCCTAATTGAAAATCTTTTTTTTTTAGAGATGCCCTGTAGGTAACCTGCAGTTGTATCGAGGTCTAGAGATGGTTTATACTAGAAGCCGTCATCATGCACAAACCTAACTAGCCACGGTTGTATAGAAACCAACACTTGTATGATCTTTTCCATTCATCCTTGATACTTTACTGATGTACTGAACGTGCTTTGAGAATGCATGTTCAAGAGACAGTCTTATGCAACAAAAAGATTGTGATTTCCTAAATTAAAAATTTGAACAGTTTTGCAAAAGTCTTAACAAACTTTCTCCTTTAATGTGTGTTAATTACGTTATTTCTCCAACCTGACTTTAATGTGCCAGTGCCTTATAGTATTGTTCATTGGCCTGGTCATTTTATGGTTTGATGAAAAATGCATAAGTTTAAGTTCCGCAGTTATAACTGTGTATTTAGTTTTTGAATCAATTGACTATGTTTTTGTGTGCCTTTGTTTCAAAATTCTACTCAGAAAACCTTTTTGCCAATTTTGAGCAAAGTTAGTCTGAATTATCCTAATGGTGTCTAGTAAAAAGTTTCATGATGGAAGTGGAGTTATTTCGGACTCTTCATTTCATTGTTATTTTTAGCATTCCCCCGCCATAACCGTGCAGATTCGAAATTTACAGCAATGTTGAATGTCACGATTTCGAAAAACCCTCTCATTTAAAAACATAAAAAGTTAATTAGAACAAATACTGTATGCATAAATAACATTTATATCTGTTTGTTGGACGTTTATTTTCTGGTTTGTTTTACGATGGTGGTGCCGTTTATATTTATTAAAGAAATATACAGCAAGGAGAGCAAATTAATTATGTCGGTGTAAATTGAACTTCTATCTGAAAATTTAGAGCATTTTGAAGGGTTTTGTCTTGCGACTTATGAAGTCCATTCCACTGTTTGGACATTAGATGTTGGTCTTCTAGTGTGAATTTTTCTGCCTTGGTGTCCCAACGTGAACGTAAAAATGCAGCATTTGCATAATCGGAAAATCATCTGTCGTCCAACGAATTTGTTGCCCATGGCAAAGAAAATGCGTTGGACGGCAGAGGATTCTCGGACTAAATATAAGTGCATTTATGCGAACAATTATTTTATCGAACTATTTGAAGAATTGTTTAGAAAATAAAATAATACAACTTCTTCCAACATATTAGCTATATACGCAAGACATTGTTTATAAGTTTTAAACATAGTATTAAATATATGTTGTCTTTAATTTTAAAACGAATAGATAGTAAACGAAAACTTTTGTTAGTCAATGGGTTAATTAACTTTTAATTTACATGGCAACCGAATAAACATGGGTACATAACTTTTGTACCTTGTATAATAGGGAGCTCCGATTCTATTGTTATATTTCCACCGGCTAATACAATTTTGGTAAGGTTTTTTGTTTTAATGTTGCTATTTAACATGTTGTAACTGCTACATTATATGAGAAATGTTTTTAAAAATTGCCTAATTCCTATATAAATTATTAATTGTGATAAAGTGATAAAGTGTTGTTTTACACCACTTATGATAACCCATTTCACGACAGAAAAAAAACGTACAATCCTTGTCAATTAAAGTCTGAGTCAATCCTACTCTGTATTACTTGAGGCTTTAACTCCAAACCAGTGTTGACATGCTGATGTGGCATTTCATGACTAACGACTGAACTTATCAGCCAGTCCTTCGTGGGAGTCCCTAATCTGCGGAAGGGTGGAAAAACCGGAAGTGTTTTTTGGTATATTTTTGACTACAACTTTTGAACGGATAAACATATCGATGTAATTTAAACGGCTTCTTAAAGCTATTAATCATTTCTACGCAATGAATATAAAATGATTTTAATTATCTTGATTAAAATTATTTAAAACTTGACCGGAAGGGTTTTTTCTCGACTAAAATAGAACACGATTTTTCAACTTTGGTACTAAATTGTGTTCAACTTATTAAACCCGGTCAAAAGCGGTTAATATATTCCTCTAGTTAATTTTATAGCAAATTCAGTGATATATAAGTCAATTTTATTTATAAAGAGGAAAGTTGTCAAAAGTTGACCGGAATGGTGGTCCGTTGGAGTATTAAGTTCTGTGAAATTTCAACTTTAGACCTAATTTGTAAAAACATGCAAAACTCCAGTTAAATTGGTTAATATATTCCTCTACTAAATTTTTTAGGAAATCCATTGATATATTACTTAATTTTATTTATAAAAGAGAAAGTTGTCAAAAGTTGACCGGAAGGGTTGTTCGTTGGAGTATTACGAACAGTGAAATTTCAACTTTGGACTCAATTTGTAAAAACATATTGCCTCCCAGTAACTGTGAGGTTCCACCTTCAGATCGAATAGATAGGCGTAGTGATGAAACCTATTTTACAGTTTGGATGGCTGGCAATCAAATCAAAAGCTCTTTTGTAACATCTGATAGTCTCACTTGTCTTGTCTTCTGTGAGAAGGGAGATGGTGTTGCCCATCTCTTTTGTGGTGTTGTCACACGTACCGTGCCAAAAGTATAGGTGGATGTTGCTGCCTAATAGTCGAAGCTTGGTGCTGAGGTTTTGCTCCAACCAGGCGATGGCGTCTTTTGTAGTCCTGCCTTTCTGGCACCACCAGACAATGTTGTTTTGAACCGTCGAGGTTACCTGTGCTTTAAAGTAGTCTTCCTTACTATCACAGAAGATTACTATGCGCAGTTTTTGGGAAGTCTGTGGTATTTGGATGGCTTGGTGCTCCGAGATATATTTAGTAAGCTTGGTTACACTAATTATGAGTTATGGTAAAGGTATAGGCAGTATATGATAGTGAGTAAGCAGGTTATAGGGTTATAAGGGGTTGACTGTTTTCCCGCCAAATTTCTCACGAGAATTTACAAGTCCGCCATATTGGTTACAAATTGGTCACAAATTCAGTTTATTTTAATATCAATCTGTTCAGACAAAATATCTGATATATTATTTAAAATAATAAATTGGGATGAAAGTCAGTTCAGGATCAAATCTGTATTTATAATTTAAAGCGGGTGTCAATCGAAACCAGAACTCATCGCACAAGTCGCAGAAAAATACTAAAATAAGTCAAACATAGAAGAAAACAGTGCGTAAAATTTATGTACAGTGACACTAATCGATCAGTTCACCAAATTTTAAACTTGTGAATTAACAATATGCGTGTGAATGTACAAAATTTTGAACAATTATTCCTGTGCAAAATGTGCTGCCTCCATCTTGGTGCCTCGATCTCGATAAGATTTTCATTTTGCACCACCGATGATTGGTTCAGAAAACGGATTCGGACCATTGCACCTGCGCAGTTTTTTTTTTACAATATGTTTCACTCCCCATACCCATGTTCTCCCGAAACAACCCGCGCGAACACTACAAACACCAAAACCTTTATTCCTAGGAGAACCTAATGGCATATTTGTTAGGGCAAAACCAGTTTCAGTTTATTAAACTTTCTATTTGTTGATGAGAACCGGTTTGAAACTAGTTTGGAACCTAAACTGGTTTGTCGTTTGTTAGTAGCAAACTGAAACTGGTTTCGCAAACCATCCAAACCACATACAGGGGTGGTTTGCGTTTTTTTAGGTTTGAGTATTAAAATATGGCGCCACTAATGTTGCAATGTTGAGATGTTGTAAAGATAAACGAGGAAATATGTTAAAATTCAAAGAAAAAAGATAAATAGTTACTCGAACATCGCATTGCTGTTTTTTTGGCGGAAACCAATAAAAGACAAACATAACAATTGTCAAAGTCTTTGAAATGTGACGATTTCGAAAACAAAGTCCAACACAATTTTCAATGAGTCGTATGACTAGAAGCATATGCAACAAATGTTAGAATTTGTTTTATAATTGCTTAATGTTTGCTTCCTATTAACTAAAGAATGTTTATTTATTCATTTCTTAAAACTAAACCGTAAACCAATTATTTGGTACTCATCATTAAAACAAAACCAGTTTTGAAAACTTCATTGAAACCGGTTTAAAACCTAAAACCAGGGACAGTCAATACTAACGAAACGAAACGTAAAACATTCAAAAAAAAATTTAATTTAATTAACACAAACTTACCATGAAACCTGTTGGGGAAACAAAAAACAAAGTAATTACTAGAAACAACATTCAAAACAAATAACATCCGTCCTTTATTCTTTTCAGACATATTAGTTACAGGTAAACAATATAGC
The DNA here is from genome assembly GCA_944474755.1 of Limnoperna fortunei. NCBI lineage: Eukaryota > Metazoa > Mollusca > Bivalvia > Mytilida > Modiolidae > Limnoperna > Limnoperna fortunei. The sequence goes on along the minus strand of OX104119.1, from coordinate 13,763,308 downwards.
GGTCGTGTATTGAATCTCCGATGTTTTATGTTTCTTGTAAATTAAATTACCTACCGATCTTCTAATGTAAATGTTATATTGCAATTTTTATCAAACAATCACGGTAACTTACGAAATACATTATTGTATTAAACAACTTTGCAATGAATACCGCTCGTCATGAAACGTTGACAGGAAATGCATTCACGTTCGTGCATTGTAATATTTTTTTATTTTTTTGCACATGATCTGTATTTATTTGGACAAAATATAATTGTATACATCGATAAAGTTATAGCCACAGACAAAAAGATAAAGATCTACAGTATAGTACATGATTGTTATCAACAACAATGCCCGAGGTCATTGAAATCGACCCAGGGGTACAATCAACAAAAAAACTTAATCTCCGAGTAAAAACCTTAACCTTCGCGTCAAAACCTTAATTTCCCCGTCACACGCTTAATTTCAGAAAAAAACACTTAATTTTACAGTCAACCCTTAAAAATTAAGGTTTTGACGCGGAAATTAAGGTTTCCCTAGGAAATTAAGGTTTTGGTGTTTATAGTGTAATCAACCAGGGCAAATAAGCTAATCGGAGCGAAACGACCCGAAACCGTTCTCACCTGAATAAACGGATAGGTTTTTGTTATGGAACCTATAATTATTTCGTTTCATAATTCATCCTCAGATAAATCCCTAGAAAGACCATCACTAAAATATGCCCGCTCTGTATGGGATCCCCACATCAAAGTGCTTGTTTTTTTTTCTTGCAATAAGGCAATACATGGCTATGCAATAAGGATTTCATGGATATTATTTACAAATCCACCTACAATATTACCTGAAGTTAAGCTAGATCAAATTAATTTATTTATAAGCACCACACAATGTTAGAAGAGCACCACAGACCTTGCTGTGCCCTCAGTGCACTTTTTTATTGCAATAAGGTGTTACATGGCCATTCAATAAGAATTGTATGGATGTTATTTATAAATTCAACCACAATTATACCTTAGACCACAGACCTTGTTATGCATGCACTTAGTGCACTTGTGTTATGAAAAAGGCTTAACATGGGTATGTAATAAGGATTTGAATTTATATTATTTAGTACCGGTCAATCAAATGAATTTATGAATTTTCTATAATTTGTTAAGCATCGCAAAAGTAAGATAATTACCACAGACCTTGCTGTGCCCTCAGAGCCCTATTTTTAATGCAATTAGGCGATACATGGCCATGCAATAAGCATTTCATGGATATTATTTACAAGTCCACCTGATATTATCCTAAGATCAAATTAATTTATTAATTTTCTATACTTTGTTTAGCACCACGAAAGTGAGATAACCACCACAGACCTTTTTATGCACTTTTCTAATGAAAAAAGGCTTAACATTGCTTTGAAATAAGGATTTGGAAGGATATATTTTTTAAAATCCCTTTAAAATTTTACCCAAAGTTAACCTATATCAAATTTATTGATGATTTTTTTAATACTTTGTTAGGCACCACACACTGGTTACATACACTGTAAGCATCAAGGACCTTGCTGTGCCCATGGTGCGACGTTTTTATGGAATATGGCAATCAATGACCATGCAATAAGGATTTCATGGATATTATTTACAAGTCCACCTGTAATATTACCCTAAGTTAACCAAAACCAAATTAATTTATAAATTTTCTTTATTAAGCACCACAGACCTTTTTATACACTTAATGCACATTTGTTATAAAAAAAGGCTTAACATACCTATGTAATAAGTATTTGCATGCATTATTAACAATAAAGTTAACCTAAAACAAATTCATTTATAATTCTAATATGACCTGCTTTAAAGGCTTTGAGACCACAAATGTGGTAAAAAAATGATTTATATATGAGCAACACGTGCTGAGGAGGGCGTGTTTTAAAGGGCTGTTCCAATTACAAAACTGTAATTCCCACCGGAAAGCTATTGCGTATGACGTATTAATCTTATAAATAGCGATACGCGCTATAATTATCCGTTGCAATATATTGTGTGTTACATTGACGAAACAGCCATTTATGGTGGAAATGATGTTTTTTTTGTATAGGTATACGAGAATATTATAAATGTACCATAATTGTCTTCTTAGAATAGAAATAATTCACGGAGGCTGTGATTTATCATTGTTTAACAACGGGATGCCCATTTATGTCGTTATTTTATCCCTCGCTTTTGCTCGGGATAAAATAATACGACATAAATGGCCACCCCGTTGTAAAACAATGATAAACTACAGCCTGCATGAATTATTTCTTAAATATTCCATACTTTGTTATTTAAGCAGCACAGACCTTATTGCATACTCAGTGCACATGTGTTATGCAATAAGATTTTGCATAGATACAATCCCCACTATATTTGACTCTAACAGATTTATTTATTGATTTTCTCTACTTTATAATTTGTTAAGCACCTCACACCAGTGACTTTTGCTATGTAATAAGAATTTACATGAATATGACGGACAAGTCCCACAATTCATGACCTCAAGTTAACCTAGTTTTAAGTCATTTATAAATTTTTTAAACTATGTAGGAAATACAAAAGCTAGCGCCGCCAATCTTTGTTGCACACCAAGTGCACTTTTGTTATGCAAAAAGGCTTTACATGACTGTCTGTTAGGTTAACCCAGTTATAATTGATTTATAGTTTCTCTATTTTATTTCATTAGATAAGCACCACATAAAGGAGCTGAGCATCATAGACCTTTGTTGCACACTCGGTGTGCTTGTGTTATGCAATGAGGCATTTGAAAATAGATTCATATGACTATAAAGTACAAGTATTTGACCATTTGTTAATTGACCTTATTTTTAAAAATACGTAGGGTCCTTTTAGTGTGCTCAACTCCAATCTTAATTGAGAACGATTGCAAGTTTTCCTACCAAAGGTAAGAGGTTTTCTTTTTGTAGTTGGTTTCTTCATCTAAGAAAAACTGGACTCCATGATATAGCTGCAAAATTGCTGAAGTTACATCAAACACAATTCAAACAAACAAACATACAATAATATGTTCAATTAGGTGTAACATGGCTATTTAGTGTAAGAACATTTATATATGTATATTAGACTGTGTTGAGTAATATATATAGTATATCATATAGACATAAAGCACATGTATTTAAATGGCTGCAACATATAAGACTGTGGAAATTTAAACTGGCATTAGAAGGATCTGCAATACATTTAGTTTAGACAAAATGAGATTTTCTTAATAAAATGTTAGTTAATGTGTTCTGTTCTTTTATAGAACAAAAATGTCAAGAAGGAGAGAAAAAATCGAGAAGAGGTGGAAGTCCTTCAGGCAAAAGGTTTGTAAATATTGGTAAAAGTGTTTCAACTTTATTATAAACATAAATTTGTTGCATTATGAAATTATTGAAAAATGTACCTCAAACTTGTTTATCTTACCTTACTCAAAAGTTCAGGTGAACTATTCTCATCACTTGGCATTTTTAGGCCTTAAACTTTTTACATTTTAATCTTCTTCTCCAAACCCCCTTGGAATAAAAATTGGCAATAATGTTTTTTTATAGTTCTTAACAAAGTTTGGGTATGGTCCTCTACAAAGTTTGACTTCTATGTGCCGATTCAAAATCCAAGATGGCCAATACCGTGTAACACAGCTTTGGTGCTGATCAAGAATTCATCATGGCCACCAGGGTCATTTATTCGTTCCGATTCTTTCTAATTTTGAAAACCTTCTTTTCGCAAACCGATTTGATATAGTGATTTTCTTATTTGAAGAAATGTGCCTTAGCTGGTCCTCTACAAAGTTTGAGTTCTATGTGCCGATTCAAAATCCAAGATGGCCAATACCGTGTAACACAGCTAAACATAGGACAGATGGGAAAAACTTACAGAAAGCTTCTTTTCTGAAACTATTCCACACATTGACCTAAATTATGTAGGAATTTAGCCAGTTTAGTATTGTGAGTTTTTCAAGCAAATTGGAAATTCATTATGGGTGCCAGGTCAGATCATGCGATCGATTGGCGGAAATTTCAGAAGTTGTTTTCTGACAAACAGCTGCGTCAAAAGAGTTGTGATATTGTAGAAATGTAGCTCAGATGGTCTTCTATAAAACCTAGGTGGGCAGAACCAAGATGACAGAGAATAGCACATCGCTTAAAATATTACCCTATGGGACAAACATAGGAACAGCTTCTTCTTAGAAACTGTCCTAACAATTAAAACCAAATTATGCAGAAATAAAGCCAAAATAGTTCTCTTGTAATTTAGAGTTTTTGCTGCTGTTTGGTAATTCAACACGGCAACATACATAGAAAAGCATCTTCTCAGAAATAGTCTAACTTAATATCAAATTCATGTCTCTTAAAACTTTTTTTTCAAGTCAGGTGAGTGTTTCAGTTTATTGTTCCAATGGGCAGGTTAACCTATAAAAAATGCATTAGAGTCAGGAAGAAGAATGCTATAGCCATGCTATAAAGATACATTAGGTTTCCAAGTGATTACAATTCGTCTGTATTAACTACTTTATGCGGTGCATCTTCACATTTAGTCCAATTATATTGTTTCTAACTGAATATTATAATCTGTTTATTTTTTATTTATTATTTTGTTGGTTTTTTTTTTTTGGGGGGGGGGGGGGTTTGTTTTTAGGGACATATTGTTATGTGTGATCGGATATTCAAATAGCTACGACAGCAGGACTTAGTTTATCATATGAAGGTATGAGAACATTTTCAAATGCCATTTTAATCTGCAGAGCTGTTTGAAGCTTTAATATGTTTGTATTTTGTATTGGGTGGTCCTCTACACAGTTTTTTTTCTAAACTGGAATTCACATTTGTTGCATCAGCAATACTTAGTTAACATATATGATGCAACTGGAAAATAGCCACATTTTTTTCTCTGATACTGAAAAGTCAATTGAAGCCATACTACTAATAGAATTTTCCCCTTCCAAAATTTGTGTTTATTCAGATTAAAAAATGCAGATTTCTAACAGTTTTAGTTTAACATAGTAATAATTGAGAAAAGTTAAGCTAAGTTACATTTTTTACTGCAGGGTCATCAAATTTTTTTGACAGATTAAATTTATACATACGTTTGTAAAAAATTTCTGGAAAAAATATGTAAACCATATGTTTTAAAATAAAGTTCTGATTTCTAAATGTTGTAATGATCATCCATGCATATGGAGTACATGTATATACTAAATTTATAATCAACTCTTACTAAGATATCAAACGACAGCTTCCACTATTTTTTTATTCATTTTTTAGAATTTATATACATTTGATTTCATAGGGACAAAACGAACAGGACGAAAAGTGCGACGGAACACGAAATACCTCAGTGACTATGATACACAGAACGATGCTGATCCCGTTGATAGTATGAAGAAGGGTACAAAATGTCATAACATTATACCTGGGCCATCAAATGTAAAGAGGCTAGGGAATTTTGCTGATAGATAGTGTAGCAAATGTTTCTATCTCCGGAGGATCACTGGAACAAATTGATAAACACATTTCTCTTGTCTCGTCACATATCGACTCCAACACTCCTGTTAAAATGTGTTAATATGTTTGGGTACTAATGACATCTCTAGAAATAAATATGACAGTGATCCATTTAATATTGCCTTCACGCAAGCAATCAGTACTGTACATGAATCATTTCCGACCGCTAACATCGGTGTATGCAATGTGCTACCGCGGAAAGGCAAGGGACAGCATATAACTCGGATAAATGAAACCACAAAAATTGTAAACAGTTACATACAAAATGGTGCAATCTACAAACTTCACTAACCTATGTCGATATCGCAAGCCCGTTCATTAGCGACAATGGTGTGCGTAAAACTTGTTCGATACTAATTATTCTAGGGATGTCCATCTTAGCGATAAAGGGAAGGAAAAAATTACTTATATATTGATGTCATATTTCTTAGACCATCCCCTGAAGTCCGATATACCTCCAGGTACACCACACGAAGAGAGAAAACGGACGCGGTGACACAACCTTCCCAGCGTCTGCTGAGAGAAAAACCAAGAAACACCTTACATCTGACACTCAAGAAGACTACTAGTCTACAATTTTAGTTTATAAAATATGTTCTGTATATTTGTATTTAAAATTTTATCATATATCTTAAAAAATGACCAAAAGAAAATTATTGTTAACACACATGTATATATATGATTTTTCTTTACAGTGTAAACCATATGTGGTTATTGCAGACAAATAATTTCAAAGGATTTACTATGTAACCACTGAAATATTGTGTTTCTCTTCTTCGTTTGTCTTAATCCGTTTACATTTATGTTTGTTATTTTAATTGACATGTAAGTATTAATCAGAATATTGATTGACTTTCGCCCTGTGTTCCCATTTTCCAATTATGCGGCTAGTCGTAGTATTTGTGTCTACTCTAGCCTAACGATAATAATAGATATGTGTGCTCACAAAAAGTAAAGTAACATTTTAACTGTGATCTGTAGACACGTTTCGTACTCTCTGCCCAGCCTTGCCTTCTGAAGTTAACTACAGCCTTTTTAAGGATGTTTCCTTGAGAGCCACCTATAACAATTTTAGACATATGATTCAATAGCTCTAACACAGAAAAGGGTTGAAGGGAAACTTCGCAAAATGAAAATTTGATATGTTATTATTCAAATAAAAGGAAAAAATTTTGCCTCTTGATGTTTTATTATCATGTGTGAAGTTTCTACATTGAATTTACCGTTTCAAAAAAGCCCCATCTTGTCACTATCTCGTCACTAGATGTTGATATTAGAGATCACTTGACATCCAAGTACCTTAAAGTTGCCGTATGATAATAACGAGAAACGGTCTATAACGGAAGGTTGTACTATAAGACGAGGTTCTGGCAAGGTTTCGTTTCGTATTCCTGATCTAAGCAAAAAACCCGACTTGTGTAACAAGTAGTGAACCAGTTTTAATGATTTCTACTTTAAACTATGTCCACAGCAGCAACAACTTCGTCTGCGAAGATCATTTTGCAGAATGTTGCATGGAGGATAGTTTAATGTCAAGGTGACCTCATTTTTCATTTTTCCTCGAATATTAGTTTGAATTTTGTCCATAAACATTGATTACACTGAAAATTATTCGTATTATTATTTTCAACTTGTATCGTGTAATCAGATTATGCAACTTATTGAACGAAACTTTTTATACAAAATATTTGCGAAGTTGACTATTTCAGAAATAACGGTGATTAAATGAAATATTTTGTTTTTAAAATACTCTGTTTTTGCGCATCAAAATTTCACTTCACGTTTAGTGCATTATTATTATTATTATTATTATTATTATTATTATTATTTATTTATTTATTGTGTGTGTGCGTAACACAGTTCCCAAAAGTTTACGTGTATATTTGTGTCAACGTGTTTTACGTTGCCTCTGACCTGGCATCTAAAGGTATTCGAAATCTTATATACATTCTATGTTCTGACACTTCGGTGTATTCAAATCATACCTGTCCTTGGCAGGAGAGCGACGTGCCGCTCTAATTTTGAATTACATTATTAACTTTTAATCTGGTTAGCTTGTGAAAATGTCCGAATATTCATACATCAAAATCGGCTTCTAGTAATGAGCTAGTAATTGCAATAATCAGCCTTTTTGTTTACCTGCTAATTCTGTTAATTACCCTTCATAAACAAGTAATGATTTACATGTAAAAATTGTCACTTCCAGGTACAACTGCCGTTTCAAGAAGTGCAAAATTATCTATGGCATCCAAGTAATGTTTTTTCCATTAAAACTTTCAAAAAATAACAGCCACCATCTCAAGTTGGCAATTAACCTGTAATTTATAAGTACTTTATCAGAATGGGAACTCAGAGTATTTTTCAAGTATATCATAAGGCGCAAGAAGGAACCGCATCTTGGGTTTACTTGTGATGCCCAGTTCAGTTTACCAATAAGTGATTCTAGTTGACGCTTAGTCGCACGTCGCATGCAGATGAAGTTTAGAAGCAAGGAATGAAAGTCTGAAAGTTTATCATCTGGAAGTAATAATGTCCTGTCAGCTGTATCTATTAAATTCATATGTTCGTGTGCTCGTTTTTTCGGTAGGGTCAGATTTATTACATGTGCAATCATCAATGATCACAAAATCTGGACATGGGGTTCATATCATAAAAGCATTTAAAAAATCTTTTTCAGTTGTTAGATTATTATAATCCTATTCATAACAATTAGATATTATATATAGTTTGCATTTTTAAAATGAAAAATATAATATTGTACATCTCAACATCAGATTTGACCAGTTAAATACAGTACTGAAAAAAGTACGGTAAAATGTATCACCCATGGATGTTTTTTTTTTAAATTCAACCCTTCCTTATAAATACAAAGTCGCAAAATTTTAACAAAATATTTATCTTACTTTTATGTGTGTATACATGAAGAAAAAAATGTAGGTTCGTGTGCTAAATTTTTCGACAGGTCCAAAAAAACTGTAATTTTATTTTATTGAAAAAGTACGGGAAAATGTATCACCCATGGATGTTTTTTTTTCAAATTCAACCCTTTCTTATCAATACAAAGTCCCAAAATTTTAACAAAATATTTATCTTACCTTTATGTTTGTATACATGAAGAAAAAAATGAAGGTTCGTATGCTAAATTTTTCGACAGGTCCAAAAAACTAATTTTATTGAAAAAGTACGGGAAAATGTATCACCCATGTATGTTTTTTTTTAAATTCAACCCTTTCTTATTAATGCAAAGTCCCAAAATTTTATCACAATATTTATCTTACCTTTATGTTTGTATACATGAAGAAAAAAATGAAGGTTCGTGTGCTAAATTTTTCGACAGGTCGAAAAATCTGTAATTTTATTGAACAAGTACAGGAAAAATGATCCATTTTTTATATATTTTTTCCATTATTTCAAGTGTTGCTCTTAAAATATCTGTAAATGTATTTATTTAAGTAAACTAGCTATTATATATCATATAACATGTGTTTGCTAAAACTAGGGGCGTTCTATAGCCTGATAAGCATGCACAGCATGTCAAGTGTTAAAGGGTAAAAAAAGGACAAATGCATGTACCCAACAAAAAAGACATTTCAAGTACAAGAATTTTTACTGGTAAATCAATGTTCAGATTCTAATAAAATTTTACAAGAAGGATAGAGCTGTTTTTGCCTTACAATTACACAGGTTTTATTGTTAACCCATCTAATACACATTTCTAAATACAAGTATTTAGCAGAGCGCAATATGACAGCAATATGTTGAACCATGTATGTTGTGTGGGGGGGCATAGTGGATACAAAATTTATATTGGATACACTTTCAAATGGTGGACTTCCTCTAGCAATATAGGGACCTTGGTGGCCGAGTGGTTAAGGTAGTTCATCTAATGTAGATCACATGGTCTGTCAACACTGAGGTTGTGGGTTTCAGTCTCACTGTGGGTAGGGTGTGCTCGTCTTCCATTGACAACGATTGCCAGTTTTCTTACCAAATTGAAAGGTCGAGGTTTCTCCTATTACTCCTCCCCAATGAAAACTGGACACCATGATATAGCTGAAAAATTGCAGAAAGTAGCGTTAAACACCATTAAAACAAACAAAAAAAAAACAAAAAAAAACCCAACAAACAATCTATCATTAAATGGACATTACATTTGAATTTCCTAATAATCAGTCAACTATTAGTCAAGTTACAACACTGAACCAATTTTGCCCTTTATCACTAGTAAATAAAGACCATATGCACCAATTTCAATAAAATTGTTCAACTGTTACTCAAGTTAGAGCATAGAAACTAAATATTTACCAATGACCACACAAAGAGTCCTTTCACATTCGTGATTTTGGCATAAAAACTTGAACTCAAAGTTGCATAGATTTTGTAATTTTATATGTTAAAATAATGACAACCAATAGCCATGTTAATGTCCACAAATTATATCACTCAGCATTTTCACAAAATAAACTACCAAGAAGCTTGAGTTATGCCCCTTACATATATATCGGTGTTACATTATTGATGGATGCATGGTATTGGTGGCTCAATAAAATATGTAGGTAATCTTGGTGCAGGTATTTCAGCTACATATAATTTATCATTCGCATGTTCTTCTGTCAAGTCTATGACTTTTTCATAACAGGTACCCTCTCTCGCTTCACAACTTGTAGTTTTCTGATCATGACTGAACATATATATATAAAGAACATTGGTATCAGTATAACATATGAAATGACAGACAATTTTACTAATCTATATAGGCATTTCATTAGAAATGGTGGGTTAAACTATTTTTTATGTTCTAAACCTACCTCTTTAAAAGACACAAATTAAAACAAAGTGGTCAACACATTCCAAAATACAAATGGCCATACCTGAGAAAAATTTCTTATAACCCTGATCTTAAAGTATGTCAAAAAACTATAATATAGACTTAAAAAATTCATAAAATTAGTGCTACCAAAATAACTTAATGATGACACCATTCAACATTTCTGAAGGCCATATTTATGGTTATATTTTATAGTTATGGTAACCATTTATGTGGGATATGATTTACAAAAAAAGTTTTCTTTCATATACTGTCAGACTGCCATATCTCTAAGGAAACAACCTCTGTATAAAAACTTGAGATAATCCAAACTTTGTATTTACAATGTACCTACAAAATTATAATATAACATGTTTAATGTCAATGTTGAAAAAGTGGTACATGTATGTATACATGGTTAATAATGTAGATAAGCAAAAATTTTACAATGATTTTTATTGATAATATATTACTAGTACTAGTATATCCTAGTACAAGTATATAAAATCTTTTTGTTTGTTTGTATATAAAACCAATGAAAGCAGTAAAAGAAAGAAAATAAGAAATTATTTGTTGTGACTTAATGTTACTATAGCTAGTATTAAATTAACATGAGTACTGTATGAGTATGTACAAGAAATAGGTTTTTTTATACATAGGCATTTCCAAATTTGCTTTACTTTTATTAGGACTATTGTGGACTTTTTCCTACATACACTGAGTATTCTTTATCATGTTTATCCAAGTAAAACAAGACTGTGAACAGTCATTGTATGATATATAAACTTTTCACTTTCCCAATGACACCATGGAGATGGTTAGCAAAATTTATAATGTTATAGATCTCACATCAATATGTATTACAATTTTACCTCAGACATGGCCATCATCGTGTTGTTTCTCTGTTGGTATGATGTTGACATGTTAGCATTTGCTGTTTACACAAAGTATTTTCAAAGTACATGTAGGCTTCATTGTAGCAGCTAGTGTTACACATTTTAGTACACAGTTTTGCTGAGAAAGGGGATGTTCGCATTCCTTGCAGGCTGATCGTCAGTCAGCAAGTACAATACATTCACTAACCCTGCGTACATCTAAGATCTACTCATCTAAAGCTAGGGTTAAGTAATTTCGATTTTGAACACAGCGGATATATCAGGTGTGATAAGAATCTGGGTCCATTCGCCCTAAAACATGTTCGCCCTAGTACTTGTTCGCCCTAGGTTCGTTCGCCCTAATATCTGTTCGCCCTGAGTCCATTCGCCCATGTTTTGGTATATATATTTATTTAGGATGTTTTATGTAATAATGATAAATTAAATGCAAAAGATATTTGAACCACTGTTTTGTTTTGTGAATTTTTGAATATTTTTTAAGTTGTATTTGTTGTTTGTCAACACATAGTAATATTGTTAAATGTTGTTTTGTTTTGTTGTAGAAATTTTACAAAGTATTGTTTTAAATTTTTTGTATTTTCTCAACAGGCTTACACCTAATGCAGATGAGAGGCATAAGAGACACAATAATATTTAGAAGCTTTAATATATAAAAAATATTTTGCGGTGTTGAGGTGGTTATGCCATCCTACAAAAAAGGTTATATATGCTTTCTATTTCCTTGTGTACAATCGTGAATTATGATATAGTAACTTTAAAGTAAGCAAAGTTTTATATTATGAAACTGCGTGCTGACGAGGTCGGACTTCAGAATACACAGGTTGTTATCCATGTTGGACGAGGAACATACATTATTTTCTGGTAGCTTATATACTACTCAAAGTACTCGGCATCCAAGCTAACTAAATTTGTTTTAAATATTTATTTTTAACAAAATTAATTATTACACTTTCTTTTATAATTTTCTCCGTCCAAGCTAATTATTGTAATTTTTTTACGTTCATAAATTATTTTATACACTTAAACTAATTGCTTTTATAAATTTCTCCGTGCTAACTAATTATTTTTAATTATTTGTAATAATTAAAATCATTTTATTAACGATCAAAGAACCAAATTATTAATGTGATTTTATAATTAATTGAAGCCATTTACTTCATTTATAACATATATAACAATTGTTATTATAAATATGTAGGGCGAACGGACCCATATCTAGGGTGAATGGACTCTGGGCGAACGGACCTAGGGCGAACAGACTCGATACCGTGTGATAAGTTGGCATAAGAATCTTTTGAGGCAAAGCGACTTTCCTTCAACTAACTAGCGCTTTTGACAGATATTTTTTCCGCTTTCCGGGCATAAACACTATCTTACGTCTAACCACGGGAATAAGACTAAAAAGGTTAAAATCGTATCAAAATTCCTGTCTGACGCATCTCGTGTTTATTCCGGAAGTTGGTTGATATTTACCGTAAATGTCGTATTTTCTTTGAAAATCAAGTTATTTGTTTAAAACCCCGATTTCTTTATATACTTATATTTAAATCATGACAAATATTTTGTATTTCGTGGATTTCTTTAATGTATTGTAAATTTTGTGACGTTTTACCGATAATGACATCAATCAATTTTACGGTGTACAAAGCATGAAAAACATACGACCAGCGAACATCCTTAACACACCAAGGGAAATTAGTCTTTGCGCTGGTCTTCAATCTTGTCATATTAATGTGAAAACTTAAATAATGCAATACACTCAATAACTTTGTGAGTGAATCCTTACATTTATCATTGGACTCATCAATGGGAAACATCTAAATAAGCAATAACAATGACATTTCATAATTCAGAAAACAGCACTGGACAATGATTGAAATATACTTAGTGATTTAGATGCATCGAAATAGGATTTAGTATCACAAAAGTAAATGTATTCCGAATCCCCTTCGAATTTCCAGTGTAAACCGGTGAGCTTAAATTTGATTCGTGAATACACATACTTCTGTGAGCATTTTTTAAATCGACAAGAAATCAACTTGCTTAATGAGGTTGCATGTCGGAGATCCATATATGAACATGATTTAACATTTACTAAACTATTAATACTGCTTTTGGGAGGCATACTAGCATCATGAATAAGACGACAGAGTTTCCCTTAGGAAGACAGCCTAATGCACTTGTAAGAGGACTTATTTTTGTCACGACATAATTTCCATAGGACTTTATTGCACTTTCAACATTAATTTTATTTGATAATGCAGATGCAGAATTATCACAACACAATTATGTTTGGAAAGCCGGAAAGTTATCAACAATTGAAAAACCACTTTGAATGTCATCCATAATAAACTTTTATTCTGAATCTGTTGACGGTAACATAGAATCCCATGAATGAAATTCAAACTAAACCTGGGCATGGGGTTAATACTTGCAAAATACTAATTCATTAAACCAGTCGGATTCGACTAATTCACTTTCCTTTTTTGAATGATCAACAGCCTTGTGATCTCGTGAAGAACAAATGGCGCAATTGAGGACCATGCGGCATCCATCAAAGTCACATGCTCCAGAATTAAACTTTCTGCAGATTTTACGGCCATTACGCAATAACGGACATCGCTTTTTCGGTTGTTGCTTCCCGCTGAATCTATATCTCAAGACTTCGAGTTTCTTGACATCGAATTCAATGCCTTCATCGTTAGGCTGTTTTGTTTAGGAACAAGATGGAAATCTTGCAAGTCTTTCTGGGGCTCACCCCACTTTAAACCCTACTTGGATTGCGATTCACGGTACTCTTTATCGTAGAGTAGTACACTGTGCAATATATGATTCGAAGCTAGTCGAAAGATATCCATTTATGTCCTCTGGATCAAGGTCCCCTGTTCGAATTAGTTCTTTCATAATGCCCAAGCTTGCGGAACCCCGTTGTTTGAGAGAAACCTGTCTTAAATGGACTTTCTTTTTGTCTAACTGTAATTTAGCCCCATTTTCAATATCAACCACATACCCTTCCTCCTCGAAAATCTGATGAGGGAAGGAACAAGTAGCCTACAATTTGTTTACATTTTGACATATAGCTGTTTGAACCTGAATCAGTGGCAGACACCTGGCTGATACTCGGCTGTGGCTGTAGAGAAATGTGCTTGGGAGAAGTTCGATTGTCGCTTGTGTAGTCTAGCTTTCTCAAGCTGAAGCTAAAGATCATCATACTGGAATTTTAGCTTGAAAGGACAAGGTAGGGTAAGGACCATTTTTGGCCCCCTCTTGAAAATAACTCATCTTTGCAGTAATTTGAGCATACAGACATAGCATTAAAAATATGGTCTTATTTTGTTGCTATCATGCGCATGCTCGATACACTTCACGTGCTTCCATGCTTGCCAAATCTATAGGCTACTTTCAATTCAGCTTTAATTTGAAGATGGTTTCAGTAAATTAACTTCTGTTCTGCTCATCAAATATTCACCAAATGTTAACACAAGATGTCTAGATACCTGTTACAGGCAGGTTCTGGTTTAAGAAAAGATAGAAAAACTTTTTCTCATAAAAAAGAATGCTTTTCTCATGCAAAAATCTTTGCTTTTGAGAATTACAAGCTTCAAAAACTTGGTAATAACTATTTCTTCGTCAAATTTTATCACAATATTAATTGGTAGAAGATACAGACAGAAGCTAATGTTAAATAAGGGCTGTCTGTGTTACAACTTTTTTCTTCTGTTGGTAAAAAACTGTTAAACAAGTAATAAAAATATCGATTTTTTAGAATTACCTCCCTTGTTCAAGATTTAATTTTCATTATGTTTGCCTATACCGAACTCGTTATATCGAAAACTTTGTGTTTAAACCATTAATAAATAGATTTGATATTAAGGTTATAAGTCTGTCATAGTATTTAATAATTTTATGGAAATTATGAGTTAATAATGAAAGATATTAGTGTTAATTTTACCATCAGTGCAATATCTATTCTGAGATTTCCAGAAAAAAACGGAGTATGGTGTCCTGCATCGCATCAAGTCAAACAAATTATTTTTGTGTGACCTTATTGGTAAGACAAACTGTTACAGCAAACACAATATCTATTTTTGCAAAAAACAATATTTAAATCTAATTTGTATTAAGTTTATTCCAAACATAATTACTTTTAAGAAGAGATATAGATCCATTTCAAAGGTGCACTTAAATTCTGTTTAGATGTCCTACCATGCATAGTTACAGCGGAACTGACATAATAAAAAAACTTTAACACAGTCACTGGACCGAGGTCAATGTCAGTAGATACCCGTAATATATTATTCAAAAGGAACCTAAATTCCAAGTATGCATATAGTTACACTGACCTAATCCAAAAAACTTTAACGTATTCACTGGACCATGAAATTAAATGTCAAGGTCAGGTGAAACTTGTACTATTCAACAGGAACCTATATGCCATGCCACTCATTCATTCTACCATGCATAGTTACAACAGAAGTAACCTTATCCACAAACATTAGCGTAGTGATTATGAATTCTAGTCAAGGTCAGGTGACACCTACCAGACTTGTACGTTCTATTTGTCAGCAAACTATATAACAAATATTGTCATGTTACAATGCGTGGTTACTGAGAAACTGACCGAACTCAAATAACTTTAACGTAGTCCCCTAACTCTGATATTGATATTTAAACTTCACATTTGTATATTACTGTTTGGTTGTTGGTTCTGTAGTTTGCCGGTTTCTTGGACTTCGATTTGTAACAGTTTCTATGATACTATGATACCCACTTCTCTGGCGGGATAACGTACCACTGGCCTGCTGAAGCTCGAAAATCTAAATCGGATTGCACTATGTTCAAGGTAACCTTGTGTCCAAATCCGCGAATGATCGGTCATCATTCAAAACATAATTAACTTGAAATACGACCGCCACTTTAGCAGTAAAACGTACTGAAACTATTGGGTTTTTTTTGAATGGTTAGGAGAAAATTATATAGATCCAAAGCGTAGTGTTTAATTAAAAAGTATTAAATATTCACATATATACAATGTATTACGATAGTTTCTGCTATCCATAAAGATTATCTCACGTGGTTTCCTTCATGTTAACTGACAAAAAAACAAAAACAAGCACGAGTAAAAAAATGCTAACGTTTAACTTAACGAGCAAATAATTTTACAATATAAAGTAGAAAATAAAAAATAAATTTGTTTTCATTTATGACACAAATATTCCTCGTGATCACGTAAATTATTATTTTATCACATGTAATGATATATATTTAGGGACCGGTCATTATTTTTTGGGGTGGTGGGACCGGTGCAAAATGCAATAGGACACATACTTTTTTTTGCTGGTATACATATGGGACTCCAAATTTTGTTATTTTCAGCACTGATAGGACAGCTAGTTTTTTTCATAACAATATCATCAATGAAAAAACTAATTTTGTTCTGACGTTTTAATTTAAAGACAATATACTCTAATCGCACAACTTGTTTAACAAACATAAATACTGAATTGTAACCATAAAATTATTCACTAGATAGGACACACATTTTTTATAACACATCTGATGTAGTACGGCAACTTTTTTTGTATTTTATGGAGATAGGACATAGCCCTTTTTAAACCTGATCATTTGAAATGCACCGGTCCCAACCCCCCAATTAATATTGACCGGTCCCTTAGATAATCTACTTTCGTCGGAAACCCATGTCCGGTCGCGTTCTCGCTTTGCTACCACCACCGCGAGAACGCGACCGGACGTGGGTTTCCGACGATGACTTATACAAGGATAAAGAATATGCCCGCGCTGGCATTCGATGCTGTTACACCAATATATGTTTAAAACGTTTCCTGTTAATAAAAGCAAGCAAGAAAATAAACATAGACCATCGGTATTCGAACCATCGATTCGCGGTGTATAATATTCAAAAGTTACGAGTTAAGCAAAAAACGCCACATACACACAGACATTTTCCTTCAAAACGGCGACTTATTTATGCGTCATACAAGGTCGTAAACAAAAGGGGTGCACTGATTGCACGTGTACTCTTTGTCCGAGAATCCTTTGCTGCCTACGGCACTGTCATTTTGCAGACGTTATATATTTGTTAATAGATTAGTAGTTTTTATAACATAATTATTGCGTATAAAAAATAAAGGTGTAAATTAACATTTATTGAGACATATCAAGATGTGATCGCTGAAGATGTCTTACTTCAATAAAAATGACTTATAGAACAGTCTTATCATTTTGTTGTTCGAGTGTATACAAACGAAACAAAATTAAATTCTTTTAAATTCTTTACATTTACTTCGTCGGAACGTGTGTTCCGCGCATGCCATAAGTACCGTCTACTTTCGGTATTAGTTTAGACATAATTTTTTCAACCTTTACGTACTAATTGTGCTCTTTAAAATAATCTATTTTTGAACACTTCATTATCATTTATCATACACACTTTCTTAAATATGTGACAAATGAAAGTAGACTAAAGAAAAAAAAACCATAAAAAAAAAAAAAAAAGGGAAAACGTCGGGACTCGAACCAGCGTTTCGCGATATATAATGCTTATAATCTGCGAGCTAACCAATTACGCCATATACGCACAAACGTTTACTTACGAAAATAAGACCTATTTATGCGTCAAATTGCTGACGTGATATATTTGATGATAGATTACACCAGTTTTTATACAATTTATACCATTTATAATTATTCCGTGCAAAAAAAAAAATTAAAAGACATAAGATGTTATCTCTGAAGATTTTTCATGAATAACAATGTCTGGAACAGTCTTTTCATTTAGTTGTTTACGCGTGTGTTTTCAAACCAGTTAAACAAACCGAAAATTCTTTACATTACTTCTAACTATCTCTGATGTTTGCCCATCGGGTGATTCCGCGCATGTTATACGTATCTTCCACTTTCGCTAAATATTATTGTGGTAAAATTATTTATTTCTACCTGTGGACTAATTGCGTTCTTTAAATATTCCATTTCCGGACGATAAAGTATGCAACTTAATTTTTTCACATTTTTGCCTCCTTAAATATGATAAAAAAAAATACGCTTTGAAAGACGCGATCTTTCAAGACTTTAATCAATCTGGAATAGAAATTATATCAATGCCTGATAGATGTATTTTATTATCAAAATTTACCTGCTTCATCACTGTGTTAAACGTTTAAAATGTTACATATTATAATATTTACTTAATTTATCCAAATATTGAATTTTTTTACACATTTCTATCTAAGTTTGTCAACGTTGTTTAACTATTACCAGCATCAATAAATGTATATGCAGATTCGGAAATGCAAGTCCGGTCCGGTTGTAGGCTTACATACTATGCTGAGCAGTACAAAAATCACTCGAATTTGGGGACAAAATATTAATTTTTTAACATGAGCGGACGCGTGTACCACAAATATATTTTAAATATTAAAAACTGTTTTTGCAACAAATAGTACAGTCAAATAACTTCGTGGTACACGCGTCCGCTCATATTTAAAATGATGTTCGAAATCACGAAAACGTACCGATTTTCACAGGCCACTACAATTGGCATATTTTAGTAAGGTGCATATAATAATTTTACATGATAAGAAAAGAAAGTTATATTGATTTTCTGTAAGAAGGGATAATGTACCTTTGAAAAAATATTATGATCAACAGATTGTAGTCATTTCATTTTTAGTGAAAATAAGGGGCCAGTGACAGTAGGTTATCCTACCTTGTCCTTTCCCTCAACAACATAGCATTTCTGGTGCTTGTTTTAGATTTAACATTAGTATTGTCAATTTGAATAGCATTTCTGGTGATTGTTTTCGTTTTAATAATAGTATTGTCACTTTGAATGTGTGTAGGACTAGCAGGTGTTATTACCCTGTCTTGTTGACTGTTATTGATGCCCGCGGCCGGGCTGAAACTTATTTTAGAGTCAAATTCATGACTGTCATTTTTCTAAATATGTTACCTGTAGCGCCTTGATCCAACCCTGTGATTGCGCGTAATACCTCATAACGGTTGCCAGCATTTGTTCTTGGTGTTCGTAGCATATTGAATTGTAATAATCAGCAAAATAATTTTTAGCAAAGTAAACACATGTGGCCTAGCGGTGGCCATGCAGAAAATTAAACAATCCATATAGTAGCTGGAGGGCTCCGAAAAATTTCCGTAAAAGGGAATTTACAAAAATTCTACATTATTGACTATTTTAACATAAGTATTCGAATGCGTACTTGACCAGAGGCGAGCTATCCGCATAAAGAATGCATTGAATGTGTTGAATAGGTTTGCATAATAATACAGAATGAGTCTTACTATGTCTCAAACTCAAAGTTGTTAAGTATCAATAAACAATTATATCCTTCAAGATATTGTAATCCTTGTTAAAATCTACTTGGCAACGAAAGGTTTAACTATAAAACAGTAACACAATTGATTCTTGAGTCTCAGATTTATATTGAGCTAAGACTACGAAGTCTCAAGTCACGTATCAAATATTTTTGTGTCGCAAAATAAGGAACTAAAGTAGTTCATAGAAAAACACAAATCAAAAACTAGTGGTCGCATTGTCAGGGAGTGTCGGTTGTCAATTCGTGTCCTAAAGTAAACTTACTAAAAATTGATTAGCGAGGTAGGTTGGCTGCAATATTTTTGTATTTTGTTTCTGTTGAGAATAGATACGATCACATTGTGTGAGACTGATTTATATCATGGATAAAATATCATTGGTACATTGATACGATTCTCTGGTTTAATATTTTAGCCTGAAATTTACTTATTACACAACTTATTGTAACCCACAATAAAATACTAAAAAGATATGAAAGTGGGGAGTGTACCAGTAGTTTTGCTGTATACACTTGTCCTGAATATAGCTAAAATACTGCTTGCTGGAAGTAAAGCAAACGTCCAATCAATCAATTATACAAACCAAATAAAGCAAATATTGATTCAGATGTTTCTTGAAAAGCAATAATTGCATAATAAAGGTATATTTACATTTAACAACTAAAATGATGTTTTGTTTATATATCGAAGTTTTAATTATTAAAAAGAAAACATTAAAACATACATGTGCATATAAAATATTACATCTTGTTTTGGAGATTTAATATAAAACAACAAAGACCGCTTTGAGAACAAATTATATCCTTGTAATGGTGTTAAGAATTGCATTTTTTAGCCATTTACATGCTATTATTACTGAAATAGGAATCAGTGGTCCAGCGTTAAAGGTTGTTTAGTCATATTATATTGATCACTGGCCTTAGAAAACAACTAATTAATTGATAAAGATTGCCAGTTTTCTTGTCAAAGGTCGATGGTTTAAACCAGGTACCTCAGCTATGTCCCCAATAAAAACTGGACAACATGGCATAGTTGAAAAATTGCCGACTGCATAGTTTTAAACCATAAATAAAACTAAATTTTTGCTAAAATATACCTTATTAAATTAATTATTAAACTGGAGTTAACAGAAATAGTTGTATATACATAATATAATGTAACATAAAATAGACAAATGAAATTAGTGTCTTATTTTAAAAATTAAATAGAGATTAAAATAAATGTTTACAAAATTGCGAAACCAAAGTTGGTTTTATACCACTTATACAAAAATAGAAATAGTTGTATATACATAATATAATATAAAAAAGACAATTGAAATTGGTGTATTATTTTAAAAAATCCAATCAAGATTAAAATAAATAATTATTTACAAAATTGCGAAACCAAAGTTTGTTATATACCACTAATATAAACACCACGAAGGGTAGGAAAAAACCGTTGACAGCATGGTTCAAGTTTATTCAACAAATCTAATAACAAAATTCCATCAAAATCATACATAACTTTTACTCTTGGTAAAAACAAAAATGTTATCTCTAAAAAATAATACAAAGGCAAAACAATCTGTGTCACACTACTGTGTCATTCAGTTAGGAATAAAGACAAAACGCAAATTAAATCAACATATTTCGCTTTATATAGTAGTATCATCAATTTTGATCATAAATTATCAGTCAATATAAGGCAAAACTTCAAAACCATGGATTTCAAGTAAACGTCATAACTAAGTGAAGAAATGAGCTTTTTTAAAACTTTGTAGTCAAAATTATGATTTGGATTAGGTCGACATTTTTTACAATAAGAACTACCGCTAGCACAAAGGATATTACATTACGTCTAAAGGAGTATTGTATATAAATATTATAATTCTTTTAGACGACATTACTTATTCAGTAACAGCCACTGCTGGAAGATAAGGACAAGAACTATACACTTTGTGGATGCATATCTCTATTACATGTATCAATATCAACAATGCCCATATTATGAAAAAAAATTTCAGGTAAGGATCAGAAAACTAAAATACCCATTTTTTTCAAGTCCCACAAAAACTATCGGAAATTTACAAAAAGAACGCAAATCATGCATTTATCAAACTAAACAATACCGTAAATTACAAGTAAATTGACGAAAATAATTTTAAGTAAGAGTCTGAAACTTAAAATCCTTTTTTTTCAGAGACAGTCCTATAAGCCCATAGCGAACAATATGAACTTTTCCAAAAAGTATATAGGCCACTAGTATTACTTTATAAACTGTGGCAGTTTAATGGAATTCTGTAAAGGAATTTTCATGGTACATTGCAATATGTGGTAGAGCATTTTTATGCCATAAAGTGTCATAGACAGGCATTTACAATTAGTGGCCCAGTTTGTAAATTTTAATGTGTGTTATTTAAAGCAAAACAAAGGCAAAACTTTTCTAAAAATAATTAAAAGATACACGTAGTAATTTTTCAAATTTCAGAAAGTGTCCTCAAGATTGGACATCTTCCAAACGTGCATTGTTGTTTAGGATTTCTAACAAGTACATAGTATATACAATTAATCTTTTAAATGTTTACAACTGTTTCGTATTACAGATGTTTTGTAAATATTTTTGGTTAATTTCATTTGATTAGATGAAGCAAGTGTAGAAGATAACTAAGATATTAATTTTGTATTCATACTATTGTGGTGCTGTAGTTTTTTTAGAGTTTGGCACCTTTCTGTACAAGTAAATTAATTAATTTGGACTTTTCACGACATGTTTTCTTTGCCTAAATATAACGGTGTGCGATCAAAACAATCCTTTAAATTCAAATCAGCTCCTTTATCAACCAGTAAGAAACTATTGATAAATGACCACCTTCACAGGCTGCTGACAGTGGAGAATAAAGATAAGTTGTCTGATGAATATCAGCTCCTTTAGCAATCAGTAAAGTGACTATTGGTAAATGACCACCTATGCAGGCTGCTGATAAGGGTGAGTACGTATATGTTGTCTGATGAATATCAGCTCCTTTATCAATCAGTAAAGCAACTATTGGTAAATGACCACTTTTACAGGCTGATGATAGAGGTGAATACATTTTTGTTGAGTTATTGCCCTTTATTTAGCGAAATTGATGATTTTTGCCTCAAAATCTTGAAAATAATTAGAACTAGAGAAAAAGTTAGCATTGCTTAATTGTTCTGCTCTATGAGAGCTACACAACTGGCTTAGGATCAAGATTGTCTAATTAACTATTTAAGATTTATTCCCTTGTTTTTAAAACGGTTTTAATTGATTTTTAAAAACCTTCCCGTCTGAAACCACTGAAAGTACTGTTTTGAAACTTTGTACACATCATCCGTCAAATGTCCTCTACCAAAAGTATAACAGATACTGGAAAACCGAAGAGACATGCCCCTTCATCAGCATCGAAAGCTCTACAACATCCGTATTATAATTGATATCTTCAAGTTTATCTTTACAATGTTTAAGACAGTAGCAAAGAAAACCGACGGAACAACAAGAGCCAAAAGCCAAGGGGCAGTTACAAATCCGGATATAGACAAACACAACACAAAAACCAAAAACAGAGAGATTTAAGTTTGCCTAGCCATATGCCTTCAGTTTTACTTCTGTGACCTGACCATGTTTCAAAGATTTCTATTACATTAAACGCTCTAGAAATTTCCTTTTTTGAACTTAAAAACAATGTCGTATCATCAGCCAGTGGAGTTAGTTTTATGCTATGTGTCTTACCATTGGCTTAATTTGGATCCCTCTGATATTAGTGGCGTGTCTTACTCTACATGCTAGTACTTCTACAGCACAAAAAATGAGAGCACTTATTGGACATCCTTGCCGTATGCCCCATTATATATAAAATGGTGAAGAAATCCAGCCATTGTTCATGACACACCCTTTCATATTTGTATATGAAGTTTTAATCCACCCCAACATTGAGTCCTTTACCACAAATTTCTTTAATGTCTTATACATGAAGTTCCACTCTAGCGAATCAAACGCTTTGGGAAAATCTAAGAATAAAATTGCCCCTTCTAAATTATACTTATTTGAGTGATCTGTGATATCTTGGATTGTCTGATATTAAATCCAATATATCTATTTTTAATGTAACCATTTTGATCACTATGAATACCTTTGTGTAGTACTGGTTTCATTCTTTGAGCTAGGGCGTAAGCTATAATTCTAGTGTCAACATTTAACAAAGTTATTGGTGTTTAATCGTCTGAAGATAAAGGAGCATTCTGTTTATACATGAGACTAATAAGCCGAATTTTCTGCATGTCAGTTAGTTCTCCCTTCTAATATGATTTATTAAAAACTGATACTGTAAAATTCTTAAATTAAGACCAAACTTTTTGATAAAATTACACAGATAAACCATCTAACCCAAGTGACTGATTTATTTTCATTTTAAAGATTGCATTTGTGCGCTCCTTTTCTGTTAATAGACCTCCTTCTAAACTGTCACTGTCTCCCCTTGTTTAAGTTTTGTCGATTTTTGTATTTTCAATATACATTTTTATATCTTCAATATTTGGATTTTTGGACATGCATAAGTTCTAATAGAAGTCTCTTTGTATTTCTAGTATTTCTCCTGGTCTTCAACAATTTAACATATTTATTTTTTAATTTAGGTATAGCTTTACGTATTTGCCTAGACTTTTTCAGAGAGAAAAATATATTGAATTCTTTTCACCATGTTGACCTTATTCTTGCCCCTTTTCTTTTTCTTTTTCATACATTTTTTCTATTTCCGTTTCAAGAGCTTCCGTTTTTTCTCCCTCATTTTCCTGCTGGTCATATAATTTTTGCAAGACTTGCATTTTATTTTCTAGTTCCAGCTTAAGTTTTTATTTCTCTTTGCCTTTACTTTACAAAGATCAATGGTTGCTTTCCTTACCTCTATTTTCAATAAATCCCAAAGTTTTGTCAAATCTTTATTTGATCGATTGATATTTGTTTTATACCTATCTATTAAACTTCTATACATTCTGTATAACATGGATAAGTTAAATTACTACTATTTATTTTAAAATAACCATTCCCTTTTTTATTTGAATCAAGCTTCATTTTTATTGAGATGGCTTGTTAATCTAAGTGTTTTATAAGTACTGGTCTTATATCTGCACTTTTAATTTTAAGTTTTAGGGTTTTTTTCAATTAAAAATAGTCTATTCTGCTTGCTGTTTTGTTGTCATGCTTTCTTCTTCATGCATATTGGATTTTATTTGGGTTCATCTCCCTCCATATATCGATCAGATCGTATTTTTTATTAATTTTTTTTAATAGATTTTTTTTTCTTAAATATTATGCATCTTTAATTTTTATTAATGCTAATTAGACCCCATAAAGATCAATACGTCACTTATTGAAAAACTATTGTTGACAACTTCAAATGACGTCATTAAGTAACAAATGTACACGAATGTCAAACGGATATTGTTTGATACACAAATATGAGATTTTTATACATTGACTTGCATATCGAATGTTAAAATGTACTAATATGATGTCATTTTGCTTACATTTTAGCTCTGCGGATAGACCTGGTCAAGCGTCAGCTTTGGTCTACTTGTTTACTGTTGTAAATCAGTCTAGATGTCGTATAACGTTAAATACGTAAACTTTTCAATTTCAAATTCAAGTCTTTTAAGTATTTGTTGACGTCATAATCAAAATTAAGTCAGTCGATAGTATAAATAGAGCGAGATTGAGTCTTTGTTCAATCGCGATTTGACTCCCGAATCGTTCACTTTTGCGTCAAAAGTAATTCGAGACTCAGCTAAGACCTTTTCAAAACGACATCATAAATTCAGGTCAAAATTTATTCAAGTTATAAAATTAGTCGTATAAGCAAAGTGACTCAAGTTACAATATTTCAATTATGTCGAGACTCAAGCAGTTCTAAGGCGCAACAACCGTATAAGGAAATAACAAACTATAATAAATATTTGAGTTTTCCCTTTAAATTAAGTCAGTTTAGTACTTATTTGTAATAAGAATTTATAAACAAGACTAAATGAGTTCGTGCACTATACGAACAAGACTCTAAACAAGTAACTTACCTCGCGAACAAGACACAGATGAAAATCACATATAATTATTACTTCAATTTTCTACATGTAAAATAATAAAAAGCTGTGTGCAATTATTTAATGCAGAAGACAAAATTATTTAACACAAATGACATCTATAGCATTCGCTGAATAAATATTGCAGTACATTAAACAAAATATCATGAAATACCTCATAAGCGTATATATCACAACATATTCAAAAGAAAAAAGAATTAAGCATGAAAGCATTTAGAATAATTTATTTTAAATAGTTCATAAGACTGAGTGCCAATAATAAGTATAATAAATGCAACCAGCCAATATTGGTGTCGATAGGAGGGTTTTAACAAGCAACCCATGTGGCCAAGCATCAAAAATTCTACTTTACTTCAATTGTCTACATGTAAATAAAGAATAAATGCTTGGTGCAATTACTTATTGCATAAGACATAATTATTAAACACAAATCCCATTAGCTGAACTATTACTAAAGCACATTAAACAGAATATCGTTTACCCTAGATCCAGGAGAGGTCATTATAAAAATAAAATGTAATGTCTGTTTAAAGTAATTAAACTGACAAAGAGTTTCTTAGTATGTTGCTTTTAAGACATATTCAATTGTCACTTAATATTTTGGTACTTTGTAAAGTCGCACAGCTGCACATTTACTTTGTAATGTATGTTCTATATATCTTAGGTATGTATCGATCTTCCACATATAAACGTCTTGAATAGTTTGACCTGGTAGCCCGGCACTAAATGCCCATGTGGCTCCTAAAAGAATGTGCAGTTTGCTTGGGATGTAACCTGCTCTAGATAATAACACATTTTAAAAAGATAAAAGCAAGGTTGAACATAACAACACATGCAAACTAAGAAGTCTATATAAGAACGAGGCTGGACTGAGAGAATGATTTTCTATGTGCGGAATATTCAATCGTAGTTGTTTTGCACGAAACTGGATTGTCTTCGAATAATTAAACTGAATAACACTGTCCAAATTTTAGCTTTGAATGTGAGAAATGCATACAGTAGGAACTTGTGGATCCTTGTTAAGAAAATTGCCTGGTCGAAGCATACCATAGAAGCTAATTAAACAGTTAAGTAAAATAGTCTATATAAATTTAACTGTCTCTTGATAAATAACAACATCTTGGGGGTAATTTTAACAGCACCTGATTGCGCATCCCCAATTGCTCTCTTGATGCCTCGGAGTAAGTGTTCTACATAACAATTGTCCTTCACGGGATCTGTAAAACCACAAGATTTATGCAGATGCTTGACTACTAGTATAATTAAGAGTCAATCTACGAGAAAACCATGCAAAGTGGTCCAGGTGATACTTTTGAAAACTGTCAAATAATTATGCATTCTCGAAAGATTTATGTATAGAAAGTTGTTTAACACCAATACAAAATTTCCGTACTGTTTCTATTTTTAGAAACAAGGAATTCTATTTTTAGTCTCATCTTAAAGTTCAAATTTTCTTATTTTCAATGGAAAAGTATCCACTTTTTATGATGCCACTCTGGAAAAATACGAATAGGCACTGTTATCATATGATATCAAGATAATGAATAGATCACCTTTTACTGAAATATTTGCTGAACAAAGCAAAATCATAGAAATTGGCACCTTGCCAAGAATTTTAAAAACATTTCGAATAATGCATATAGCTTTACTGCTTATATTTGGCGGTCTATTCCGTAAAAGTGAACGCCTAAATTTAATTAAATCCTTGATCTACTTGAATGAAATATTAAATAATATATGAATGGGTTAGCAAAAAACAGGTTAAGATTTTACAACCTTTGAAAGATTGCCTATTTTGGTGAAGATTTGCGTGCTTTACCAGATAACGTAATGTTTATTTGCATTTCTTTCTTTTGTTATCAACATCTATAGTTAGATGTTGGTCACACATAGTCTTAACACCAACAAAATTCAATGATTTGCTATTCAAGGTTAAATTTTCAGGTCAAAAATTATTAAATTCTTCACTTTATAAACTAAATGCCCTTCTTGGTACTCCAATGACTCCCACCCTTCCTCCCGCAACTTATGTTTCACTATATTTTAATTTATCTTGGCTTTTTAGTGGTCATACTTGTGACATAACACACATATTTCACTGAAAATACTACTTTTCTCATATATGCCTTCTCCAAGTATACAGTAGGCCTTTCTCCAAGAAACTGTGTCGTTGGCCTATCTTGAGAATTTTCCATATTTGTATTGAAATGACAAGGCACAACTTTTTAATATGATTTATTTATAATGTCACCCACAGTTCTGCCTCTACCTGTTCATAAGTCATGTCTTGAATAGAGTTGTTTTTATGCCAATCATTCATATGTTTACATAATAGAGAGTACAGACGAGGGAGATAATTACAGTAATATTTAAAAGTGGGGTTCCATAGGGGATATCTAAAGAAAATATGCTTTTTCGAAAATTACGGATAAAAATGGATTGTTTATTTAATTTTAATTGATTCTGATTTAAATAAGTTATTGCAAGTATTTATGTATACAATGTACAACTCTCTGACATTGTTTAGTTAAATTTTGTTCGAAATAAGCATGAAAATGAGTAAAAAATTTAGTTCAATTTTAACCATCTTTAAGCAACAAAACACATTAACTAGTAATTTGCAAAGCTAGATAATTAAAGGAATGAAAATTAAGTCCAAGATGGACTGATTTCAGCAGAAAAGGAATACTTTTAGGTGTTTACTTTCATAATATAGCTCAATGAAAAAGGCGGTCTAGTTACATCCATTTTTAAGTTGACATTACAAGCGCCTGGCTCGCTGCCAATTTCTTTGATTTTTATTAAATCAACATTTAGACAGTTTTATATAACTCAAACCTATGCATTTCAAAAAGATTTATGTCAATATATATTCTGTATTTCTCGAGAAATGCTACAGAAAAGGTGATTTTTGCAGTATGGAAACATGTTATGATTGGAAAATTTATTCTAAAAATAGAAAGCCTTGATTCTAAAAATAGAACAGTCTGAAGAATTTTTTTGATGTGGCCTATGACTTTTTATGTGGCTATCTTTCAAATACATATCACATTTTGTCATGCACTTTAAAAAAGTTGTTCCTGGACACAATTTTGATTTTTGCGTGGTTTTCTCATAGACAAGCTCTTAAGTAGTTTTGTATGGCTTGAAAACTGAAGATTTCACTGTAGCCGAAAATGCAATATACAACGGGATACCATATGTTGATATACAGTAGGTACTTCTGACAAAGACATGTTCTCACAAAAAGTAAAGTAACACTTTAACTGTGATCAGTAGACACGTTTCGTACTCTCTGCCCAGCCATGCCTTCTGAAGTTAATCACAGCCTTTTCAATGATGTTTCCCTGAGAGCCACCTAGACAATAACAATTTTAGACATATGATTCAATATTTCTAACACAGAAAAGGTTTAAAGGAAAACTTCGCCGAAAAAATGAACATTTGATATGTTATTATTCAAATAAAGAGAAACACTTTCGCCTCTTGATGTTTTATTATATTTTAAATTGAATTCACCGTGTCAAAAATGCACTTATGGAGGTCCGCCATCTTGTCACTATCTCGTCACTAGATGGTGATACTAGAGATCCCTTGACATCCAAGTACCTTAAAGTCGCCGTATGACTCGAAACGGTCAATGGCGGAAAGTTGTACTATAAGACGAGGTTCTCGCAAGATTACGTTTCGTATTCCTGATCTAAGCAAAAAACCCGACTTGTGTAACAAGTAGTTAACCAGTTTAAAGATTTCTACTTTATCCACAGCAGCAACAATTTCGTATGCGAAGATCATTTTGCAGAATGTTGCATGGAGGATAGTTTAATGTCAAGGTGACCTCATTTTTCATTTTTCCTCGAATTTTAGTTTGAATTGTGTACATAAACATTAATTAAACTGAAAATTATTCGTATTATTTTCAACTTGTATCGTGTAATCAGATTATGCAACTTATTGAACGACGTTCCGCTCTAATTTCGAATGACATTTTTAACTTCTAATCTTGTTAGCTTTTGAAAATGTCCGAATATTCATACCCTAAAGTCGGCTTCAAATGATTTAGTAATTGCAGTAAACATCCTGTTTGTTTTCCTGCTAATTCTGTTAATTACCCTTCATAAACGAGTAATGATTTACATGTAAAATTTTCACTTCCAGGTCCGCCATCTTGTCACTATCTCGTCACTAGATGGTGATACTAGAGATCCCTTGACATCCAAGTACCTTAAAGTCGCCGTATGACTCGAAACGGTCAATGGCGGAAAGTTGTACTATAAGACGAGGTTCTCGCAAGATTACGTTTCGTATTCCTGATCTAAGCAAAAAACCCGACTTGTGTAACAAGTAGTTAACCAGTTTAAAGATTTCTACTTTATCCACAGCAGCAACAATTTCGTATGCGAAGATCATTTTGCAGAATGTTGCATGGAGGATAGTTTAATGTCAAGGTGACCTCATTTTTCATTTTTCCTCGAATATTAGTTTGAATTGTGTACATAAACATTAATTAAACTGAAAATTATTCGTATTATTTTCAACTTGTATCGTGTAATCAGATTATGCAACTTATTGAACGACGTTCCGCTCTAATTTCGAATGACATTTTTAACTTCTAATCTTGTTAGCTTTTGAAAATGTCCGAATATTCATACCCTAAAGTCGGCTTCAAATGATTTAGTAATTGCAGTAAACATCCTGTTTGTTTTCCTGCTAATTCTGTTAATTACCCTTCATAAACGAGTAATGATTTACATGTAAAATTTTCACTTCCAGGTACAACTGCCGTTTCAAGACGTGCACAATTATCTTTGGCATCCAAGTAATGTGTTTTCCATTAAAACACTTTCAAAAATAACAGCCACCATCTCAAGTAAGCAATAAACCTGTCATTTAAAAGTACTTTATCAGAATGGGAACTCAAAGTATTTTTCAAATCTATCATAATGCGCAATGAGGAGCCGGCTTCTTGGATAACTTGTGATGCCCAGTTCAGTTTACCAATTGGTGATACTAGTTGACGCTTAGTCGCACGGCTCTTGCAACTGAAGTTTTGAAGCAAGTAATGCTGAAAAGTTGATCACCTGGAACTAATAATTACATGTCAGCTGCATCTATTAACACACCAAGAGAAATTAGTCTTTGCGCTGGTCTTCAATCTTGTCATAATTAATGTGCAAACCTAAAGAATGCAATACACTCAATAACTTTGTGAGTGAATCCTTACATTTACCATTGGACTCATCAATAATGAGAAAACATCTAAATAAGCAATACCAATGATATTGTGTAGTTTCATAATTCTACAAAGAGCACTGGAAAATGATTTAAATATACTAAGTGATTAAGATGCATCGAAATAGGGTTAGGTATCACAAAAGTAAGTGTATTCTGAATCCCCTTCGATTTCCAGTGTAAATTTGATTCGTGAATACGCATACTTCTGTAAGCATTTTTTAAATCCCCTAGCTTATTTAGGTTGCATGCATGGCGGAGATCTGTATATGAACATGATTTTACATATTTACTAAACTAATAATACTGCTTTTGGAAGGCATACTAACATCACAAATAAGACGGACAGAGTTTCCCTTAGGAATACAGCCTAATGCACTTGTAAGAGGCCTTATTTTTGTGACGACATAATTTCCATAAGACATTTCAGACTTTATTGCACTTTCTACGTTAACTTTATTTGATAATGCAGATGCAGAATTATCACAACACAATGCTTTTTGGAAAGGAAAATTAGCAACAATTGACAAAACATTTTGAATGTCATCCATTATAAACTTTTCTGAATCTGTTGACGGTAACATAGAATCCCATGCATGAAATTCAAACGAAACCTGGGCATAAGGTTAATACTTGCAAAATACTAATTCATTAAACCAGTCGGATTCGACTAATTCACACTTTCCTTTTTGAATGATCAACAGCCTTGTGGTATCGTGAAGAACAAATAGCGCAATTGTTGAACATGCGGCATCCGTCAAAGTCACATGCTCCAGAATTAAACTTTCTGCAGATTTCACGGCCATTACGTCAGAACGGACATCATTTTTTCGGTTGTTGCTTCCCGCCAAATCTATATTTCTAGACTTCAAGTTTTTTACATCGAATTCAGTGCCTTCATCGTAAGACTGTTTGGTCTAGGAACAAGATGGAAGTCTTTCTGGGTCTCAACACACTTAAAACCCTACTTGGATTGCGATTCACGGTACTCTTTATCGTAGAGTAGTACACTGTGCCATATATGATTCGAAGCTGGTCGGAAGATACTATGTGTATAGTGAATATATCCATTTATGCCCAAGCTCGCGAAACCCCGTTGTTTGATAGAAACCCGTCTTAAAGGGACTTTCTTTTTGTCTAACTGTAATTTAGCCCCATTTTCAATATCAACCACATACCCTTCCTCCTCGAAAGTCTTATGAGGTAAGGAACAATAAGTCTACAATTTGTTTACATTTTGACACATAGATATTTGAACCTGAAGCAGTGACAGACACCTGGCTGATACTCGGCTGTGGCTGTAGAGAAAGGGCTTGGGACAAGTCTGATTGTCGCTTGTGTAGTCTAGCTTTCTCAAGCTGACGCTAAAGATCATCATACTGGGATTTTAGCTTGGAAATTTCCCTCAACAAAATAGTATTTCTGGTGATTGTTTTAGATTTTACATTAGTATTGTCAATTTGAATAGCATTTCTGGTGATTGTTTTCATTTACACAATAGTATTGTCACTTTGAATTAATGTAAGACTAGCAGGTGTTGTTACCATGTCTTATTGACTGTTATGGACGCCCGTGGCCGGGCCTAAACTTATTTTAGAGTCAAATTCATGATTGTCATTTTTCTAGATAATGCTACCTGAAGCGCCTTGGTCCAAACCTGTGATTGCGCGTAATAAATCATCATGACGGTTGCCAGCATTTGTTCTTCGTGTTCGTAACATATTGAATGTAATAATCACATCTATTTTAGCAAAGCAAAAACATGTAGCCAAGCGGTGGCCATGCAGAAAATTTAACAATTCATATAGTAGCTGGTGGGCTCCGAAAAATTTCCGTAAAAGGGAATTTACAAAAATTCTACATTATTGACTATTGACGAATGCGTACTTGACCAGAGGCGAGTTATCCGCAAAATTATGTGTTGAATGTGTTGAATATGTTTGAATAAAAATATATAATGAGTCTTAATATGTCTCAAACTCAAAGTTGTTAAGTATCAATAAACAATTAAATCCTTCAAGATATTGTAATCCTTGTTTAAATCTACTTGACAACGAAATGTTTAACTATAATACAGTAACACAATTGATTCTTGAGTCCCAGATTTATATTGAGCTAAAACTACGAAGTCTCAAGTCACGTCTCAAATATTTTTTTGTCGCAAAATAAGGAACTAAAGTTGTTCCTAGAAGAACACAAATCAAAAACAAGTGGTCGCATTGTCAGGGAGTGTCGGTTGTCAATTCGTATCCTAAAGTAAACTTACTAAAAATTTATTAACGAGGTAGGTTGGCTACAATATTTTTGTATTTTGTTTTTGTTTATGAGAAAACTTAAGTAGTAGTAATTCTACTGATCAAAGCAATTGGTTTTTTTTTCTAGTAATAATTTAAAACCTTTTTGCCAGTATAATAATTTGTACCAAATGGTTAAAACAAGAATGAATTATATTATTTGATATAACCGAAAAATCATTTGTATTTTTAAGGATCAAACATGGTCAGGAGGCATTTAGTAATGTACAGTTATGTTGCAAACGATTAATGAAATATCAAAAAGATGAAAACATCAGCAGTTGCTATAGTAATGAGATACAATCTTTACCTTCTTACTTAGTTAACATATTGCTGATGTTGCTTTTTCAAGATACGATAAACAATTGTGTGAGATTGATTTATATCATGAAAAAAAGAACATTGGTACATTGATACGATTCTCGGGATTAATACTTTAGCCTGAAATTTACTAATTTCACAACTTATTGTTACTCACAATAAAATACTAAATAGATTTGAAAGTGGGGAGAGGTGTACCAGTAGTTTTTTCTGTATACACTTGTCCTGAATATAGCTAAAATACTGCTTGCTGGAAGTAAAGCAAACGTCCAATCAATCAATAATACAAACCAAATAAAGCAAATATTGATTCAGATGTTTCTTGAAAAGCAATAGTTGCATAATTAAGGTATATTTACATTTAACAACTAAAATGATGTTTTGTTTATATATCGACGTTTTAATTATTAAAAAGATAACATTAAAACATACATGTGCATATAAAATATTACAGCTTGTTTTGGTGATTTATAAAACAACAAAGACCGCTTTTCAGACAAATTTTATCCTTGTAATGGTGTTAAAAATTTCATTTTAAGCCATTTACATGCTATTATTACTGAAATAGGAATCAGTGGCCCAGCGTTAAAGGTTGTTTAGTCATATTATATTGATCACTGTCCTTAGAAAACAACTGATTAATTGATAAAGATTGCCAGTTTTCTTGTCAAAGGTCGATGGTTTAAACCAGGTACCTCAGATATGTCCCCAATAAAAACTGGACAACATGACATAGCTGAAAAATTACCGACTGCACAGTTTTAAGCCTTAAATAAAAATAATTTTTTGTTAAAATATACCTTAATTATTAAGCTGAAGTTAACAGAAATAGTTGTATATACATAATATAATATAACATAAAAAAGACAAATGAAATTAGTGTATTATTTTAAAAATCCAATAAAGATTAAAATAAATGTTTACAAAATTGCGAAACCTAAGTTGGTTTTATACCACTGATATAAAAATAGAAATAGTTGTATATACATATGTGGACAAGCTGACTTATAATTTAATTTTTTTATAAGCAAAAGTTTTCTATTAGTTTATCATATCATGTTAATTACATGTTGACTCTACAATGCCTTGAGAAACTATACGCTTCAATGCATTTGAAATTTTCATTAGGGTATTCTGAAATCTGCTCACATCTTATTATTGGTCCAACTTGTATACCTTGGGTCTTTGCTATATCTAGTTTTCACTAGTTGAATCTAGATTTAGTAATATATATTGTGTGAAATTGGTCTTTTATTTTAATGTGGAATTAGAAGCCCAAAGGTATGTCACTAGTGAGCAGGAGCCAGCATATAAGGTATTTATAATGTTTCACTTTCTTTACTTTTACTTTTTCCATTTTCTTGCTGGCAGTTTGCAAGTTTAAAAGATTTTGTAAAGTAATGTTTCATTTTAATACTTCATTACATTAATTTGAATTTCATTGATTAAGTTTTAACATATTGATCCAGTACATTACTATAGTGAGTACTTTTTAAGGGTAATCACAGTCCATTTGTGTATTATTATAATTTACCGTGGCTATATATATCATGATGAGTTGTTCTTAATTAGGTGTTTATTATATTGATTTGTTTTAAACCGTATTTTGCCATTCATTTTCACGTAGAATAACTTGAATGTTTACAAAATGATTTGTCAACATTTTGCATATACTTTGCGTACGTATAGTGAATCCAAGTTGTATTGCTGATATTTGCACTGAATATTAGGATTGATGCTGATATTGGCAATATAATATGATTTGTTTGCATAATTATTAATTATTGTTTATTTTGTCTTTTGTAGATCGGTCATTGCTTTCATTTATATATAATAAACATCATCCACATTCGTTTTCTATATTAATACATAAAAAGCCTGGCCACTTGGTTACACATAATATAATATAAAAAAGACAACTGAAATGGTGTATTATTTTAAAAAATCCAACCAAGATTAAAATAAATAATTATTTACAAAAGTCCTATAAGCCCATAGCGAACAATATGAACTTTTCCAAAAAGTATATAGGCCACTAGTATTACATTATAAACTGTGGCAGTTTAAAGGAATTCTGTAAAGGAATTTTCATGGTACATTGCAATATGTGGTAGAGCATTTGTATACCAGAAAGTGTCATAGACAGGCATTTACAATTAGTGACCCAGTTTGTAAATTTTAATGTGTTATTTAAAGCAAAACAAAGGCAAAACTTTCCTAAAAATAATTAAAAGATACACGTAGTAATTTTTAAAATTTTAAAATGTGTCCTCAAGATTGGACATCTTATAACGTTCATTGTTGTTTATGATTTCTTACAAGTACATAGTATATACAATTAATCTTTTAAATGTTTACAACTGTTTCGTATTACAGATGTTTTGTAAATATTTTTTGTTAATTTCCTTTGATTAGATGAAGCAAGTGTAGAAGATAACTAAGATATTAATTTTGTATTCATACTATTGTGGTGCTGTAGTTTTTGTAGAGTTTGGCACCTTTCTGTACAAGTAAATTAATTAATTTGGACTTTTCACGACATGTTTTCTTTGCCTAAATATAACGGTGTGCGATCAAAACAATCCTTTAAATTCAAATCAGCTCCTTTATCAACCAGTAAAGAAACTATTGATAAATGACCATCTTCACAGGCTGCTGACAGTGGAGAATAAAGATAAGTTGTCTGATGAATATCAGCTCCTTTAGCAATCAGTAAAGTGACTATTGGTAAATGACCACCTATGCAGGCTGCTGATAAGGGTGAGTACGTATATGTTGTGTGATGAATATCAGCTCCTTTATCAATCAGTAAAGCAACTATTGGTAAATGACCACTTTTACAGGCTGCTGATAGAGGTGAATACATTTTTGTTGTATGATTAATATCAGCTCCTTTATCGATCAGTAAAGTAATTATTAGTAAATGACCACCTTCACAGGCTGCTGAAAGATGTGAATACCTATTTGTGGTCTTATGAATATCAGCTCCTTTATCAATTAGTAAAGTAACTATTGCTAAATGACCACCTTTACAGGCTGCTGATAGAGGTGAATACATTTGTGTTGTTTGATTAATATCGGCTCCTTTATCAATCAGTAAAGTAACTATTGGTAAATGACCACCTTCACAAGCTGCTGAAAGAGTTGAATACGTATTTGTGGTCTGATGAATATCAGCTCCTTTACCAATTAGTGAAGTAACTATTGCTAAATGACCACCTTTACAGGCTGCTGATAGAGGTGAATACATTTTTGTTGTTTGATTAATATCAGCTCCTTTCTCAATCAATAAAGTAGCTATTAGTAATTGACCACCTTCCAAGGCTGCTGAAAGAGGTGAACACGTATCTGTGGTCTGATGAATATCAGCTCCTTTATCAATCATTAAAGTAACTATTGGTAAATGACCACCTTCACAAGCTGCTGAAAGAGGTGAATAC
Source organism: Limnoperna fortunei (assembly GCA_944474755.1). NCBI lineage: Eukaryota > Metazoa > Mollusca > Bivalvia > Mytilida > Modiolidae > Limnoperna > Limnoperna fortunei. The sequence continues at coordinate 13,726,371 of OX104119.1, read as the reverse complement.
GTATTTGTGGTCTGATGAATATCAGCTCCTTTACCAATTAGTGAAGTAACTATTGCTAAATGACCACCTTTACAGGCTGCTGATAGAGGTGAATACATTTTTGTTGTTTGATTAATATCAGCTCCTTTCTCAATCAATAAAGTAGCTATTAGTAATTGACCACCTTCCAAGGCTGCTGAAAGAGGTGAACACGTATCTGTGGTCTGATGAATATCAGCTCCTTTATCAATCAGTAAAGCAACTATTGGTAAATGACCACTTTTACAGGCTGCTGATAGAGGTGAATACATTTTTGTTGTATGATTAATATCAGCTCCTTTATCGATCAGTAAAGTAATTATTAGTAAATGACCACCTTCACAGGCTGCTGAAAGAGGTGAATACCTATTTGTGGTCTTATGAATATCAGCTCCTTTATCAATTAGTAAAGTAACTATTGCTAAATGACCACCTTTACAGGCTACTGATAGAGGTGAATACATTTGTGTTGTTTGATTAATATCGGCTCCTTTATCAATCAGTAAAGTAACTATTGGTAAATGACCACCTTCACAAGCTGCTGAAAGAGGTAAATACGTATTTGTGGTCTGATGAATATCAGCTCCTTTACCAATTAGTGAAGTAACTATTGCTAAATGACCACCTTTACAGGCTGCTGATAGAGGTGAATACATTTGTGTTGTTTGATTATTATCGGCTCCTTTATCAATCAATAAAGTAACTATTGGTAAATGACCACCTTCACAAGCTGCTGAAAGAGGTAAATACGTATTTGTGGTCTGATGAATATCAGCTCCTTTACCAATAAGTGAAGTAACTATTGCTAAATGACCACCTTTGCAGGCTGCTGATAGAGGTGAATACATTTTTGTTGTTTGATTAATATCAGCTCCTTTCTCAATCAATAAAGTAGCTATTAGTAATTGACCACCTTCCAAGGCTGCTGAAAGAGGTGAACACGTATCTGTGGTCTGATGAATATCAGCTCCTTTATCAATCATTAAAGTAACTATTGGTAAATGACCACCTTCACAGGCTGCTGATAGAGGTGAATACATTTTTGATGGAAGACTAATATCAGCTCCTTTCTCAATCAGTAAAGTAACTATTCGTAAATCACCACCTTCACAGGCTGTTGATAGAGGTGAATACGTAGCTGTTGCATGATAAATATCAGCTCCTTTTTCAATCAGTAAAGTAACTATTGGTAAATGGCCACCTTTACATGTTGATATAAGAGGTGAATACATGTTTGTTTTCTGATGGATATCAGCTCCTTTATCAATAAGCAAAGTAACTATTGGTAATTCACCACCTTCACAGGCTGCTGATAGAGGTGAATACGTATCTGTTGCATGATGAATATCAGCTCCTTTATCAATCAGTAAAGAAACTATTGGCATATGACCACCTATGCATGCTGCTGATAGAGATGAATGCGTACTTGTTGTCTGATAAATATCAGCTCCTTTATCAATCAGTAAAATAACTATTTCTAAATGACCACCTTCACATGCTGCTGATAAAGGTGAAATAGTATTTGTTGTCTTATTAATTTCAGCTCCTTTATCAATCAGCAAAGTAACTATTGGAATACGAACACCTTTACATGCTGCTGATAAAGGTGAATACGCGTATGTTGTCTGATGAATATCAGCTCCTTTATCAATCAGAAAAGTAACTATATCTAAATGACCACCTTTACATGCTAATATAAGAGGAGTGTACATGTTCATTATCTGATTAATATCAGCTCCTTTTTCAATCAGTAAAGTAACTATTGGTATATGACCACCTTCACATGCTGCTGATAGAGGTGAATACATGTTTGTTGTGTGATTAATGTTAGCCCCTCTATCAGTCAGCAAAGTAACTATTGGTAAATGACCACCTTGACATGCTGATATAAGAGGTAAATACATGTTTGTTAACTGATGAATATCAGCTCCTTTTTCAATCAGAAAAGTAACTATATCTAAATGACCACCTTGACATGCTAATATAAGAGGAGTGTACATGTTCATTATCTGATTAATATCAGCTCTTTTTTCAATCAGTAAAGTAACTATTGGTATATGACCACCTTCACATGCTGCTGATAGAGGTGAATACATGTTTGTTGTGTGATTAATGTTAGCCCCTCTATCAATCAGCAAAGTAACTATTGGTAAATGACCACCTTGACATGCTGATATAAGAGGTAAATACATGTTTGTTAACTGATGAATATCAGCTCCTTTTTCAATCAGTAAAGTAACTATTGGTAAATGACCACCTATGCAGGCTGCTAATAGAGGTGGATACGTATTTGTTGTCTGCTGCATATCAGCTCCTCTATCAATCAGTAAAGTAACTATTGGTAAATGACCACCTTTACAGGCTGCAGATAGTGGTGAATAAACTTTTGTTGTCTGATGAATATCAGCTCCTTTATCAACCAGTAAAGTAACTATTGGTATATGACCACCTATGCAGGCTGCTGAAAGAGGTGAATGCGTATTTGTTGACTGATGAATATCTGCTCCTTTATCAATCAGTAAAGTAACTATTGTTAAATGACCACCTTTACAGGCTGCTGATAGAGGTGAATACGTATCTGTTGTCTGATGAATATCAGCTCCTTTATCAATCAGTAAAGTAACTATTGGTAAATGACCACTTTTGCAGACTGCTGTTAGAGGTGAAAATATTTTTTGTGGTTGATTAATTCTAGCTCCTTTATCAATCAGCAAAGTAACTATTTGTAAATGACCATTTTTACAGGCTGCTGATAGACGTGAATACATGCTTGTTATCTGATGAATATCAGCTCCTTTATCAATCAGTAAAGTAACTATCGATATATGACCACCTATGCAGGCTGCTAATAGAGTTGAATACGTATCTGTTGTCTGATGAATATTAGCTCCTTTGGCAATCAGTAAAGTAACTATTGGTAAATGGCCACCTTCACAGGCTGCTAATAGAGGTGAATACATTTTTGTTGTCTGATGAATATCAGCTCCTTTATCGATCAGTAAAGTAATTATTGGTATATGACCACCTATGCAGGCTGCTGATAGAGGTGAATGTGTAACTGTTGTCTGATCAATATCAGCTCCTTTATCAATCAGTAAAGTAACTATTTGTAAATGACCATCTATACAGGCGGCTGATAGAGTTAAAAACGTTTTTGTTGTCCGATGAATATCAGCCCCTTTATCAATCAGTAAAGTTACTATTGGTAAATGACCATAATTACATGCATCCAAAAGTGGTGTTGAAAAAAGTCTTGAAAAATTTACATGGGCACCCATGTTTATAAGATCTTTTACAATATCTACATTTCCACCGTAACATGCAAATTGTAGTAATTCATTATAATTGACGTCAGATTTTTGTTCTATTAAAAATCCAAACATATCATAATAACCTGCTTCACAAACAATGGAAAGTGCTGATTGCAGATCATGACTAGATACTCTATGATGACTTGAATCTGCCTCTTTAACATGAGTAATCAGCTTCTTTCTAAACTTCCTAAACTTCATCTGATCGTAGTTTAACACACTAATATAGGCCCCATTTTTCCAGAATTCTGAACTTCTTTTAAAGAAATCAGCTTCATTGTCAATGGATATGATGACCTTAAATTTGTCATGATCTTCATTTAAGCTTTCTAGTTGAGTTCGCTCCCCTAACACTGAGACTTTTGCATGTTTGATAAAAAGTTTTTGATTGTTCATTCCATAATAATGACAAAGAAAATCAAACATTTTGTTATGAATGATTGTAAAACATATGTTATCATATTTTACAGTTTTGTCAGGTTGTACAAAGTTCTCTGTTTTTTTAACATAAGTTCCAACGAGCGACTCGAGTTGGCCTTTGATATACATATATGTCAAAAGTTGAAACGCATGTTCTACGTACGTAAATCATATGTAAAACATATGTGGACTTACATGTGTTTTACGTACGTGTATGTTTTATGTGTAATTTAGGTATAACCTGTTATATATATATAGTTGCAGTAGAAGTAAATACTGAAAATATTTTTTGGTGGTTCTCAGTTATGGCATTCCAGCAGAGTTTATGTAATGTCTGTACATGATGTTTTGCATAATTGAAATACATGTGAGTCATGTGATTACAATTAAATATTGTAGGCTATTAATAAAAAAATGATAATAAGTTTGAATATATTTTAATTTTTGGAGTAGCTGTATTTTGTCATTCACGCATTTCTTGCTTGTCATTCACACTTCATTTCTTTTTTTTGTCTTGTCACACTTCATTTTCTGAAAATAAAACAAATAAAAATTATTCCACCACTTATTATATGCACAAGTTTTTTCATTCTAAAATCATACAGAAAAATATTTGCATGTAAACTGTACAGACAGAGTACACAAGGCTATACTAGCTTTATCTTGCAGTCAATACATTTGCTATGCAAAAAAAGGTAGCCTAATAAAGTCTTCTAGTACACTTGTTCTCACTTCCAATGATATTTTGTATATAATAAATGAATATTACCTTTTTGTTGAAGATGTTTGGTGACCCGACGGATGTCGAATCTCCTCAATCTTTCCCATTTGTCATCATGACTTGCCTCAGTGACTTCTGTGTGGAATTCTTTAAAAGAAGACCAGAAGTCACTGAAGCACTCCATCTCACTCTCCACATTCATCAATTTTTTTTTATGTAGAAATGATCTCTAAAAATAAAAGAAAATAAAACAACCACATAAAATATTATTATTTGAAACTCTATTATATGTGTAGACAACAAAATGCAGAAAATTTATGAAAAAAAAATTCTCAAAAAAGAACAATATGGACATAACAATTTAATACCGTAAAATTAGGAGAGAGCTGTTTTGTTTTTCTAATATTTATTGGTATCCAGTGACTTGATGGTTGCAAACTGACTTAACTGGCAAGGTGTATATGCAAAAACAGAAAACACAGAAAACAGATATTTGTTCATATCAAATTGCAAATCTTCCAATACATTATGGTTATGTTTATTCCAATCCAATGCAATGATAATACAAAATCTGACACAACTGACTAAAATGAGATATTTACAGGAAATAATGTCAGCATTGTATTAATGTTGAATGGCATCAAACATGGCATTGATACCTTGAAATTATGATTACACATGTATCTACTGCAGAAAATGAGAGTGGACAACATAATTCTGATGTAATGTTGCAATGTTAAAAACATTGAAACTAATAACTCGTACACTGTCAGATGCACATAAATTTTGTTCACACACTGCTGAGAATTCAATTGACAACTGCATAAAAATCAGATGAAAAATATTTAATAAGGAACTGTATAAACTGAAAGGCATCATTTAATGGTCTGTCACTTCAAAACAAATACATGTATTGTCATTGTCTCGGCCACATTTAATCATTGTGATCAAAGTGAATGAAAACATGAATAGCATATAAAGGAACTACATTTATTGAGAAAAATTCTCATAAAGCCCAGTTTAAACTTACTAAAACAAGTGCAAATTGTATCCTTTCTGGGGCACAGACATCTTCCACTCCACAACAGTAGGTCCCCAACAAAACCCTACAAAATTCCTCTATGGTGAGCCCCTGCAGGTCATTCTTTTCACCTTTAATTTCATTTATGATCTGACAACAAACATTTTTCATTATATGGATGAAACAAAATCTACATTAATATATAGAAAAGTCATCGCTTGGAGACTATAAAGTACTATTCTTCTATAGGTACCTAAACTATAATATATGGTAATTAAGAAGTTCGGATAGTATTGCGTATTCAATACTAAGTCCCGTACCTGCAAATTAAGAAATTTGCTTTGTCCAAGGGACATAATTTGGTCAAAAATCATTGGACCGGAACTACAATCAGCAAATCATGGTTGACTCACATACCAAATATCATCTTAATATTTGTGACGGTTTAAAAAACATGTTTCAAGGTCTGAAGGACATTCTGCAAACCTATAGTCCCCTTTAGCAATAAATATTTATTTATTACAAGATATGTTACAACAATACTGTGTCCTGGAGTATGAACATTTTGCAGATAATTACATTATGGTGACTAGTTTGATCTATCTTACATTTTCATAGTACAATTTAGGTTCTATGATAGAAAGTTTAACTGATCTATGAATCATTACTTAAAATATAATTCATTTGGGAATGAATATATACTGATTTTATCACCGGTTAGCCATTTATGTCCAATATTTTATCCCGAGCGAGGCATAAAGGGCAAACCCGTGGTAAAATCAGTATATATTCTTGACCCTACTGAATTATTTTGATTCTAATAGGACATATATATTAACTTTTTGTAACAACGTAACCTTTGAGTTGAAGAATTTGTCGGCCATTTAGGAAAAAAATTTGATTGTGACGTTAAAATATGGGGAAAATCTTACTATGACGTCACCATCCAGAGTGATGATCGTTTATGATTGATTATGAATATATACTCGTTTTACACCTGGTGTGGACTCGAAGTGTTTTAGGCACGTCATATTAGAATGCTACATTTATCACAGCTGCCTGATCTTACAGCAAACACTTCTTATACACCCTACAAACAAACAAACCACAGGCTTTGAAGAACCTGTATAGCTCAAATGAGGCACTGAACACATTGTTATACAACAGAATACTTTTGTTGCATTTCTGTCTAATGTTATAATAGGGGCCTCGGTGGCCAAAGGGTAAAGGTAGTTAGTTATCCAATACTAATCAGGTGCCTATCAACACTGTGGCTGCAGGTTCGAGTCTCGCGGTGCACAGGGTGTGCTCGAACTCCAAATTAAATTGACAAGAATTGCCAATTTTTTTGTACTGAAGGTCAAGGGGTTTCTTCACTTATTAAGGCTTCTTTCCATTTAAAAAGTGGTTGCCATGAAATAGCTGAAAAATTACTGAAAGTAGCATTTAACAACATTTGAAGCTGTACGTCAAGTGTGCTCGAATATGTCAATGGAACTCCCAAAATCTGAAAGTTCTTAACTTCATTATTTTTATTTGACATCAAACAAATATACTGGTACTTAAATAATGGCATACTCACTCTCCTTCTAAGCTGATTTCTGAAGTCAGTGAAACGGCATGTTGACCACTGCACAACATCTTTATACGCATTGGTATTGCCCCCAAAACCTTCACTTCTTAAACATCTTGTTACTTCATTCTGTAAAGTTCAAACGTACTTAAAATGAAGCTAACCCATGGTAAAAGTAGAAAACGGATTTTGTGAGTTTTAGTCTGAATTCTGCCAAGCTGTGGTTGGCTATAATCTTAATTGGCAAAGATTGCTACTTAACCTGTCAAAGGTAGGGGTTCTCCCTCTATCGATCGATTAAAACTGAATGTCATGATTAATTAGACAAATTGCTGGAAGAGGAATAAAACCGCATACACGAAAATGAAAAAGTCTAGGTCATGGTGGCTATGTTGACCAGTCAAACTCATCAAACAAAATTATGAAAGGGGACATATAAAATGTATTCCATTTTGATTTAGTTCAGTTAAGTGATTCAATTTAAGAGAATTGTTTTTTAATTCAACTATTTATCTGGCCATGGTAGACACCTCAATTAATATCCATCCTACACTAATCAAACACAAGTCTGAAAGAGGATCATTTTAAGATAGGACCAACAGTGAAGATCCTATGTCAATATATCTTATAGTTATGAAGATCAATAGCTGACCATTTTGCAACAACTTTTATTGTGACATCTTTTACGGTTTCAAATTTTATCTGCACACAAGCTTTTTTATGACAGGGGAAATAACTCTGTAAAGAAAAAGTGTTCGGTGTGCCAGGGTTAACTGCGAAATACAAGAAGGTCTTTCCACTGTAGTGGGAAAGACCTTAATAATTATAATAATAATAATAATAATAATAATAATAAGACTAATAACAATAAGTCTTTCCACTCTGAAATAATAATAATAAGTAGGTAATAATCACCTTGAATTCAACATCTGTTTGTGTATTTAGCCATGGACTTTTGCTAAACTTGTCCTTTAGAAAGATGTTCAATTTTTTCTGCAAAAAAATATCTCACATCAGCATATGAAAGTTAACAAGTGACTCTGTGAGCTAATGCTCACTAGTGATACAACACCAAAAAAGTATTCAGTAAACAGGAAGTAGATGTCCAAGTAGCATGAAATCACTATACACCATATGGTACTATAGGATAAAGCAATATATTATACTTCACACAAAAATCTAGACTTTTCATTGCATATTTGATATAAGACATTCCTCTCTTACCCCGCACCTTTGGTTGCAACGATATATCACCCCGTCTCCAGAAAATGTTGCATTTCAATATACTGAAAAGTGTATTCAGTATAATATAACACATACTGCCAGGAGTGGAGGGTGTTATGTCAAAATATCACCCTTATTAAATATATCACCCTCGACTACGTCTAGTTAAATTTTATGTCCATTGAGAAATAATTGGTCAAAAAGTGCTTTAAATGGTATTTTTATTTTAACAATTAATAAATTGAAGTAATAATATTTGGTATAGGACTTCCATTACTATTTTTTAATTTTATGGTAATGAAGAGTTAATAATGAAAGAAATTATTATTAAATTTACCATACTTAAGATATCTATTTTGAAATTTTAACAAAAAATGGCAGATGGTGTCCTGCATCCCCTTAAGCCAACTTGAACTCAACATAAGAGTTTGATTATTTACCTTAAAAGAAGAAGTCTCAACAGTGAAGTGTCCACTAGATTTCTTTAAAGTAAGCAATTCCTTACTTAATTTCTCCAGTTTATCGTCCATTTGTTTCAACTGAGCTACTATTAATAAAAGATGAAAGCATAAAATTTACTCTGACTAAATCATTAACAATAATTTTAATACAAGAATTTCTCATTGTGCACAAAAATTCTGACTACTACGAAATTTAAATTACAACACAATGCCTAGAATAACCTTTCTGATAACAACAGATACAGCTTGGTGTAATATTTGGCTTATTGTAATTCCATCATAAATTACAACGAAATTGATAAAGCTCCAAACGAATTCCCTGAAGGCTTCATCGAAAATATTTGTCACCTTATTAACCCAAATATACAGCATGATATCATTAAAAATAAACTTAGGCAGGGTAAAAGACTTATTGGTTTGACAAAAACAACTGTGATAAGGAAAGATTATTACACATGTATATAGATGCATGATTGCTAAAAGAAGTAATATTCTTAATTTAGGTTCCTATTATAAATGACTTGAGATGACATTAAAGGGTCTTAATGAAGAGATCAAAGTGTTATTTTTACATGAATTGATCCTTGTGAAGTTGTGTGTACATGTACTCTTTTGTTTTTACCAACTATTTTTTAACTTACATATCTGTTTCCCAAGATTGACTGAAATGGGCTCAGACTCTGCTGACACATTTTCGAACAAATCTTGAGACCTATATCCTTGTTCTTCTTGAGATTCCTGGCAATAAAATTGTTTATGTTGACAGAAATTTGGACTGTTGTTTTCCCCCCCCCCCCCCCCCCGTTTTCCCTTTTAAAAAAAAATGTATTACTCTGTATAATGCCAATATAGATTTTATATTGTGGAAAATTATCTGCTTCTCGTGTAAACAGTTTATTTAACTCCTGTGCAGTAAGTCATGCGGTACAGTAGGTTCAGTATTTCGAATTTCGGCAATTTTCCTTCATTCGCCAATGGCAATGTAAACCATGAATCCAAATGAAGTGAACTGTAGAAATTTTGCATTTATTTCTCAAAACAAATGAATCCTGAATAAAACTATACGTCACTTTCAAGCGAATTAGCGTACACTGAAAAAGTAACACCGCGAAAGACATTATTTCATCGCCGAAATTGTATAATGCGCGAGTGCTATACCCATATTGCCATCAGTTAAATGATTTATGTTTTACTTTTAATGTACTTAAAAAGACAATTTGTTCTATGTTTTTTGTTTCAAAATATTGATTCCATAAAGTAATAAAAATACTCACTTCAAAGGCGTTCATTTTTAGTCTTCTGTCAAATGACGTCACGATTCTTTTGCTCTAGTCACTAATGTAAGTTGTCGTCTGTCAAATGACGTCACGACTCTTTTGGGCCCCTCTTGTGTTATCATCTTTGAAAACGAACAACCCGGTTTGTTTGTAAACAGTAACACACGTACAGTTTACAGTATGTTTTGCCCGACGTGTAATTTTACAACCAGCAGGAAAAGTCATTATGAAAGACATTTGCAGTCCATTCAGCATAATAAATATGCTTTCCTTAATGTCCGAAGATGTGATTGATGCCAGTAAATCGCCCGACTTCAACGACGATAAAAAGAACGAAACAACAGTAGGCCAGGTTGAGTCCTACTCCCACAGTCGAAAAAAAACTATTAATTTACTCGAAAACAATTTAGAATATGATACAACGTGTATTCAAGAGGATGAAGAAATTGAACAACATCTACTTAATGACACGTCTGCAGAATCCACTACAACAACGGAATGGTATCCATTTTCTTCAAAATCGGAGTATCTGCTGTATGTCTTTATGAACTCAACTACCCACCCAGTGGTAAGTGAATAAAATTATATTTATAGTATGTCTTAGTAGATTGTAAAATCTGTTTACAAGTATTCCAGTCTAATCCAAAACAACCCAGGGTGAACAGTCATGTAATTGGGACAAAAAGATCAAAATCATTAAATAGTCCACCATGGAAGCGCATGAGATAGCAATTCAACATACAAACAGATTAATATCACTAAATAGACAAACAAGGCATACAAACACACAGAGCTATCATATCCCACAATGTAAAACAGACTACAGAAAATATTCATTTTTCCCCAGAACAATTACACAGTGGAACACTCTCCCTGACCACGTCATCAAAGCTGACTCTGTGGACTCTTTCAAGCTAGCCATTCAAAAACAAAAATAACAATAAATAAATTTTTCATGTATTCTATTGTTGCTGTTTTTGTTTCAGAGTGATGAAGTTGTAAATTTGTTTTATTCATGATGAAAGAGCTTGGTGTCTCCAATGTACCAGCATTAAAAACTTTAAAAAAAAAGAAGTTTGAAACCTACAGTTGGGAAAATTTGATTACAAAGGTATAGATGTTAAAATAACCTGAATACAGTTTTAACCATTCTTATATGAATGCATTTGATTAGTTTAATGAAATAACATCATAATTAAATTAAATTGTGACCGTGGAACTATTAAGCTCTCGCAGTACAGGGAATACAGAAATTGTACTGCAATTTTCATTATTCAAAATAATTTATAAATATTTTATTGAGTATCTCATGCAATGACAAATTTAGAATTTATTTTCAGCTTCCCTGTGTATCCAGAATTTATGGATATAAAGTACATCTACTCTTTTTATTTCAGGGTGCAAGTAAAGAAAACTCACCAGTATTTATCATAAAGCCATCAGAAATTTTGAAACTGGCAATTGCAAATCCTGAAATTTCTAAAAGACTGATCAGGTTTGGAACTTTGTAGTATTTGTTTTTAAACATTCACCACTTAAGACATAATGCAGAGTTTTGATAATAATAGTAAATGTTTCACTGTTTATTATTTGAAGTATTCCTTAAATGTTCGTGTAGTTTGCATTTATCAAGAAAGCAAGTGCAAGATTGAATTTCATTGACTGATTTAACTCAGTCTTATATTGAAAGGAAGTATTCTTAACTGAGTTGGGGGGGGGGGGGAGCACAAAAATTTTTCTGTTAAAAAGTCTGTTATCTGTTTTCTTAAAAATTGATACTGTTGTTAACTTATATAATGAAGATAAAAACCCTGTTAGTTTGCTGGTAATAGTCAGAACACTGTTAACTTTATTTTATTCACCACTTTTGTTGATGTAATTGAGTTTTCCTATTAAGGGAGGACTGTACGTAAGATCCCATATTGATCCATACTAGTTACTATGGAAACACTGCTTAATGTATGCATATTCTTGCAGCTGTTATCTTAATTATCTAACAATGAAGGTTTATGTACAAATTTATGTTTTTTATTCATTTTTGTTATGTGATGATGCTCTATATGATCTCTTCACTTATATACCAGTTTCTTAGATTTTTTGTGGGTTTTGAAATTTTTGTCTTAATATTTATCGTTTAGAAGCCCAGATTATTCAGATGTTATTAGTCATCCGTCAAATGCTGAAAAATGGAAGAAAGACATAGACTTCATCTCAGAAACACATGATAAACCTGTAGTGACTATGCCAATTAACCTCTTTCTTGATGATACCTCTACCCATAAGAGTCGTAGATGGATGGCATTTCACTGCATTCAAATGCAGTTGTCTGGTAATTATTGGTCATAGTAAACTTATCAGGGGCTTTAAAGTAAAAACCAAATGATTGCACTATACTCACAACCATTTTTTACTGTTAAACTTCAGCTTTATGTCTTTGACTTTTATATCTACCTTTATAAACAACAATACAGGTATACAATATTCTTACATATGTCAGAAAATATAAAATTTATTTGTATGAGCTTAAGAAACGGATAGAAATGCATGGCTTTTATCCTGCAAACAAAAAATACAAATTATATGCTAAAACACAAAGTTGCACTACCAGTTGATTTCCAACTAGAAATAATTTTCCACATGTATTCTAATGATAGCATGATGTTATAAACAAATATTATATTCAACAACTTGTTGTAAACCAGAACTAAATACAAACTATCATAAGAAGTTAGGGTTAGGGTACCAGAAGATTTTATTCTGCATTGGCAAATAAAACAAAAGTTTATTTGGCTACTTTAATTGTACAGCAAATGTAATGATTGCAGGATAAACTTATATGTACAAGTATTTCTATATCAGATGTTTCATCGAGTACATGAATTGTATGATACAGTTAAAAACTAGAAGCTATATGAACTTTATTATTGAAGAGTGATTTTTGTATCGATTTTATTATAGGTCTACCACTGGATATTAGACATCAACAGGGTAACATCCAGTTTTTGGGAGCTTCAGAAAAAGTGGACATCATGGATGTTGCTAAAGTAGTTGTTGAAGACATAAAAGATCTTCAGTTGTTAGTATTTTTCAGTCAGTAACAATTTTGTATAAAATTTTTCTCAGCAATGATAAACGATACAGTACTGAAATTTCATAAATAGCTTTGTATGCTCATGATGTGAGATTTATTTTCAGACCTCTCCGAGAGGCCTTAGTAGCCTAGTGGTTAAGGTAGTTAGTCATCTACTATTGACCAAGTGCATTCCAACTCTGAGGTTGCCTTCGAGTCTCACTGTGGGCAGGGTGTGTGCTCAACTTGATTGACAAGGAAAGCTGAAAGTGATGTTAAACCAAAAAAAAGACTTATATGAATTAGCATTTATAGCTCACAGTAACTAATTTAATTTTTATTTAACGACTGATTATTGAAAAGAAGATATATAACCTATTGAATATTACTACAACGAAATGAATAGAGATATTGATTTTGGGGTTTAATTTTGTTTTGAAATGTAGAAATGGAATTGAAAGCTATGATGTAGACCATGCATTGTAAAGTCCTGTATTGACAATATAGTGGCTGATTTCAACATTCTTTCACTCTGCTGTAATCATCTGGGTGCAGCTGCTATAAAATACTGCCCAAGATGTAATGTAAGTATTTGATGTTTAGATTCTACATAATATATACTGTCATGCCTATTTTGTCCTATTAACTTTAACAAGTTTCAAATAATTACTATAATTTTAAAGGACTTGTATAGGATCAAAAGAAGAAAAAAATAAAGATAGGTTAGTGCACATATTTTTGTCAGGAAGCAGTTTTCTCTTGATTTTCTTTAGGTTTTGTATGGACAAATTAGAAGATAACTGTATTGTATTTGAAGATTTGCAAGCATCAATTGGTGATTTGATTGTCATAAATTGAGTTCAATGGTGATGTCAGCAAATTTTCAAGTATGTTATGGTTAAATATATATCTGTTTTAATGCAAAAGCAATATAAATCTAAATTAAAGGAGTAAAATGTGAACATTCTTTTTACTGGAAATAACATCTGTGCTTGCTTTAACATCTGACAGTCTCAATCATGGAATATATATACCATCATATTATTCACATTGTCAAATCAGAATTGACGATACAGCAATTGTTGCATTAGAATTAGGAGATAACTGTATTGAATTTGAGGATTTTCCGGCATCAATTTGTGATTTGATGGTAGGAAATTGTGTTTACTGGCTACGCTTTACATGTTCAAATACATTATAGTTATCTCCATTCTAATGCTACAACAATAAAAAACTAAATTAACGTACATGTACTAACATGGGATTTTTTAATTACCGGAAATAACATCTGCTTGTGTTATACACATCTGATGGCATCAGTCGTTGAATTGATGCCATGAAAGTATTCACACTGTCCAATCAGAATTGATGTTATATCAAGAATTGCATTAGAATTCAAATTCATTGTTAATGCAGGCAGATGCAGACCATTACATGACATTGGGACAGAAAAGAACACCACAAGAGACACAGAGGCAAGTTGATAGAATTAATGCCAGGTCAAAGGAAATTGACAAAAGAAAACTGCGGAAAAAGACAGGCATCAAGGAGAATGACAATGTCTTCTGGGATTTTATAGATCCACACAGGTATACACACTACCTTTATATACCATATTTACTGGTAGTAACCCTCTTTTATGAAAACCTTCATAGGAATTGTTCTGCTCCTTATTGTGCCACTGCAGCTATTTTACTGCAGTACACAGTATATGACCATAGAATTTTGTCTGTCAATTTTATTTTAAAAAGCACGAGTCCACTTTATACAAAAACATGTGTCAATACCTAATGACTTTGTTATGATTGTATTTTACACAAACAAGATTTTGAGAATTCTTAGCTTTCCAGCACAAAGATGTGATGCATTTATTCCATGATTATTAAGGTTATCAGTAGCAGGCATAAGTATCAAAATCTACTGACTGAATTACTAAATAAACAGCCTGTTTAAATTTAGTTTACATAATAGAGGTAATCTGAGAGGTTTCATTGAAAACTGGAATCTTTTTAATATTTATAAAAATTGCAATCTTTTATAGTTATTTTAAAAATAAACTTTTTAGATATCTTCTCCCCTCCCCTTAACAAAATATGAATTAAAAAACTATTTTATCTTTTGATGGAAATGTTAATTATTGGGGGTTTTTTTTAGAGACATTCCTGTAGGGCTGTTACATTTAATATCTTTGGGAGTTGTAAAACATCTTGTGAAGTACATTACAGATAGAAGTAGTGAAAACATAATAACAAAAATGTCTCACCATTTGTCATCAGTCTATCCTGGTTCCCAGTTCAAGGACTTTTATAAGTACCTGGACAGCAGACAAGGAAAGGATTTCAAGCAATATGTAAGCCAAGGCATAGCTGTTTATATTTAATTTTGAGAAAAAACAAAAATTCATTTTAATTGAAGAGTACAATGATCAATATCACAATCTGGGTTGAAATTTCATTGTTTCATAAAAGTAACCCTGATTGTGATTTTGCTGATAGAATCCAGTTTTTGTTGGGGAAGGAAGTACCTGGAGAAAACCCCCGACCTGCCATAGGAAAACTGGCAATCCTTGTCAGTAAGGTTTAAGTTGAGTACACAAATAAAGCTTCATAAACAGAGGTTAATCATAGATATACATGATACATGCGACTAGTATGTGGTGATGGAATTTTTGTAACCAATAATCAGTTACTTGCCATACAGTCATAGTAAATAAATTATATACAGATGTCTTTGTACTGTGACAACCATTTAATGTATCTATCCAGCTTTGTGTCATTCATTTAACATCCTCAAATGGAAAAAGAAATTGCTGGCTGACATTTTGTTGAATTTGGCATGACACAAGAAAAAAAAACTAATTGCTTGATTATTTCAATTAGTTGCAGGTTGCTCCCTTCAACATGCTTTTTGCTGGTGTACAACAACCTTATATCAGAATGATTACATGTATTGCAAAAGTAAGTTTCAGTTTTTAAGCCATCTATAGACACTACCACTTGAATTTTAGAAATGGGTTTAGACAAATTTCCTTCTTGTTCATTGAAATTATCTTACTAAAAGTCATTCCTGACATTAACAGATAAAGTATGTGAAATATCAGAAAATGGATAAATGAGTAAATACATTGAATATAGGAAGCCATAGTGTCACAGTCTGGTAAATTTTATCACTTACTAGCATTTTTGAAAAATTACACTTTTGATTGCCATAAAAATGGAACCCTATGATGTTTTCATTGTCGTGTTTTGACAAACTATAACAAAAATGGTGAATTATTGAAGTTTTACTGGGTACTCAAGTAGCAGATTATCTTTAATTTTCATATAATAATGAAATCCGTCGGTTAACCTTATTAAACAAGTACTTTTATTTATAGATTCAGAAAAAATTAAACCAGACAAGTTTTTCACAGTCTGACATCGATACTTTGAGAGAAGATATAAGGTTATACCATCAGATGATAAATGAACATGCCCCAGAACTGAAGAAAAAAGCGAAAACCCATCTTTTGCTACATGTTGTAAAGTTATTTCTTTAAATTATATTAATGATAAACAGTACATTAATAACATTCTTTATTTGCATTGACAACAATGAAACACAGAGATTCCCCAGTGAAATAAATTACAGTAAATTGTATGTGCATAAAATTCAGTTTGTTCACTCCCTGAAAATAACGTCAAATTGTATGTTTCGAAAGATGTCACCAGGAAGCATTGATGCACAAGAACATTCAACACGAAATTCCTCTTAATTTTGGACAACACATTAAATATTTGTCAATGTTATAAACAGGATAATCAATCCTTCATAGTGAATGTTGAGACTCAATGAAATTTCTTTTCCCTATCTCATCTGAGGGCTGGCACCATTTGATGATTCTCATTTCATATAGCATTAATAATCTATAAAAAGGGGACATGAGACAGAAAAGTTTTGAGTTATTCAACTAATGTGTGTGAAATGAACAACATTTCTCGACTTAACATTTCAATAGTGTAAAAGCACTGTTAAAACAAGTTAAATATTTTCTAAACATGTTCATAAGTAAGAAAGCTTTAAAGTTGCTCAGTGTTATGGACATGTGTATGATGTATGATGTCATATTTGAATACTCTATAAAAACCAGAATTTTTTTAATTATAATATGGGGATGATAATAGACATACAGATTGCAAAAATCAATTGAAAAAATAGTAAACCAGCAATAAGCTATATTAAATGATCAGAGATTAATTATTTATTTTTCTTTCTTTAGATTGAGGATATTCAAAGACATGGCCCACCAATTGCTTATGAGGAAGACAGTTTTGAAAAAAATCATGGAGTCGTTAGAAATCTGCTTTTTCTTCAAAACCAGAAAGCAAGGAGCAGAGATACAAGTGTTGAGTTTGCCAAGCAGCTTCTTTGCTACCACGTGCTGAGTGGAGGATATTTTGAAAGTGGATTAGAATGGTCTGTTTTGGTTCATAATAAATGCTTGAGATAGCATAATTTCATCCAATCTCCATTTTTCATTGTTCATGAATATTTATTCAAGTTATAGTAATTTACCGCTTTAAAAGTAGGTCTTTTATCAGAAGGGTATAGTTAGTGCTTAAGTGTTTAATTATCATTGCTAAATTATTGGTAATCTTACATTACAAGAGGCAAATAAAACTGAAATTTTGTTAAAAGTGACAAACACCAAAAAAATACTACATGTAAACAAATATGGCTTAATATATTAAAAATATATTTTCAAAACTTTAATTAGGCGCATCTGTGGCCGAGTTGTTATGGTAGTTTGTCTATAATTGATCACAAGGTCTGTCAACACTGATGTTGTGGGTTCAACTCACACTGGGGGCAGGTTGCCCTCGACTCCAATCTTAATTGACAAGGATTGCCAGTTTTCCTACCAAAGGTTGGGGTTTTTCTCCTGGTACTCTGGCTTCCTCCCCCAATAAAAACTGGATGCCATGATATAGATGAAAAATTGCTGAAAGTGACCTCAAACACTATTAAAACAAACAAAAACAAAACTTTAATTAAAAAATATTTCAAAGTCTTTGATTCATTAACCTAAACTTTTGTTACAAATATCAGTAGTTTGACAGAGTTATTATTTATTGTAACAGCAGTCAGTGACATCAAACAGCACATTTAAACAACTATTTAAACTGAGAAACTGAACTCATTTATTGTTTTTTTTCTATGTTTGCACTACAACACACATGCACTATTATTTCATATTTAAATTTAATTTTTTTTATTTTAGGACCCAAGCGTCCAGGAAAGTGACAGAGTTGGGAGAAAGTAAACAAATCTTAAAGTTTCTTGGGCTAAACTCTAAAGTAGCACAGCAGAAAACATCTGGTTTAATTTCAATGATTGAAAGAAAGGCCAACAAACTGCCCTTTTACCATTCTTTCAGTGAAGATCTGACACTGCAACTTTTACTTCTACCATTTCTGCAGGATACTAACGTTGACTGCAGATATGTTGTAGGTTCTGCAGTCAATGCCAAGAGCGGAGAACTTGTGCATGTAGGAGAATGGATTAAATACATTGGTGTTGAAAGTCAGGTTTGTTGTTCACTTCTTATTGTAGTTGAAATGAAGTTTAAATATCTATAAGGTTCATCAAGGAAAAATGAACAACTAAATTATATACTATATTATATACTTAAAGCAAATTTTTTGTCAGTGTACAATTGTATCAGAACTGTTTAGTAAAAACAAGTACAAAACGAAAATCCTTTATATGGGATGATTACTTGAAAAAAGTAATTCATTTTCTTGCCTATATTTCAGTTTTTTTAAGCTGTAGCCCTCACTACAACCGTATCAAAGTCTGCTTTGTCCAATATTTCTGAAATTTAAGGGCCTTTGTAAAAATTTAATACACGATTCTTAAAGCAGAACGTTTATCCTAAATCAGCCATCACTGACTCAAATAACAAATGTAAAAATACATATATGGGTTTTGGGGTATATTTGATCATATTTGTATATGAGACAAATACATGTATAGCCTTTATTGTTACTTTAAAAATTTATTTATAACGAGTGTTATATAATTGGATAAAAACACTTGGTTGAATTACCTCATTTCAAATAATTTACCAATTTGTTTTTCCTCTGAGCAGACTACTTTCAGCATCCAATTAAAACAAGATGGCATCTCCTAGACTATTGTGGGTAAAATGTTTTTTATATGTTGCAATGATTCTTAATTTAATAGATTTAGATTTTTTTAAAATTTTATAATATGAATAAGAAGTTAAATGTCATTTAGTTCATTTCACTACAAATATCTAGTACAGAACTGAGTTTCCTTTGGTACTATGTTTTGTTACTGATGCGGAATGCAGGCAAGACATTTTTTCTGTGTAAACACTTGGCTGTAACTAATTTCTGCTGCAAAAATTGCAACCACTATTTATGAGAGTTATTAGGATTAAACACAATTTGTAAACTCCAGCAACTCCCTCACAAACTTGACAAAGTACTTCAGACTTTTGTTTGTGAGTGAGAGAGTCACTAGAGTTTACATATTAATCATTTTCTAAAAACAGTGTTTAATCATATAATGTAAGATTGACATATTATTGAAATTGTGTAAACATTAAGATATGAACAGAGAATTAAGTTATGTAGTTAAATTAATTAAATAAAGAAGTAAAACTAAGCAAAAATACAACATCAGATAGTGTGTGTGTATGTGATTACAGACAATTCACAATCATTGAATTGTTATTTCAGTCAAATATATTTTCTCACATTTTTCTTTATAGGAATGCTATGGTATTTTCCTGAAAGGAATTATTTTAACACCACACAGAGGGACCAAAAAGCAGCTAGCCACAATCATAAAGTCAACAAGTCTAAGTGAAAAGATATTAGGATGTTGTCAATTCAGCAAATCCAATGATATGACAATTATACCTACACAAAATATTATAGAAAAGGCTCCGATTCTTCATGACTGCTACAAAGGAAAGTGTAGGATTGTTAGTCGATTGCATACAGAGAGGATTGAACAAGAAAATGTAACAAAAGAAATGATGCACCTGAAGCACAATGTTCACCATAATGTGTATTTTTTAAATAATTTCAAATTTTAAAATTGTCATTTCAATACTGTTAAAAGGCTATATTTATTTGCACATGATGCTGCAGTGGTAATAAGTCCCTGGGTCATGTGTTCAATTTTTTATTTTTATTTGCACATGATGCTGTAGTTGTAATAAGTCCCTGGGTGGTGTGTTCCATTTTTTATTTTTATTTGCATATGATGCTGTAGTGGTAATAAGTCCCTGGGTCATGTGTTCCATTTTCTATATTTATTTGCACATGATGCTGTAGTGGTAATAAGTCCCTGGGTCATGTGTTCCATTTTCTATATTTATTTGCACATGATGCTGCAGTGGTAATAAGTCCCTGGGTCATGTGTTCCATTTTTTATATTTATTTTCACATGATGCTGCAGTGGTAATAAGTCCCTGGGTCATGTGTTCCATTTTTTATATTTATTTGCACATGATGCTGCAGTGGTAATAAGTCCCTGGGTCATGTGTTCCATTTTTTATTTTTATTTGCACATGATGCTGTAGTGGTAATAAGTCCCTGGGTCATGTGTTCCATTTTTTATATTTATTTGCACATGATGCTGTAGTTGTAATAAGTCCCTGGGTCATATGTGTTCCATTTTTTATATTTATTTGCACATGATGCTGTAGTTGTAATAAGTCCCTGGGTCATGTGTTCCATTTTTTATATTTATTTGCACATGATGCTGTAGTGGTAATAAGTCCCTGGGTCATGTGTTCAATTTTTTATTTTTATTTGCACATGATGCTGTAGTGGTAATAAGTCCCTGGGTCATGTGTTCCATTTTTTATTTTTATTTGCACATGATGCTGTAGTTGTAATAAGTCCCTGGGTCATGTGTTCCATTTTTTATTTTTATTTGCACATGATGCTGTAGTGGTAATAAGTCCCTGGGTCATGTGTTCCATTTTTTATATTTATTTGCACATGATGCTGTAGTGGTAATAAGTCCCTGGGGCATGTGTTCCATTTTTTATATTTATTTGCACATGATGCTGCAGTGGTAATAAGTCCCTGGGTCATGTGTTCCATTTTTTATATTTATTTGCACATGATGCTGCAGTGGTAATAAGTCCCCGGGTCATGTGTTCCATTTTTTATATTTATTTGCACATGATGCTGTAGTTGTAATAAGTCCCTGGGTCATGTGTTCCATTTTTAAAATTTATTTGCACATGATGCTTCAGTTGGGTTATGTGTTCCATTTTTTTTTATCTTTATTTGCACATGATGCTGTAGTGGTATTAAGTCCCTGGGTCTATTTCTTACTCTTGTTTTTGCACTTGATGCTGTAGCGGAAATAACGGGTCATGTACTGCATTTCTTACCTCTATTTGCACATACATGGTGCTGGGGCTTGCTCAAATTCTTTTATATTTCTTTACAAAGGGTAATGTGTTCAAATTCCTTTTTATATATTTATGTGGATACGATGTTTTACTTGTAATGATGTCATTTATACTTGTCACAAAGTATTCTTGGGTGCATGAGATTTAAGTTAGTTCTGATAAAGAGCTACACCCTCTTAAAAGGGGAGATAATTAATAAATTGTAAAAATGACAAAGGGGAAATAATTAAAAAATTGATTTTAAAAATATTCACAAGCACTTTTGTGCTAATTTCAATAACGCTTGGCACAAAATATCCTTGAATGTAGAAACTTTAAGTTCCTGCATCTGAAGACCATAAATTGATTGTAACCTATTGCAAATAAAATAACATTGAATACCTCTCAGTTTTTTGTCATCATATGTTGTTTTGTACTTATGTTTCTGCATTAAATATAATATGCTTTAATCAAGATGGTGTTGTTTTATAACCTGTAAATAATGGACATTAAGTGACCATTAAGTCAATCCATCAGTAACTTGTAATCTATTTTTTTTAATCGATCCTTTACATGTACAACTACAAGTGATATATATATATATATATATATATACAAATAGATTCCAATATTATTCAGTTCTCCTCTGTTATGGTCTGTTATTTCATAATCTTGTGGTTGTTTCTCTTTATCTCTTTATGATAGCTGCTTAATGTTTATGGCATTTTGGTTCAAATGGCTTGTAATAGTTATCAGATGTCTGCTTGATGATTTTTATACTTTGACATTTTTTAAACTGTTTTCCTTTACTTTTAGTTTTCTAAGATGTATGTCCATTTCTTTATTCTAACCTTTGTTTTGCATTATATTAAAATAGACATGAAACATGTGAAAAAACTAATGTATATTCTCATTGGATACATACTAAATACAGTAGTTATTTTTGAAAGCCGATATTGAGGAAATAATCAATTTGTGTGGCATTGTTATGACCATATCAACAAACAGAATAATCTCATTTTGAAAAAAAAGGTAAATGCATGTGAATCACATGTTCAATAATACATACCATTTGTGTTTTATAATACACATGTTAAACATACGTACCGTTATACACCCGTTTATGATCATACGTTATACACATGTAACAAACATCCGTTTAACGGATGGTATGTAAATCATATGTTTTACATGCATTATACGTACGTATTACGTATGTTTTTCCATACATACGTTTTACGTACGTTTCACTTTTTGCTGTGCTCAGGAAATCTTGAACATTAACTGGTTGATTCTGTTTACACAAAACACACAAAAGTGGTAAAAACTCACACTTTTTAACAATATCTGTGCATCTATCTACAATATCCTTATCTAAATATTTAAGAGAAATTTGAGTTTTTTCGTGGGTTGTCAAAGAATTCTCATCACTAGTTAAATCGATGCTGCATCCTTTCAACAGATGTATATTTTGATACTGCTGTTCTAGAAAAACCTGTAACCTACAAGAAGAAAGTATCTTTGTCTTCTTGCCATTTAAAATACGTATAATATTTGGTTCATTCTTAATCCATTCTCCAACGTCATAGTGATTGACTGAATATCTCCCTAAAACCTCATCAAAAACAAACACCTGCAGATGATCTTTTTTAAAGTAAGATTTTATTTCTTGAGGATTTGTACAGGGAACAATGGTGAATCCCTGACCTCTGTGTAATAACAATGCTATATGATGTATGATTGCTGACTTTCCCATACCTGGTTTACCTGTGACTGTTATACAATAATTGGTTTGCAGTTTCTTTAGAATGATATCAACAACACATGTCTTTACAAAGATTTTATCATGTTGTTCCCATTCTGCAATTTCGTGCTCATGATAATCTGTACAAACAAAAATAACAATAAGTAATTAAATTATTGTGCAACATGTTTTAGCTTAGCTTTATGGCCTTTATAAGCATTTACTACTACATACTTTGTGCAAAGTAAAAGCCTTTTCAACCCAATAAAACTACCTAACGACGCATTCATTTATTTTAATTACAATTCATGGTTACAAACAGAAAAGACTTAGTTAAATTAAATTTGTTTTAATTTGGCTTAAATTCCAGTCATTCAGTATTCAATGGAATTATCATGCATGAAAAAAATGTAAGGTCTTTAGATTATGGCTTTATTTGGTTAAGTCAGTTGCAAGTCTAACACAGTATTGCATAATTTACCTTAAACAAATTTCAAAGATTTCGTGTTAAATAAACCTCATGTAGTTCTTCTTAATTACTACAGCTACATGTTATTATGAATTCTAGATTTTTTGACTGATATGTTGAAAAGAAAGCTTCATTTTTTAGCACATGATAGTAGGTCCTTCAAGCAAGTTTATAGTAGTTGCCAAAAAAAAGCTATTTCCCATGTCCCCTATTTTTACCTGAAAATAAAATATTTATGAAATTTAATTATATAAAAGCCAAATATAACAGGTGAAGCAAATTTAGAGGATAACGACCCATTC
This sequence comes from Limnoperna fortunei, assembly GCA_944474755.1. Classification (NCBI taxonomy): domain Eukaryota; kingdom Metazoa; phylum Mollusca; class Bivalvia; order Mytilida; family Modiolidae; genus Limnoperna; species Limnoperna fortunei. The sequence goes on along the minus strand of OX104119.1, from coordinate 13,702,338 downwards.
GGTATTATTTTCTGAAAATTAAGATTAAATATCAAGATAATTTATAATTTATTTCATTATTTTTCTTTTTAACTACACGATGCTTTTAAATACTTACCATATATTTATTGAGACATAATGGAAAATAAATTTAACAAAGGAGGTTATTCTGTGTAAAAAAATGGAACTTTTACTTCTTTTGTGGATAATATTGGAGATCGAAGAAGTCGGTAGGGGACTAATTAGTTCTGAAACCTTTATGTTTTAATTTGGTTTTGATTTGATTTAATTTATATATTTATATAAAATAGTCTTTTGCTTGTTTATTTGAATGTTGTTTAACATAACTTTCAGCAATTTTTTTATTTTTTAAGGGGTGGGGGAAGGAAGCCAGAGTACCCGCAGAAAACCCCCTACCTTCGTTAGAAAACTGTAAATTAAGTTGCATTTCAGCTATATTTAGGATGAGAACAAGATAATATACAATACATCAACGCAAAAAACGGGAGGGCTGGAACATATGGAACACAATTTTAACTGCGACTTGGGGGAGAATTTAGCACTTTGCGGCTACATTGAGCTTACTCTTTTTCGAAATTTACAAAATGAGTCTTTATCGTGCAAAGAGCGTGTCACTATCAAAACATCAAGGTACGAAGCCATGCTTTCCGTAATATGACCTGACCGGGTTGCACTGGGGATCGAGCACTGGGAACCCTCCTATTATGGTACCATTTATTGTATCAATTTTTTTCTAATTATGGACATCTTTGACAAGTGTAGTTTCAATTGTTATTTTAGTTTCAGGATAGGAGATTAAAATGTGAAAATTTAATGTTAGACAACATACAATAAGTTATGCGAATATCTCATATAATCCTTTGGATCAGGTGAGCTAAAAAGATATTGTCTGCTAGTACACTGTCAGTAGAGGGATGCTGTTTTTGATTTTTGTTTTTGTTTCCACTTTCCACAAGTTTTCAGCTATATCATGGCGTCCAGCTGTTATTGAGAGAGGAAGCCAGATTACCCAGAGAAAACCACCGACCGGCGGAAGGAGAACTGGCAATCCTTGTCAATTAAGATTGGAGTCGAGTACACCTTGCTCAGTGAGACTCGAACCCGTAACCTCAGTGTTGACAGACCACGTGATCAATAGACGAACTACCTTCACCACTCAGCTACCGATGCCCCTGGCAGAGGGATCCAAATGTTCTCTCAATTTCTAAATGCATTTACATATTCTCCTCAGTTTAAAGTCATCTGTTAAAAATCTTGATTTTACATTTCGAGAGGGAAGAAACATTTTAATTAATTATAAACTGAAGTATTTGTTTCTCCCATTTCCCTAATGGTTTCAATTTTGTTTTCATGATTGTTTACTTCGAGTACTCTTTTCAATTGCACGATTTACATCGGAAGCGTTTCGACACAAATGAAAACATTTGCAACATTAACACGCTACTGGTTACGCTATCTATTACATTGACGAATATTTAATATATTGGTGAAACAGTAGAGAACCTTTGTTTAAAATGTATTGCACGTCAATGTTTTGTAGTGACATCGTTATATGGTGATGTCACTTCCATAGAGTGCACGAGATGTGTTTATCCACAAGCAGTAAAAATTCGCCAAATAATATGAGAAAATTTATTCTTAATTAACTAAATATTGTAATACATACCGGAATAACTTTCGTGTTTCTGTTTAATTCCTCTTGAAGTAGAAGCAAATTCTTCAAATTTATAATTCAAATCAACCAATTTCCGAGCTTGCAACTGAAGTTCTTCGTGGAACTTACTATTAAAAACCAGAGATATTACGATGTAAGTATTTTTGTAATAGAGAATAAGTCACTTTGTTCCATACCCAAGTTTGCGAAAAATTAAGTTAAAACATCTGGAATTGTATTTCAGAATGTAAAATGCATCCATCTGTAAGACACAATATTGCCCGTCTGATCAAAATTAAAATAATGTCAAAGCTTTTATCATAAAATATTACACTACAAATGGTGTCGAATACACATATAAAGGTATAAGTTAGTTTGATGAGCAACATGATGGGTGTGTTTACCTGAGTTCGAGTTATTTTGTTGGTCTGCAACCTGCAAACTAAGTCCAAGCTATCTCTTATTTTAAGAACATTTAAAGAAACTAAAAATTAATTGATAAAGAAAATTGATTTGTATGCATTTACAAGGCCACGCCATCAAATGTTTTCCTACGAAAATAGCTATACTAGACTGGATTACATTATTATAAAATTACCCAATTCCTTCGGATTCTTAAAAAAATTGTCAGTCCTTTTGAGATCTCAAATTTAAAGAAAAAACTTTGATATTTTGGCTTGCGAAAGATTATAATGTAATTTAACAGTCATTTCGTCGTCTTTGCACTGTGTAAAGAACACAGAAAAACATATTATATGATCAAATAATTGATTGATTGGTGGAGCGAACAGTATTTCAGCTATATGCAGGACAGAAACAAGCTAACAAGCAAAAAATTCAGCGGAAAAACTTGGTGTGATGTGACATTTGAAACACAATTTTGACTTCAACTGGAAAAGTATGGCGTATTGGTTAGAGCGGAGAATGTAGCCTTTTGTAGAGGCTACAATGAGCTTACTCGTTTTCAAAATCTACAAAAGGAAAGGAGCGTGACACTGTCCAACATCAACTGTCACCCACTATGGTCTGCGACCAGGCTTTCCGTATTATGACCTGACACCCATTACAAGAGTCATTTGTTACGCCACTCGGGGACGCAATGGGTTGCTCTGTGTGTTGAGCACTGGGAACCATCCCAATATGGTCCATCTATTATCAAATCAAATTTGTCTATTGTTAAATTTGGCTCTTTCCTTGGTTGCTGTTTTAATTATTACAATAAATATATTGATATTATAAGGAGTGTTATACCACACTCACTTTTCTGTTTCATATTCTTCCAAACACCTTCAAGCATCACATAAATCTATCCATTTAATTTAGTAGCATTTCGCTTACATGCTGTTTTTGTTGAAATAAAGGCATCAAATTATTTTGAACCAAAAATCAAACAATGCAGCAGCAATAATGTGGTACTGTTAAACTAAAGAAATAAATATATGTCATATTAACTTTCAATTAGTAAAGATTAATTTGAATGCATTGTCAAATAGTTCTCTATGTTCAATTAGTGTACATCGACTGCTAATAAATTTTGAATTATTTAAATGGTTTATGAGAAAAAATCTGGAAAACTGTTTCCTGAAGTAATTGCTAAAGTATATTTATCAAAACGCGAACGAGATTAACCTTCATATGTAACCCGTGATGTTTGATTCACACACCAAATATCTGCAACCATTGAGAAAAAAGTTCGAAAAACTGGGATGCAAGTAGGGGACTAATTGAAGGAGATTTAATAGAATTACATTACACGAAAAAATTAAACACTTTTATTTTCAGATTATACCTCTAAAATACTTAAATATCATGTACGGTGACAGAATATACGTTTTAATAAGAGATGGGTGGTGAAAAACAGAGAGATGCCTAGACATTCAAGATATGACAAATGCCGAGGAAAAATAAAACCATACAAGATAAAATGTATAATATATAATTGTTACAATTTAAATCGCCACTGTACTATAATCAGTTATTTTTTCCACTAACCATAACGTAGATATAACATCACAATTTATAGAATTGGATGACGCATAGATTACGAACCTGCTGTTACCCATTTTTGATTTGTATATAAAATGAACAAAAATGAAAATGATAACTGTATCATGATATGAATCAAGCGGTTTTTATTATACCCGGCAATAAAGTAATGCTTTGTTGCCAAAACTAATATGCCGCTAGTACATAAAGCCTTTGTGAATAAAATCTATCACAGTTTTATACCATTGTTAGGCGCCATTTGATTGCGCGATGCATGCGATACTAAAATTCATTTTATTTAAAAAGATTTGACGATTTGCTTTTAATAGCAGTTGTTCACTTGATGGATTGCAGAAAAGGACTCTGGTGATCCGCATTTCAACATAAAACTCGTATACACATAAAGATAGTGTTTATGCACTCTCTTTCCAGAATCTTATATATCAGTTTTTAATTGTTTTTGAACTTTTACTATAATTTCAGGAAATGTATTGATCATGAGTATGATATGTCATATCGTGCCTATAAATTTGATATGCTTTTCAGTGATGCTTAATTTAAAACGGAATATTTTCAAATCCTTTTACATTTGACTATTTGGTGATATTATCAGATCTTCACCTACATTGCTTGTTTGCATATCATAAACACTGATAACTACTGTGTTTGCTTTTGTTGAAAACATTGCTAACAAATTGTAAGAGTACACTGATGAATTCTGACTTCTCCGAACAACATTACGAACTATTTTGATTGACGGCTGATAAATAAAGATAATGTGGATAAACTATCAAATGAAAACTGATTCACTTCATAAAATCATTTGCAACAAAATGCTGTCCTATAAAATCTAGAAAAGTTGTATAGGAAATGCTTTATCACAATGACAAAATAATAGTTTTCATGTTTTCAATTTCTCACATATTTTGTTTCGAAAAAAAAAATAGAAATAACTTATACTATGAGTCACAATAATGACTCCATTTTTGTATTGAGAAAGACGATTATATTTTGATATTGAGTTCATAAAATTATGAACGGCGCATGATTCAATACATAGATTTAGAGAATATTGTATGGCCCTACAAAGTTTACAGGTGTTGCTTAATCGGCAAAATGCGAATTTGACTGTTGAACGTTCATTCACGATACATGTACTTGCTTTTATTTATGGAATACGACGAGTAGAGTTCACCCTCCAAACAGAATACAACCGGGTCACGTACTTAAACATACACAATTGACGTCACTTGCTAAAACAAAACCAATCGTGAAGAGTTGTGTAAACTGACAATACCCACGTCTTTTTTTCCCAAACTATCCACGAATCTTCTTCTTGTCTTCTTGCTTGTAAACCTTGCAAGAAGACACAACATTTTCCACTACTAGATTTTGATTGATTATCTGTAGGTACATTACACCGTTTATGTGCTGATCGATGAAAAACAACACATCTTTCACAAACGCTGAACAATGCAACTTATCTTGTTTTGTTCGAAAAGTTTGAATAGCGCATGGCGGTCCATATCAAAACAAAAACAACCAATGATAAAGACATTTTCGGAGAAAACTTCCATAAAAATGTCAGCACAATAAAAGCCAAAAAATCTGTTTTATATATTTCCCAACTATTTCCTAATATCACTTTGCAGAAGACTTGTTAAAAGTCAACATTATCCGTTGTATCAAAAGTTTCTCTGTATTATTTGTTTAGACAAAGATTGATCACTTCATAAGATAGATTTTCACAATTCAAATTTAATTTCCTTGCTATTCTATATTATGTTAAATTAGTGGAATCAATAAAGGGCATATGTTTCAAATTATTTACTGCATTTCAACAGACAAGTGTTTTCATTCACAACTAAGTTAACATTATTTTTATATCGACGTGTTCTACTTGTTTTGCAATATTCCGCTAAGACATAAACCTTCCATCGTACACAGTATTTCTATGTTTGTTTGTGTTAGAGCTTGAATTATCACTCCAAAGCATAAAGAAATTTTATCGACATAGAATATCTCATATTATCCACTATAATTTCATATAAAAGTCTCTTCTTTGACAATAATAAATGGTGTTATATTATGTTTTCAGTGAAATATATTGCGTATTTAAATATGCAGTCTATATTGTCATTCCTGCTTTAATATGGATGCTATCGAAGGCAAACGAAATAATGTAATGGGTAAATATCAACGCAAACAGTGTGCATCCTTCCGTTCCCAAAATATCCCCAACTGTAAAGAAAACATATAGATATTCGAATTCAACTCTATTAAAGGACTAGCGACAGCATGAGCATGTCTTCAAAATTCTGTGGTATGAATCTGCGTTATGGGTGAAAACATTTAGAGAATTGCACAGTTGTGAATTTGAACAACTCAACAAAGAGGTCAAACATGGGTATTCATTTCATTAGAAGCTTTACACCACACGTACGAATATTATAGGCAAACAACGTTGGATAGATAAATTTGATTGGACGATGACGTAAAGAACAGATTAGGAAGGTTATTCACCTTATGGAAAGATGTTTTACAATAAATGAATGCATGACAAATTATGCATCGTTATTTGGCAAAAAGACTAAAGATATTGCATGGGTTGTGAGCAGTTGTACTGCAATTGCAAAAAGAATGGAATATGTAAAGAAAATGCAACAAATCATCAATATTGATATTTTTGGTGATTGTGGAAAGCAATGTAGAGAAATAGACTGCATTCAATCCTTAAGCAAAACGTACAAATTCTATTTATCAGTCGAAAATGCTTTATGTGAGGACTATATCACTGAAATGTTGTTTAGAAACTTTAATGACAATATGAATCTTGTTCCCGTAGTACGAGGTGCACTGAATGTAATGCAATTACTCCCAGCAAACACATTCATATATTCAACTGATTTTAAGTCGCCGGAGGAGTTAACGAAATATCTAAAAGAAGTTGGATCTAATGAAACTAAATATATGTTTCATGTTCAAACTAAAAACAAATTCGTCAATACATTGGATATGATGCCTTTACGAATGTGCTCATTATGCCAGAAACGCAACACTAAATTTAAAAGACACCAGAGAACTAATTTAATTCAAATGTTATCTAAAACGCCTTGTTTTGATGCTACTGATATATAGATATTATACATTACTGGGAAGATTCATCTGGAGTAGTATTCTTTGTGAAAGGATTAAAAGAGATAAGCACAGGTGTTTCATATTCATTTAATTTTAGACTCAACGAATCTGAAACCCATACAACAAGCAACACAAGCTGAGATGTTACGTTTGGGTAAAGAAATTGTAGAGAGCACATGGGTGACAATTATATTATCTTTTGTTTGTCAGCCATAATAACAATATACCTATGAAAACATGGACAGGTACATTCTAAATATTAAAAAATAACAAACTAAGTACAAAAACATAACCTGAGTTTACTCTAATTTTTTGAAAGTTGGTGGCGACATTTTAGTATATGGATCTTTGAAACTTGATTGCCAATTTAACATTTCTTGGCTTCTGTATGTGTAAAAAACACCTGTTTATTAGCATTATAATTTTTAAAGGGACATTATCCTGCATTTTATTTCGTTTTTTTTTGACAAAAGCATTATAATAAAGTCCAATATGAGTTTTATTTCTTTGTTTGTTTTTATAAACCTCACATTTATTATAAGTAAGTGCGGCTCGTTCTGTAGTGTACATGATTTGCAATTGTATGCACACTGATTAACACGGAACAAATATCGTGCCAAGTGAATCATGTGACCAGCCACACAGGTAATATCACAGGTAAAATTTTGTGGTAATACCACCTAGGTTTTGAGGTAAACAAATGTATACTTCATGGGCTGCAAGCTTATTATTTGGTGAAATGTCGTTAATGTAAACTTTATGACATGGAGTTTCGCATGTTGAATTCGCTCAAGTAAGAATGTTTATCCATTTTTTTTATCGGTGAGCTTTCTCTACCTGTATTTTTATCGTGTCGAACAGACCGGGAATCCATTTTTTTCGTGACAGGTTAATGTTAGGTCAAAATTACATTGCCAGTGAAATACTTCATTTATTTGAATAAACTATTTTGTTTCAGGGTTTTTTCATCGACTTATTGCTCGGTTTAAGAGAGATAACTCAGCACGCAGGCCAGTTATTGTGCGTTTCACTCAACTACTGCACAGAATTACCTGAAAACTATTGTTATAAAATACTGTAGTTAATAAACGATCGGAAATTTGCGTAAACAATTGGTCATTTAAATGCCTTTGTATTATCTTGTGTTGGAAAACCGAGGCACTATACGACGGTCAAATCTAAACATAATCTTGTTTCATGTGCAGTGAGCTATTGTTTTCAAAAATTATTGTGTGGATAAGATTCAAGTGAAATTAATTTGGAGTTTGAAATCTACGTCATAGAACTTAACTGTAGTAGAAATGTGCAAGGGAGTGACATGTTACTAATTATATGCAGAGACTGATTTTTTTATTTCAGTGTATTATGAATTTTAGCTGTATTTGCTCTTTTCATGTTCATCTATTTGTATTCATTAGCATGTTGTTATTGTATTTAGTTTGTTTTGTTTTGTAACATTTGGTTTTAATGCATTGTCAATTTTACTTGTTTCTATGAATGATGACAATCCGACTATTCTGCGTCTTCACAAACTTACTTCCAGTGGCATCGTAATAAATACAATCTATTGAATAGTTATGCTAGTTAAAACGTCAGCTGCATTAGTTTATAAATGTACATTCCGTCAGTCTACATGTAATTATCTTTCAAAGCGCATTTTTTCAGATACAAATTAAATGTATTAAATTATAAATTGCAAATAAAATGGCAAAATGTCATCCAAGATATCCAGGCAATTTACTTCAATTGGCTCGTTTTTCGTTTAGGCAACTCATCGGTGGGAATCACATTAAAACTTATGAATGGCCATATGTTGAGAAGCTTTAAACACTCAAATTCAAACTCCAATAGTTATTCCAAATCTGGCCTTTAGAATATATAAAACTTTTAGAAGATGTTATTCGTGTCAGGAACAAACTATGACTACTAAGCTTGAAATAGCTTACAGTCAACTAGTCAAATAGTATCCAACTAGTTAATGCCATGGTTGTAAAATCAACGTATTCAAGAGTAAAGGAAATGAGGTAATATACGAGAAGAGAATTACTACAAATACCCAGTCTATGTTTGTGCTTGTCCTTGCAAAGGCATATAATTGATCGTTTTTACTGACTTAATCAGAAGAGAACACCAGAAATTAATTAACCATGACTGATTATTGATTATCACTGCCAATTATGATTGAAGGCAAACCCAAAACTTCCATTATTGTCAGTCGCGTGGTCAATAGTTGAAAACTGACTACCTTACAAACTCAGACTGAGGCCACATATGAGAACAAGAAAAAGAAAAGAATGTTATGCCTTCAAATGCTAGACAATAATCACAAACCATTTTTAGAGAGTAAATTGCAGTCTATATATCAAAAGAATGTCGTCTTGAAAGTAAAGCATTTTGATAAGCGTTCACATGTCGTGGTCTAAAAGTAATGAGATGAAAATCAAAGTAAATTCTTTTACGTAACATGTTATCAGATGTCAAGCAACTGAACCATGAATATCATAAAACGCTATTTGGATATGGATTCCGATATTTAGACATTCTGTTAATGAAATGAGCTATATTGCTTCTGTTTATATGTTAATTTATTTTGTATTTATAGTCATATTAATATATTGCATCATTTCTACTTTTGACTGAGTTATTTGTACTTGATTCGTTATTTCTTGCTTCTATTTATGTACTGTGGGGTCGCGTATTTTAGTTGCGCAGGTGTGATTTTTTTTAATATTTTATGCTGTTTTTAGAGGGGGTGTTATAATCCGTAAGCGGTAAAACCATGCCTTATAATGTTTTATGCGACTGTTGATAGCCTCTTTTATTTGCCTTTTTGTTATTTTTTCATTATTGTTTGACGATCTCAAGTCTGTCTTGTATTAAGTAATTGAATTGTTAGTTTTATATCTGATTTATCCTCTCTTTCTAAAGTTAAAAGTTCAGTCAGTTATATGCTAAGTTATAATAATAAATATACTGCTTTGATATAATCTTACTGGTCAAGCGAGGAATATATTAGCTATCTCCACAACGGAATAGTAGTACAAACATGACACAATTTGTAAAACAGTTGTCCAATGGTAATTCTAACTTGAAATCACAATACATATTCGGGGAAAAAAATATCAAAAAGCAAATACAATAGTAGAAAAGAAACATACCGTTAGCCAGAAAACAAGATCAAATCAGAAGAGTTACCACGACTGGTTCTTACTGGTAACCATTCAATATTTAATGATTGTTATATGCAAGTTTACATACAATGATTTAAAAAATGTTGACCGAAACTTTATGTTAAAGAAATATAATTACCATTGCAAGCAATATGGTTTCTACAGATACGTGAAGGCAAATAGACTACTTTGTTGAAAAACAACAAATAACAAATGTATTTTACAAAATACAGGAGCAGAAAGTCAGTAAACGAGTACAAATCCGGATTAACACAAAAGTACATAGCAGAAAACAAGAAAAATTTAACCGAACTGCAATTAAAAAAAACATGTTTGTACGCAGAACAGAAGAGGAAACAGCGCTGTGTCTAACTGAAAATTCGTCGAACTTTTTAGCGTCTATGAAAAATTCAAATCCAGTAAAATAAGAGACTACCTATGACTCAACAAAAATGTCTGCTTGTACTTAATAAATAAGTTTCCAATCACTATTTATTTAACCATTAATACAACCATTAAACCTCTGAAGGGATAACATGAGCCTAATTACAATAAACACTTGTTGCTGTAGCAACTAAATTATTTGTATCGCTATATTGCAGTATTGTTTTATCTTTATGCGCGGTATTATCCATTCTCACTCTACTAGCGTAAGTTGGGCCCATCTCACCTCGCTGCAAATTCGACGTGATGTCACAAAAAAGCGCTAAACAGATTACTCGAGGCATTTTCAAAAAACGTAAATAATCTATAAAAAGCAGTTTCCTGTCTAGAAAATTGAAGACCTATCGCAAGATCTAGCATAACGTAAAATTTGTCGTATAAACAAAATCAATCGTTTTAAATTTTACCTGCAAAATAGTTCAGCTCTAAAATATTCCCGAACTCATGTGTATTCGTTTGTTGAAATTGCGTGTAACTCCACTTTAATACTTTTCAGTTTTATTGTGGCTTAGGGTTTTACTTGTAGAAGAAACTGGCAAACCCGGTAAATGTACCTTCCGAAAAAAAACTGTCGCTTAATTTTTCAGTTGTGCACTCCCCGTATGCTGTACAGCTCGAATCTGTAGTGTCAGTGTGGATAGATAGAAGATCATTGCAGTACAGTCGCTATGTAATGAAGTTTACACGATATATTCATTGAAGAAGGAAGAAATGGTGTCTATAGTAAAGCTTATATACGGCGCGGACGAGACTTTTTTTAGAGGATGCCATCTCGTGGGGGGGGGGTTGTCATGTCATAATACTAAAAGCCTGACCGCGGACCAGAGTTGGTAATGTGTTTGGAGGTTTTCAAGCTCCTTGTATGCTTTTTAGCTGTCAATAAGGATAGGGTCCATGGTGCCGCTAAAAAAGGATACATTTTCCGCCCCTACCCATAATCCATACTTTTACAGTACAGTCAAAATGTTTGCCCTTTGGTCCATCTTCTTCTAGTTGATTTATTGTTTGTTGCCTGTTCTCGTACTGACTATAGCTGAAATACCGCATGCATTAAAAATTCATTAATACAGCAAAGTTACAGCTGAAATATAGCTGCGAAAATTTATAATTTTTAAATTCATGTCCTTTTGTTTGTCGTAAATTCCTGAGCTGTCCACATTGCGTCATATTCGAGGAATAAGCCAAAAATGATGTAGATGAAGTTGTTGAACTATTTCTACTATATGATTTTGTTTAAGTTTCGTAATAAAATTCACTGTTTTATTGAGAACATATCTGGACTAATGTCTGTGTTCTTTTGAACTCATATTTCAAAGTATTTAACAATTCCTGGCAGGGTACGATAAGGCGCATGTTTTCAATACTAATTCTTGTACCATTTGGGTTGTTTGTTTTTGTTTGCATGTTGTTTAACGCCACTTTCAGCAATTTTTCATCTATATCATGCCGTCCAGTTTTTATTGGGGAGGAAGCCGGAGTACCCGGAGAAAAACCCGGACATTCGGTAGGAAAACTGGCAATCCTTGTCAATTAAGATTGGAGTTGAACGTACCCTGCTCGCAGTGAGGCTCGAACTCGCAATCTCAGTGTTGACAGACCACGTGATCAATACTAGACGAACTACCTTAACCTATAGGTCACCGAGATCCCTACTTTTGGGTTGTATTTTAGTTTACAAATAAAATGACGGAATAATTAATATATATGAATAAAAACACTACTAGAAAGTAGATATAAGACGATTTTGACAGATACTATACTTTTATAAAAAACAAAACTTTATAGTTCATTTGGAATGTCGTTCTAAATCCTGCCAGTTTATATCTTAGATTGCGTTGGTCATGCCACCATGCACCCGTGGTTTTATTGGGTTCGTGTTACTCCATTTCTGTTTTGTGTTTTTTGCTTTTGGTTTTCGCTGTTTATGTGTGTCTACATCCGGATTTGTAACTGTCCCTTGACTTTTGGTTCTTGTTGTTCGGTCGGTTTTCTTTGCTATTTTTCATCTAACACCAAAACATTATTTCTATTATAAGATTATAAAATCTATCGACAGATCCCTGTCTTAAAAGCGCTTGACCACAAAAGCTAGTGTAACGTTTTTTTCGGGTTATTTCTTTCACACAATCTCGTAAAAGGGCAAAAACTGGTTGATCGTCTGATCGATACATTAAATGAAGAAATATTTTTTACTCTCTCCATGAAATTCTGTAATGCAAATTTTGGTTTTAAATAACGTCAATATATACTTCTATCCTGGTCGAAACTTTCAACGCTAATGAGGAACACATTTATTTAAATCTGACGTGCTTGTTTATAATGTAAAAAAACATACCATAATGAAATTTTCACGTCAATTGGCAACGTCTGCTTTAATTTTTGTGTATTTGCTTTGTCTTGGTGCGTTTGATCTTTGCACTTTTTGAAAGTGCCAAAATACAAAATATAAATACCACCAAAATAACCCGATTAATGATAGATGACAAGATATTCGACCATTTTAAAGCTCTCATATTGGATTCCGCAGAAAGGTATAATAACATACCAAAACTCTTATAGTATTAGGCGCAACAGGAATTGGTGTTCCACAGTGGGCATAAGTGGGAAAAATACAGTACACAAGCTGCACACAGGTTTGTCAAGTTTGTTTCATATATATGGTAGATAATTTTCAATATTTAATAGACATTGGTATTGGAAAGAAAATCAGTGGCTGCACGTGCTGCATCAGAAAGAGGATTTCCATACTTACATAACTTACTATGCTTACTAGTTTCACTAGGTTACATCGCTTACAATACTAACTGGTTTACTAGGTGCACAAGGTTTTCTTTACTTACGATACAGATTGCCTGATATGCTTACTAGATGCATTAGATTTACATTTTTCACAACACCCCCAACAGGTTTGCCTAATTAATTTGCCTATTGTAATCTCAATTCCATTCGTGTTTATTTTGGTAGCGGGATTGACCTAACGTATGAATATTATGTTGATTTTTGGTACCAAATGTTATTCAATTTTAATAAAAAATTAAAACACTTTCAACAAAGTTATAACTTAAATCTATAACTTGTTTTTCTCAAACGCCCACAAGAAAAGTAGCAAATTATTAATTTGATAAACACAAACGATCATCGCTTAATTTAGGTATTCATTCTTTATTCTCGAGTACCATAAACTATACCTTGTGCTAATCACTACACATTGTATGGCATGTTACGCTGTACATTATATTAAGTGATGCTCACGTGCATGTTACCAATGTTCCTTGATTCGAGGGGAAACATTCAATGGTAATCCGCATATTACAGAAAAATATTTTAGAATTAGTGAAATACAACCTCTTAACTAAAAACGATCTTATCAATTTACAAAAGTCAGCTGGCTAGAAATACACTAACATACTGATTTAAATATGTGTTTGCTTAACGTATTTCGAACAAGATTTCAGCTTCAGGACGAGAACAAGTAAACAAATAATGAATCAACAAGAAAAATGAATGAGAAATTGGGAACTAAATGTTGGCTGGGTTTATAAGTAAAGTTGAAGAACTTAGCTTTTATTAGCGGCTACAATGATCTTTCTTACAATTTTTTTAATCCTCAAAGGATCTTTATCGTGAAAGAAACGCAGCATTCTCTCAACACGTCATTCACTACCGTTCCCCTTAAACCGTTTTATATTAAAACCTGTCAACCTCCAACAACGAGAAGACTTACCCTTTTTGCAACCTGGTGATGCGCTAGGCAAATCTGTAGGTCACGCATTGGGAACCCTGCAAGTATGTTCCCAGATATATATGTGATTCCATCCTTGGAATACGTTTTCAAATTAAATTTTCGGCTGGTTTAATAGTTAACTTTATACCTCATACCTTTGTCGAATAAAGCACGCTATTTCTTTTAATATTTTGGTGATAACTTCCAACCGTTTAAGAAATTATTTAAAAACAATGTTTAGTTAAACTGTACTCCGTTTGACACCCCACGGATTAATTTGTGTGCCAAGTTTGTGCCGCTGTCTGGTGACGTTATATTCACAAGTTGACACACCTACATACAAATGTAAGTGCAATTTTTCACACAATACAACAACCCTTGAACCGTAACCGCTAAAGATATACTAAAATATTAAATGGCAATATTTTATTTAATGTCAAAGCAATTAAAGGATAAACAACTTTAATTGTGGTTATGCTAAAAGAAAATTTTAGGTAAATAATTCACATTCAGCTTGCTTACAAATATGCAAGTATGTGGATTTAATTTTATAAATGTGCATTCATTTTTTAATAACTGATGCTGAATTATTTTTATTTCTATCAATAAGATTTATCGCCACTTTTACCTACATGCATTTTCAGCTGTATCATGGCGTACAATTTTTATTGTGCAAGAAAGCCATATTACACGCTGAGAACACCCACATGTCGTGCTGAAACGTCATAGCTATAGACATAATTAACTATTTTATAGTTGCTTACTAACCTTTGAATTAGGGAGATTACCCTGATTTGAATCTCACAATGGCATCAAACGTTATATGACTTGTTCTAAGTAATATGACTTCGATTTATTGCTCACATAGACACAACATTATTATAATAATATAAAAATATAATAATATTTTCGTTAACAATTATTACAAAAGCCCTTAACCTCTAACTATTTTCAAACAACTACTTATATTTCTGCTATACTTCCCCTGTGCTTGAGCACGTTGTGGTATTAAGTATATTTACTATTGATTACGTGGTCCGTCAATTTTGAGGGCAGTTTGAACTCGACTCCAATCTTAAATGACAAGGATTGTCAGTTTTCCCACCGTAGGTCGGGAGTTTTCTCCAGGCACTCCGGCATCTGCCATAAATAAAAACTGGACGACATGATATAGCTGAAAAATTGCAGAAAGAGGAGTTAAAAACCATTCAAACAAACTAACATTAAATAATAACGACAATTGCCATTAAAAGTAACCGAGGCTGCAGGTTCTCGTCTCTCTTCGAACCGGCTGTGCTCGACTCCACATAAAATTGACAAATATTGCCAATTTCTGCAGGTCTGGGATTTTTCTCGGGTACTCCGACTTCCTCTCCAATTGAAACTGGATGCCACAATATAGCTGAAAACTTGCTGAAATTAGTGTTAAACACAATTCAAACATACGAATAAGAAAAACATATTTGTATCATACAAAACTTTAAGTGAATCGATGACTAACCAAAGGCTCCTAATAAAATCATAGCAAGTGACTGATATCTATGATCGTATGTCGAATTATGTTTGCAAATTTAATTAATTTTCATAACAGTATAAGGAAAATAAATGTTTTACGTTAATGTTATGCGGTCGCATATTTTCATGTTACAATAGTTTTGCTACATCCGCAGTGATTTCTAATGTAAAGACGTGCATATGTAAAATGCTAAAATAAAAATCTGTCTTACAATTATTCATCGCAAATGAAGACAAATCTTTAATCAATCAGTGCAGAAAATAGTACAAAAAATCGTTGTAAAAGAGATTTTATTTAGGATGAAGATTTACTCTGAAAACCTGAAACAAGATCATGGCGTCAAAACTATATCGGACCTTAATATGTTTGTCGATTGATGCCAGTCAACTGAAGAACTTATAGTGTAAGAAGACATTCTATTAAATGAATTGAATGTGTTTATATTTAGATTCTTAGTTGGCTGTGATCAGTACAGGTTGCAAAGTTGTAGCTTATAAAAACCAATAGAAAACTAGTTTATATAGTATTCTCTGTGGTGCTACTGTGCTTTTGAAACAATACAAATTAATATCTACTCAGGAAAAAGAAATTTGAAACACGTTTTTGAGCTTAAAGTTTAATGTTGTATTAAGAATTGAATGCATTCTTTGAAGTTTCATTTACGTATGAAAGCGTTGACCGAAGCTTAGTAAGAAATACCCAGTAAGAACCATTCATGACAAGTATCAATTTGGTAAATTGTGTGGTTTACAAAATCAGACATCCTCTAAAGTATTTAACGTTGTCCAATTTCAATTAGTGGTGCACATATTAGTGAAACAAGTAGTCATAACCAGATATGCAGACAAGATAAAAGCTTGGAAACAAACAATCTGTTATGTTCTTTTTATTATGTTAATGCACAGTTAACATGATACACGAAAATGACGATGCTTTAACACAGTCTACGTTCATGACCAAAGGCTTCACTGCAGGTGCTTGCTACAAAATGTTTCTTCACGTATCGACCTCTGCACACCAAGGGTCTACTGCTCAACCAACCGGCCACTCTGTTATCACATTCGTCACCACATGTTATCATTTCATGGCGTCTACAGAGACAGGTCGGCCAACCGGAACATTTCTGGATTGATCCAAAATCATGTATTAACTGGTTTGTGTCTGCATCGTATGCTTGACAAAAGCAGCTAAGGAAGAAACAAGAAGAGAAATCTATCTAGAAGGTGAAGTATAATTAGTTACATTAAATCTCTATACTTTAAAGCGAACCAAAACTTGAAATAAATTAAAAGTTAGCCATTTTGTAGAAGATTGTAAAACGGTGTAAGCTATTTGCAATGCTTCTACGTAAATACCTGCAAATAACCGATCTATGGAATTAATATTTTTGCGTTTGAAGAAGATATACCGCAAAAATTGATTAGAAAGGACATGTCTAACTGTAGAGGGCTTACATTTTAAACGCGTATTTTGCCATACCAAGTTGGATTTGACACACTGTACTTACTTCCGTTCGTTTCTTGTGAACAAACCACACTCTACCAAGCCATTTTCCGAAAAAAGCAATCCCAAAAGAAATAACAGACCGTATTGTACCACAGAAGTCATCTGTTGAAAGAGAAAAAATATAAGGAAGTATATTTTAGTAAAATGTTGCTAACTGCTGATATAATACAATAAAACCAAAGATGGGATTTGTCTATGAATATGAACATCACAGAAACATTTATTATGTGTAGTTAGTAAAATAATTTTATGTATATAAGAAATTATATTACAGGATAATTACAGTCAAAGAAAGATTAAATCAGAATAATCTTTCCTTCATATTATTCGGAGATTTATGCATTTAAATTTACGAGAATGTAAACATTTATAACACATACATTTATCTTTGTGAATGACAAATGTTGTAATTGTATACATAGATAGGATAAATATACACATGAGAAAGCTCTGTCTAAATTGTTCTTTTCGAATACTAGGAAGTTGAGACGCATATATTTAAATGTTTTAAATAATGATACACGTAAATTTAAGAAACATCTTGTTGTTGCGGAAGACAAAGATATAATTGCTTGCGCAGAGAGACAGTATTTTACCACAATAATGTGACAGCTGCGTATGAACGATGTCATTTTCTAAGACCAGGCAGTAAAGAAAAAAGACAATTTTAATTTGTAAATGATGCATTACATTGATACAACCATCGCCAATAATTGTCATTTCATATGAGGATTGTTGATTACCGTGAGTCACAAAATGTTTTTGCCACCGAAAGTTCATATTACACAGGGGAATATTTATCGCATTCTTATATTACAAAAAAAACTGAGAAAGTCCTTTTGGAATTTTTGTTTCTCATAAATAAAGGTTAAAACTATGTACCGAACACCAAGGAAACTGTCAAAAAGCACAATCCACAAATCAAAGTCCAAGAAACGGTAACTTTACAAACAACAGACAAAGATATAACAACTTGATTGTAGAAGAATGTAAAACATTACAAAACCATAAACTTTACAAAAAATATTACTGTCAACTGTTTTTTGGTTTATTTTACAATACCCGTTACCCAGTCGGTTTATCGTTTTAATCTGCTTTGGTGCTGCAAAAAAGTGTCTTCAGAACTTAACAAGAGGTAAGGTTTATGCATAGGGTCATAAGGCCATATACTCAATGATTTAATAAATAGGCTCTTGAATGCTAAATTATTAAATAAATGTATAATAAATCAAGATGCTCTATTTAGTTTTTAGTCTCTTATCTTGACCATGTAGCTGTAACTATTTTTGATAAAGGCAGTTGTATGATTTGAGTGTTGGAACTACTACAAACAATATTAAAACAACAAGCTTCCAAAGTAACGGACGATTGCAATGCAGAATCAAGAGCTACATACACAACACGAAACAAAACCAAAATAGATAAACACAGAAAGTAAGTAGCAAGAATCCAATAAAATAAGTGCACACAAATGCTCCTGACGATTGAGAAGAGTCAAAACGTCGGACTATATTTAAAAGATGGAGTTATATAACAAACAACTAACTTATAGTGAGGAGCATAGCACTTTTAAAGGGACCATTAACCTATCTAAACTATCATCGACAACGTCCGGTCGCGAAAATCGGACTGTCGACCGCAAATTCGAGCATAATGTATGAAATTTTTTTAACTTAAAAAGAGATACTTAAATAATCATCTATAACGCGCTTATTTCAAAATGGTTTACGAAAGCATTGCACGATTTATATTTATTATTTATTTCGGGTTGTGTGTGTGTGTGTGTGTGTGTGTGTGTAAAAGCGACCAAATCTGAATTAAGATAATTTTAAGAATAAAAGATTCGAAAATACAAAGGTGTAGTCATTACAGATAAATCAAAGACGGACACAACCATAACGTAAATACCTCGTATAACATTAACAGCTTGAATCTGTGCTGACGCTTGTATAGGTTATATTTTGCGGATCGTCTGTCTAAGTTAATGACAAACACAAAAATGGATTTAAGCTGTTCATTGAATGAAAAGAAGTCTAATTGTGTCTTTGTATTAACGTTTAGATCTTGATTTGCTGAACATTTTTGTTTGTTTGCGGCTTCTTGCTTTCTATAGTTATAAAAACAAAACACAGATAGAGTGAAAATAATTTGTATAATGATTATTGGGGCATTTTTAGTCATAGAATAAATAGTTAAAAACGTGGTGTGCTCTTTTGAACGAAAGGTTTTTTTATTTGGCAAAATTTAGAAGTTATCAGCAAAAAACTTGTGTCCATCTCTATATTCATTTATTTAACATAGTGGTCAAGTAAGACAGTTAACGGTTAAGGTCGGACGCACATTTATACAATTGTATGAATAATTTTATGAACATTCATTCTCATTTAAAAGGAAATTTAGTGAAAGAATCTTAGTACATATACACAAGATAAACAAGCACAATATTTTTGTTTTGTTTCATAAATAAGATTGCATCGATATAATAATATTCATGCCTGCAAACAAAATCTGATAAATTTGATTTATTTACAAACTGCATCTTTTTTATTCTTGTAGCAAGAACAATGGGAAAATTCTGTAAACAAACAAAATACAAGATATTATCAAGCACACCTAATAGAGAAAATGACAGAAATAATAGCCAGAAAATGAAACATTAAATAAACACACTAATTATGGCAAATTATCATATAGATCTGTGAAATATCAAAAACTTATATGAACAGTTTTCTTTAACTCATTTATAACATCATAAGACATTTTAAAAATAATATCTTTACCTCTCTAAAATTTTGTAGTTCAGTATCTGCAATTTAGTGCAAAATTCCTTTTGATTTATTGTCTGCACAAGTATACACTCTCTGAAGTAATGCATCAAATATGTACATACGTTTGTTTTAAACACATGGTACATGTATGAGGAAGTTGAAAAAAGAACTTACGTTGTAAGTAGTAAATTTACATTTTAAACAGAAACCATAATTTAAACTACAACAAATAAATATTCCGTATAATCAATTCCTGGTTTTATATAAATAAAACTAAATAAGGCTTTATGTTTTTTTAATAATGTTTAAGGTCACTTAAGCTATGACATGGCGCCCAGTTTTCAGTAGAAGAGAAGGCCAGAGTACTTTTGGTAGTAATACTGGGAGTTGCTGTCAATTTAATCAGTCAAGCACACCATGCACTCAGTTAGACTTGAACATACCAAATCATGTGTTGACATTCGTTTTGATTCACAGTGTATGACTGACTACCTTGACCACTCGGCCTAAAGGACGATTTTTGATAGAACAGAACCATCCTTGCACTTATATAAGCAAAGATATCCTTTTGAGTTGTTTGTAATGCCCTATTAAATGTATTAGATATCAACTCTCGTATTTAGATCTTTGCAGATGAAACCGTAACCTGTGATGTCGTAGAAAACACGAATGTTATTATCAAACTTAATTTAGTGACAAAAACACATATTTGTGAAATTAGTGCAAAAATAATTACAGCCACAAGTAGGCTTATTAACATTCAAGGGTTTCAATATAAGCTGTCCGGAAACATTTTCAAACAACTACTTATATTTCTGCTATATTTCCCCTGTACTTGAGCACGTTGTGGTATTAAGTATATTTACTATTGATTACGTGGTCCGTCAATTTTGAGGGCAGGTTGAACTCGACTCCAATCTTAAATGACAAGGATTGTCAGTTTTCCCACCGTAGGTCGGGAGTTTTCTCCAGGCACTCCGGCATCTGCCATAAATAAAAACTGGACGGCATGATATAGCTGAAAAATTGCAGAAAGAGGAGTTAAAAACCATTCAAACAAACTTACATTAAATAATAACGACAATTGCAATTAAAACTAACTGAGGCTGCAGGTTCTCTTCTCGCTTCGAACCGGCTGTGCTCGAATCCACTTAAAATTGACAAATATTGCCAATTTCTTTTTGCAGGTCTGGGATTTTTCTCGGGTACACCGACTTCCTCTCCAATTGAAACTGGATGCCTCAATATAGCTGAAAACTTGCTGAAATTAGTATTAAACACAATTCAAACATACGAATAAGAAAAACATATTTGTATCATACAAAATTTTAAGTGAATCGATGACTAACCAAAGGCTCCTAATAAAATCATAGCAAGTGACTGATATCTATGATCGTATGTCGAATCATGTTTGCAAATTTAATTAATTTTCATAACAGTATAAGGAAAATAAATGTTTTACATTAATGTTATACGGTCGCATATTTTCATGTTACAATAGTTTTGCTGCATCCGCAGTTATTTCTTGTGTACAGACATGCATATTTATTAACAGTAAAATGCTAAAATAAAAATCTTTCTAACAATTATTCATCGCAAATCCAGACAAATCTAAAAATCGTTGTTAAAGAGATTTTATTTAGGATGAAGATTTACTCAGAAAACCCGAAACAAGATCATGGGGTCAAAACTATATCGGACCTTAAAATTTTTGTCGATTGATGCCATTCAACTGAAGAACTTATAGTGTAAGAAGACATTCTATTAAATAAATTGAATGTGTTGTTTATATTTAGATTCTTAGTTGGCTATGATCAGTACATGTAGCAAAGTTTAGCTTCTCAAATCCAATAGAAAACTAGTTCATATCGTATTCTCTGTGGTGCTACTGTGCTGGTGAAACAATACAAATTAATATCTACTCAGGAAAAAGAAATTTGAAACAAATTTTTGAGCTTAAAATTTAATGTTATATTAAGAATTGAATGCATTCTTTTGAAGTTTCATTTACGTATGAAAGCGTTGACCGAAGCTTAGTAAGAAATACCCAGTAACAACCATTCAAGTATCAATTTGGTAAATTGTGTGGTTGACAAAATCAGACATCCTCTAAAGTATTTAAGCTTATTTCAAAATGGTTTACGAAAGCATTGCACGATTTATATTTATTATTTATTTCGGGTTGTGTGTGTGTGTGTGTGTGTGTGTGTGTGTGTGTGTAAAAGCGACCAAATCTGAATTAAGATAATTTTAAGAATAAAAGATTCGAAAATACAAAGGTGTAGTCATTACAGATAAATCAAAGACGGACACAACCATAACGTAAATACCTCGTATAACATTAACAGCTTGAATCTGTGCTGACGCTTGTATAGGTTATATTTTGCGGATCGTCTGTCTAAGTTAATGACAAACACAAAAATGGATTTAAGCTGTTCATTGAATGAAAAGAAGTCTAATTGTGTCTTTGTATTAACGTTTAGATCTTGATTTGCTGAACATTTTTGTTTGTTTGCGGCTTCTTGCTTTCTATAGTTATAAAAACAAAACACAGATAGAGTGAAAATAATTTGTATAATGATTATTGGGGCATTTTTAGTCATAAAATAAATAGTTAAAAACGTGGTGTGCTCTTTTGAACGAAAGGTTTTTTTATTTGGCAAAATTTAGAAGTTATCAGCAAAAAACTTGTGTCCATCTCTATATTCATTTATTTAACATAGTGGTCAAGTAAGACAGTTAACGGTTAAGGTCGGACGCACATTTATACAATTGTATGAATAATTTTATGAACATTCATTCTCATTTAAAAGGAAATTTAGTGAAAGAATCTTAGTACATATACACAAGATAAACAAGCACAATATTTTTGTTTTGTTTCATAAATAAGATTGCATCGATATAATAATATTCATGCCTGCAAACAAAATCTGATAAATTTGATTTATTTACAAACTGCATCTTTTTTATTCTTGTAACAAGAACAATGGGGAAATTCTGTAAACAAACAAAATACAAGATATTATCAAGCACACCTAATAGAGAAAATGACAGAAATAATAGCCAGAAAATGAAACATTAAATAAACACACTATTCTGGCAAATCATCATATAGATCTGTGAAATATCAAAAACTTATATGAACAGTTTTCTTTAACTCATTTATAACATCATAAGACATTTTAAAAATAATATCTTTACCTCTCTAAAATTTTGTAGTTCAGTATCTGCAATTTAGTGCAAAATTCCTTTTGATTTATTGTCTGCACAAGTATACACTCTCTGAAGTAATGCATAAAGTATGTACATACGTTTGTTTTAAACACATGGTACATGTATGAGGAAGTTGAAAAAAGAACTTACGTTGTAAGTAGTAAATTTACATTTTAAACAGAAACCATAATTTAAACTACAACAAATAAATATTCCGTATAATCGATTCCTGGATTTATATAAATAAAACTAAATAAGGCTTTATTTTTTTTAATAATGTTTAAGGCCACTTAAGCTGGCGCCCAGTTTTCAGTAGAAGAGAAGGCCAGAGTACTTTTGGTAGTAATACTGGAAATTGTTGTCAATTCAATGAGAGTCGTGCACACCATGCACGCAGTAAGACTTGAACCTACAACCTCATGTTTTGATAAACCTCTTGATTCACAGTGGATGACTGACTACCTTGACCACTCGGCCTAAAAGAAGATTTTTGATAGATCAGAACCATCCCTGCACTAAAATAATCAAAGAGATCCTTTTGAGTTCTGTGTAATGCCCTAATAAATGTATTAGATATCAACTCTCGTATTTAGATCTTTGCAGATGAAACCGTAACCTACGATGTAGAAAACCCTAATGTGATTCTCTGAACTTAATTTAGTGACAAAAAACACATATTTATGAAATTTGTGCAAAAATAATTACAGCCACAAGTCGGCTTAATAAAATTAAGAGGTTTCAATATAAGCTTTTCGAAACCTTTTCAAACCACTACTTATATTTCTGCTATATTTTTCCTGTGCATGAGTATGCTGTGGTATTAAGTATATTTGTACTCTTACTGGAATGTGGATGGAAAAGGTTACAGAAATGCAGATACAACATAGGCTCATCCGTTTTTTACATAATGCACAAAGCAAGGGCCCTGAATAATAATTAGCCCTGCTAGTTTTGATCAAATTAAGAAATAGATTATTGCGAGCGGGCTCTATGCGAATTAGAACATGGTCAGACCTTATCTTTGTCAACAGTTTATACCAAGCGATAGCGAGGTATAAAATGAGGAC
The DNA here is from genome assembly GCA_944474755.1 of Limnoperna fortunei. Classification (NCBI taxonomy): domain Eukaryota; kingdom Metazoa; phylum Mollusca; class Bivalvia; order Mytilida; family Modiolidae; genus Limnoperna; species Limnoperna fortunei. The sequence goes on along the minus strand of OX104119.1, from coordinate 13,678,152 downwards.
AAATATAAGGTCTGACCATGTTCTAATTCGCATAGAGCCCAATTGCAATAATCTATTTCGATTCTAATATGTCTAACAATTGTTTTAAAATTTGGAAGCGGCTCAAAGAGGACGCTTTCAATGGTAATGCTGTTTTTTTAAAGATATATCCCAAAACAGTATGCTAAAGCAAATAAAATTGATAAAACATATATTCGCGTCATTTTATTGAATATACGTACCTTTTAAACAAAAATATTGAGAAATCTTAACGAAATTGCATTGTTCCAGTTTGGGATTTTTCAGTTGAGAGTAATATGACGTCGGAATTCTAATTGTGATGTCATATTAAGGCGAATGTAGAATTGTTAAAAAATAATGTATCGGGGTTAAATCATGTAAATCTCGGAATTCAGACTAAAAATAACTGCATTATCAACAATAACGATAATTATCGATAACATATAACAAACTGCATTTTAAATTCAGTTTTTACATTTATACAAAACACACGCGAACTCAACTTATTGGAATTTTGACACGGCTTTGTTTACATAACTAAAGCAGGACGTCATATTAGAACTCATAATTACATAGATCGTAACCTTAATAACATAAATTCCCACAACTTTACTAATTATATTTTTTCTATTGGATGAGGAAGCCGGTGTACATATTATGACATCAGAGACAACTGTAACTACAACCTACATCTTTATCTGCCTAACTAATGGCATGTCGGTGTGGATATACAATCTTTATGTCGGGGTGTGGATATACAATCTTTATGTCGGGGTGTGGATATACATTCTTTATGTCCGGGTGTGGATATACATTCTTTATGTCAGGTGTCGATATACATTCTTTATGTCGGGGTGTGGATATACATTCTTTATGTCCGGGTGTGGATATACATTCTTTATGTCGGGGTGTGGATATACATTCTTTATGTCGGGGTGTGGATATACATTTTTTATGTCGGGTGTGGATTTACATTTTTTATGACCGGGTGTGGATATACATTCTTTATGTCGGGATGTTGATATACATTCTTTGTGTCGGGGTGTGGATATACATTCTTTATGTCGGGGTGTGGATATACATTCTTTATGTCCGGGTGTGGATATACATTCTTAATGTCGGGGTGTGGATATACATTCTTTGTGTCGTGGTGTTGATATATATTCTTTGTGTCGGGGTGTGGATATACATTCTTTGTGTCGCGGTGTGGATATATATTCCTTGTGTCGGGGTGTGGACATACATTCTTTATGTAGGGGTGTGGATATATATTCTTTATGTCGGGGTGTGGATATACATTCTTTATGTCGGGGTGTGGATATACATTCTTTGTGTCGCGGAGTGGATATATATTCTTTGTGTCAAGGTGTGGATAAACATTCTTTATGTAGGGGTGTGGATATATATTCCTTATGTCGGGGTGTGGATAAACATTCTTTATGTCGGGGTGTGGATATTTATTCTTTATGACGGGGTGTGGATATACATTCCTTATGTCGGGGTGTGGATATACATTTTTTATGTCGGGTGTGGATATACATTCTTTATGTCAGGGTGTGGATATACATTCTTTATGTCGTGGTGTGAATATACATTCTTTATGTCAAGTGTGGATATACATTCTTTATGTCGGGGTTTTGATACACATATTTTATGTCGGGGTGTGGATTTGCATATTTTTTATGTCGGGGTGTGGATATACATTCTTTATGTCGGGTGTGGATATACATTCTTCATGTCGGTGTGTGGATATTCATTCTTTATGTCGGGGTGTGGATATACATGCTTTATGTTGGCGTGTGGATATACATTCTTTCTGTCGGGGTGGATATTCATTCTTTATGTCCGGGTGCGGATATTCATTCTTCATGTCGGGGTGCGGATATCATTCTTTATGTCGGGGTGTGGACATACATTCTTTATGTAGGGGTGTGGATATATATTCTTTATGTCGGGTGTGGACATTCATTCTTTATGTCAGGTGTGGATATACATTCTTTGTGTCGCGGAGTGGATATATATTCTTTGTGTCAAGGTGTGGATAAACATTCTTTATGTAGGGGTGTGGATATATATTCCTTATGTCGGGGTGTGGATAAACATTCTTTATGTCGGGGTGTGGATATTTATTCTTTATGACGGGGTGTGGATATACATTCCTTATGTCGGGGTGTGGATATACATTTTTTATGTCGGGTGTGGATATACATTCTTTATGTCAGGGTGTGGATATACATTCTTTATGTCGTGGTGTGAATATACATTCTTTATGTCAAGTGTGGATATACATTCTTTATGTCGGGGTTTTGATACACATATTTTATGTCGGGGTGTGGATTTGCATATTTTTTATGTCGGGGTGTGGATATACATTCTTTATGTCGGGTGTGGATATACATTCTTCATGTCGGTGTGTGGATATTCATTCTTTATGTCGGGGTGTGGATATACATGCTTTATGTTGGCGTGTGGATATACATTCTTTCTGTCGGGGTGGATATTCATTCTTTATGTCCGGGTGCGGATATTCATTCTTCATGTCGGGGTGCGGATATCATTCTTTATGTCGGGTTGTGGATATACATTCTTTATGTCGGGGTTTGGATATTTATTCTTTATGTCGGGTGTGGACATTCATTCTTGATATCAGGTGTGGATAAACATTCTTTGATTCGGAGGTGTGGATATAAATTCTTTATGTCGGGGTGTGGATATACATTCTTTATGTCGGGGTGTGGATATACATTCCTTATATTTGGGTGTGGATATACTTTCTTTATGTCGAGGTGTGGATATAAATTTTTTATGTTCTGGGTGTGAATATACATTTTTATGTCGGGTTGTGGATATACATTCTTTATATCATGGTGTGGATATACTTTCTTTCTGTCGGGGTGTGGATATACATTCCTTATGTCGGGGTGTGGATATTCATTCTTTATTTCGGGGTGTGGATATTCATTCTTTATGTCGGAGTGTGGATATTCATTCTTTCTGTCCGGGTGTGGCTATATATTCTTTTTGTCGGGGTGTGGATATTCATTCTTTATGTCGGGGTGTGGTTATACATTCTTTATGTCGGGGTGTGGTTATACATTCTTTAGGTCGGGAGGTGGATATACTTTCTTTATTTCGGCGTGTGAATATACATTATTTATGTCGGGGTGTGGATTACATGCTTTATATCGGGGTGCGGATAAGCATTCTTATTAAATGACTAGAAAATTTGAGCATTTTCATTGGTTTAGATCCTTTGCCGATGTTCCCGATCAAACCTCATGTCTACCGCGCAAATTTGCGCGAGAGGTGGACAAATGTCATATCACTGGCACCGTGTACCCAAAAATAGATCAAGGGAAAACACAAAGACACTAAAATAAAACGTAGCTTTTGATTGGACGTTTTTTTTTTGTCGTCCAATCAAATCCGTTCTTACAAATTAAGTTCGGGTTATTAGAAACGTTTGCAAATGGCAGAAGTGGCTGCGATGGAGCCGGCAGGACAGAAATCTCGATTTGCAACTATCAATGAGGAACAATTAAATAAGATTTTGACAGAGAAAGATGCCAAAAATACTAAGAGAGCCACGGATTCTAGCATTAGGACATTTAAAAGTTATTTACGTGAAAAAAATTACGACGAAGATTTCGAGGACCTCCAAAATGAACAACTCGATGCTATTTTGAAAAAATTCTACTCAGAAGTCCGTACCGAAAATGGAGAACTGTATAAGAAATCAAGTTTGACAAGCCTCCGACATGGAATTAATCGTTATTTAAGTAACCAGCCTTCCGGAAAAGATATAATTCACGGAAAAGACTTCACAGAGTCAAACAAGGTGTTTTCAGCTGTTGGCAAGGACTTAAAAAGACAAGGTAAAGGTGGTGTAACACATTATCCACCAATTGAAATCCCAGATCTTCAAAAAATGTATGAATATTTTGATGTAGACAATAATGTAAAACTACAGCAAAAAGTATTCGTTGATATCATGTTGTATTTTGGCAGACGCGGTAGGGAGAATATACACGAATTGAAAATCACAGATTTTGCAGCCACTTCCGACAGTAACGGACGCCTCTATATTTATATGGTTAAGGACGAATTGACTAAAAATCATCAAGACAATGAGAACACAGCAGATGGACATATGTATGCCAGAGATGGTAAGTTATTTTGCATATATGATATGATTAAATTTTACAATTGACAGTAAAATGTGCATGTACACTTACATTTTGTACTATATATAACTGTGGATGATGATTGTTGTTTGTCATGATTAAAAATGTATATTAAAAACTAAAAAAAACAATTAAAAAAAAAACAGTGAAAAAAATTGAAAACTAAATTAAAAAAAAATCATACAAGAAAATAGATAAAAAGTATAATTTATTCATGCTTTTTATTATTTATTTTACAGATGAGATGTGAGGTCTTTCCACAAGTACGCAAAACATCTGCGGGGAAATAAGTGTGACCGTTTATTCCAACGTCCAAGTACTAAAGCCAATAGTTTGAAATGGTATGACAGCGTTCCTATGGGTCGCAATACAATTGGAATTCTAATACCTCTTATTTCTGAAAGTGCTGGTTTATCTCGTCGTTATACAAACCACTCTTTGCGTGCAACTTCTGTTAATGTCCTTGACAATATAGGAAATTTTGCTTCTCGGCACATTGATTATGTCTGTTACAGGACACAAGTCGGAGCAGAGTTTAAAAACATACAGTGGTTATACAGGTAAAGACATTAAGAGACAAATGTCGGACACCATTTCGTCTACCTTGCGTCCAAATACTAGTGGAAACCCCAAAAAGTGCGCATCAGTGAACCAATAGACAATAAATTTGAAATTCAGCGGTTAACAAATGCCGAATTTGGGGATTTAGTTCAAGACTTACAAAATGATGGCTTTGATGAAATTTTATCGTCAATTGATTTGCCTACGTTTAATAAAGAAAATCAACCCGGACCTTCTTCTAATAGTACTGTTTTCAATAGTACAGTTGAAAACCGTTACAATGGAACACTAAATTACATGGTCCCAAGACAACCACAGTTACAGTTCCCAGTTTTTAACAACTGTTCTAATATAACAATAAACTACAATTTGAAGTGCAGAAATCTTTGAAACTACATGCAGTTCTGTGATACATTTTATTCCTGTGATAAAAGTTAAATTTTAAATTAAATTTGTTGAAGAATTGTTGAAAATTATTTATCTTGTTTACTTTAACATGTTTTAAAGTCCAATATCTGGTGAGATTTAATTTGCCTTTGAAAATTATCAAAACATCTGAAAGGATATGGAGAAATATCATGAAATTATTCACAGGTATTGAGTCATTTAATAAAACAATTGTTGACTTTTCATATCAGGTTGACATGAGATTTATCAACCTCAGAAGTGATATTCACCTCAGCCGTTAGCTTCGGTGAATATTTCACTTCTTCAGGTTGATAAATCTTTATGTCAACCTCATGAAAAGTCATTAATTGTATAATGTCGGGGTGTGGATATTTATTCTTTATGTCGGGGTGTGGATATACATTCTTTATGTCGGGGTGTGGATATACATTCTTTAAGTCGGGGTGTGGATATACATTCTTTATGTCGGGTTGTGGATATTAAATCTTTATGTCAAGTATGGATATACATTCTTCATGTCGTGGAGTGGATGTTCATTCTTTATGTCGGGGTGTGGATATACATTCTTTATTTCGGGGTGTGTATATACATTCTTTTTGTTGGGGTGTGGATATACTTTCTTTATGTCGGGTCATGGATATACATTCTTTATGTCAGGTGTGGATATGCATTCTTTATGTCAGGGTTTTGATATTCATTCTTTATGTCGGGGTGTGGATATACATTCTTTATGTCGGGATGTGGATATACATTCTTTATGTCGGGGTGTGGATATACATTCTTTATGTCGGGGTGTGGATATTTATTCTTTATGTCGGGTGTGGATATACATTCTTTATGTCAGGGTGTGGATATACATTCTTTATGTTGGGGTGTGGATATACATTCTTTATGTCGGGTGTGGATATACATACTTTTTGTCGGGGTGTGGATATACATTCTTTATGTCGGGGTGTGGATATACATTCCTTATATTGGGGTGTGGATATACTTTCTTTATGTCGGGTGTGGACATTCATTCTTTGTATCCGGGCGCAAATATAGATTCTTTATGTCGGAGTGTGGATATACATTCTTTATGTCGTGGTGTGGATATTTATTCTTTATGTCGGGTGTGGACATTCATTCTCTATGTCAGGTGTGGATGTACATTCTTTGATTCGGAGTTGTGGATATACATTCTTTATGTCGGGGTGTGGATATACATTCTTTATGCCGTGGTGTGGATATACATCTTTTATGTCGGGGTGTGGATATACATTCTTTTTGTCGGTGTGTGGATATAAATTATTTATGTTGGGGGTGTGGATATACATTATTTATGTCAAGGTGTGGGTATTCATTCTTTATGTCGGGGTGTTGATATACATTCTTTATATCGGGGTGTGGATATTTATTCGTTATGTCGGGGTGTGGATATAAATTCTTTATGTTGTGGGTGTGGATACACATTCTTTATGTCGGGGTGTGGATATACTTTCTTTACGTCGGGTCGTGGATATACATTCTTTATGTCAGGTGTGGATATGCATTCTTTATGTCAGGGTTTTGATATTCATTCTTTATGTCGGGGTGTGGATATACATTCTTTATGTCGGGGTGTGGATATACATTCTTTATGTCGGGGTGTGGATATTTATTCTTTATGTCGAGGTGTGGATATACATTCTTTATGTCAGGGTGTGGATATACATTCTTTATGTTGGGGGTGTGGATATACATTCTTTATATCGGGGTGTGGATATACATTTTTTATGTTCGGGTGTGGATATACATTCTTTATGTCGGGGTAGGGATATACATTCTTTATGTTGGGTGTGAATATACATTCTTTATGTTGGGGGTGTGGATATACATTCTTTATATCGGGGTGTGGATATGCATTTTTTGTGTTCGGGTGTGGATATACATGCTTTATGTCGGGTGTGGATATTCATTCTTTATGTCTGAGTGTAGATATACATTCTTTTTGTCGGGGTGTGGATATACTTTCTTTATGTCGGAGTGTGGATCTTCATTCTTTATGTCGGGGTGTGGATATACATTCTTTATGTCGGGGTAGGATATACATTCCTTATGTCGGGGTGTGGATATACATTCTTTATGTCTTGGTGTGGATATTTATTCTTTATGTCCCTTGTGGATATTCATTCTTTATGTCGGGGTGTGGATATTTATTCTTTATGTCGGAGTGTGGATATTCATTCTTTGTGTCGTTGTGTGGATATTTATTCTTTATATCGGTGTGTGGATATGCATTCTTTATGTTGGGGGTGTGGATATACATTCTTTATGTCGGGGATGTGGTTATACATTCTTATTTCGGGGTGTGGATATACATTCTTTATGTCGGAATTTGGATATTCTTTATGTCGGGGTGTGGATATACATTCTTTTTGTCGGGGTGGGGATATACATTCTTTATGTCGGGGTAGGGATATACATTCTTTATGTCGGGTGTGGATATACATTCTTTATGTCGGGGTGTGGATATTCATTCTTTACCTCGGGGTGTGGATATACATTCTTTATGTCGGGGTGTGAATATACATTCTTTATGTCGGGTGTGAATATTTATTCCCTATGTCGTGGCGTGGATATACATTCTTTTTGTCGGGGTGTGGATAAAAATTCTTTATGTTGGGGGTGTGGATAAACATTCTTTATGTCGAGGTTTGGGTATTTATTCTTTATGTCGGGGTGTGGATATACATTCTTTATGTTGCGGGTGTGGATACACATTCTTTATGTCGAGGTGTGGATATAATTTCTTTATGTTGGGTCATGGATATACATTCTTTATGTCAGGTGTGGATATACATTCTTTATGTTGGGGTGTGGATATACATTCTTTATGTCGGGTGTGGATATACATTCTTTATGTCGGGGTGTCGATATTTATTCTTTATGTTGGGGTGTGGATATACATATTTTATGTTCGGGTGTGGATATACATTCTTTATGTCGGGGTAGGGATATACATTATTTATATCGGGGTGTGGATATACATGCTTTATGTCGGGGTGTGGATATACATGCTTTATGTTGGGGTGTGGATATACATTCTTTATGTCGGGGTGTGGATATACATTATTTATGTCGGGGTGTGGATATTTATTCTTTATGTCGGGGTGTGGATATACATTTTTTATGTTCGGGTGTGGATATACATTCTTTATGTCGGGGTAGGGATATACATTCTTTATGTCGTGGTGTGGATATACATGCTTTATGTCGGGTGTGGATATTCATTCTTTATGTCTGAGTGTAGATATACATTCTTTTTGTCGGGGTGTGGATATACTTTCTTTATGTCGGAGTGTGGATCTTTATTCTTTATGTCGGGGTGTGGATATTTATTCTTTATGTCCCTTGTGGATATTCATTCTTTATGTCGGGGTGTGGATATTTATTCTTTATGTCGGAGTGTGGATATTCATTCTTTGTGTCGGGGTGTGGATATTTATTCTTTATATCGGTGTGTGGATATGCATTCTTTATGTTGGGGGTGTGGATATACATTCTTTATGTCGGGGGTGTGGTTATACATTCTTATGTCGGGGTGTGGATATACATTCTTTATGTCGGAATTTGGATATTCTTTATGTCGGGTTGTGGATATTTATTCTTTATGTCAAGTATGGATATACATTCTTCATCTCGGGGAGTGGATATTCTTTCTTTATGTCGGGGTGTGGATATACATTCTTTATATCGGGGTGTGGATATACATTCTTTATGTTGGGGTGTGGATGTACATTCTATTTACATAGTTACAGAGAAACATATATATACAATATAAAAATCAATAAAACATGAGTAAAAACTGATTGTACATGTATAAAACAATAACAGTTAACGAGGAGGACTAACTTTAACATTGATAATTTTCAAAAATTTACTGAGTTTTTCATCAACAATAATATTATCCGATTTGAAGAGATTACTGAACTTAAAAGTATTTGGATATTTCTGATAATATTCTGGGATTAGTTTTTCTTTCCTTTTGGATATACATTCTTTATGTCAGGGTGTGGATATACATTCTTTTTGTCGGGGTGTGGATATTCATTCTTTACGTCGGGGTGTGGATATACATTCTTTATGTCGGGTGTGAATATTTATTCCTTATGTCGTGGCGTGGATAGACATTCTTTTTGTCGGGGTGTGGATATAAATTCTTTATGTTGGGGGTGTGGATATTCATTCTTTATTTCGGGTGTAGATATACATTCTTTATGTCGGGGTGTTGATATACATTCTTTATATCGGGGTGTGGATATTTATTCTTTATGTCGGGGTGTGGATATACATATTTTATGTCCGGGTGTGGGTATTCATTCTTTATGTCGGGGTGTGGATATACATTCTTTATGTTGCGGGTGTGGATACACATTCTTTATGTCGGGGTGTGGATATAATTTCTTTATGTTGGGTCATGGATATACATTCTTTATGTCAGGTGTGGATATGCATTCTTTATGTCAGGGTTTTGATATACATTCTTTATGTCGGGGTAGGGATATACATTCTTTATGTCGGGTGTGGATATTTAATCTTTATGTCGGGGTGTGGATATACATTCTTTATGTCAGGGTGTGGATATACATTCTTTATGTTGGGTGTGGATATACATTCTTTATGTCGGGGTGTGGATATACTTTCTTTATGTCGGGTGTGGATATACATTCTTTATGTTCGGGTGTGGATATTTATTCTTTATGTCGGGGTGTGGATATACATATTTTATGTTCGGGTGTGGATATACATTCTTTATGTCGGGGTAGGGATATACATTCTTTATGTCGGGTGTGGATATACATTCTTTATGTTGGGGTGTGAATATACATTCTTTATGTTGGAGGTGTGGATATACATGCTTTATGTCGGGGTGTGGATATTCATTCTTTATGTCTGAGTGTAGATATACATTCTTTTTGTCGGGGTGTGGATATACTTTCTTTATGTCGGAGTGTGGATCTTCATTCTTTATGTCGGGGTGTGGATATTTATTCTTTATGTCCCTTGTGGATATTCATTCTTTATGTCGGGGTGTGGATATGCATTCTTTATGTTGGGGGTGTGGATATACATTCTTTATGTCGGGGTGTGGATATTTATTCTTTATGTCGGAGTGTGGATATTCATTCTTTGTGTCGGGGTGTGGATATTTATTCTTTATATCGGTGTGTGGATATGCATTCTTTATGTTGGGGGTGTGGATATACATTCTTAATGTCGGGGGTGTGGTTATACATTCTTATGTCGGGGTATGGATATACATTCTTTATGTCGGAATTTGGATATTCTTTATGTCGGGTTGTGGATATTTATTCTTTATGTCAAGTATGGATATACATTCTTCATCTCGGGGAGTGGATATTCATTCTTTATGTCGGGGTGTGGATATACATTCTTTATATCGGGGTGTGGATATACATTCTTTATGTTGGGGTGTGGATGTACATTCTATTTACATAGTTACAGAGAAACATATATATACAATATATAAATGAATAAAGCATGAGTAAAAACTGATTGTACATGTATAAAACAATAACAGTTAACGAGGAGGACTAACTTTAACATTGATAATTTTCAAAAATTTACTGAGTTTTTCATCAACAATAATATTATCCGATTTGAAGAGATTACTGAACTTAAAAGTATTTGGATATTTCTGATAATATTCTGGGATTAGTTTTTCTTTCCTTTTGGAGAACTTTGCATTCCATAACGTAATGATACTCATCGCCTATACCTGGAGAAATCCGCGGACCTTCGATAGGAAAACTGGCAATCCTTATCAATTAAGATTGGAGTCGAGCGCACCCAGCCCGCAGTGAGACTCGAACCGCAATCTCAGTGTTGACAGACCACGTGATATTTAGTAGACGAACTACATTAACCAATCGGTCACCGGGGCCCCGTTAGTTAAAGTGTATTTTGTCTATTTTACAATGCAAATATAGAAGGATTTCTAGACCGAAAATTTTTCATCACGAAAATGGCGGGTAGAAAATCATTAAAATTTCAGAAAACATATGTTGCGTTTTGTGTGTGTGTGTGTGTGTGTTGTAGAGTGTAAATATGATTTATTCTTATATGATGTGCCTAAAACGCGTCGAGTCCACATCAGGTGTAAAACGAGTATTTATTCTTAATCAGCATCATAAACTATCAATACTCTTTATGGCGACGTTACAGTTTCAGATATTTTAACGATGCCACAATCAAATCTTTGTCCTAAGTGGATAGCAACTCAAAGGTTAGGTTGTTAGAAAAATTAATAAATATGTCCTATTAGAATCAAAATAAATCATTGGGACACGAATATATACTGATTTTAACACGGGTTTGCTCTTTATATCCACATTATTGGGCATGAAGGGCCAACAAGTCGTAAAATCAGTATATATTCTTGCCCCAATGAATTTTTCTTAAATACATGTAAACATATAAAATGAAAACGTTTATTCATTAAAAAAGTTTATCCAACATACTATATGGCTCGGACTAGGAAACTATTTTACCAATGAAGTATTCATGATATAACAAAGCAAATTTATTACACGATTAATGTTTCTCTAATAAATACATGTTTCTTAACAAATATAAATATTTAATGTTTAAATATGCCTTATGGTTTAGTAAGAAATCGACGATCACTACTATAAATTCAAGGGTTTTTACATATTTATTTTGAACATGTTAGGCAGTTCTCCTATGTACCTGTATCTAATACTGTAATACACATTTGTTTATATTTGTTTTTTAATAGTCACTTTCAGCAATTTTTCAGCTATATTATGGCGTCCAGTTGTTATTTGGGGGGGGGGGAGACGGAGTACCCGGATATATCACCGTACTTCAAAATTTCATAACATTATGCAAATGATGATTGCACAACAATGGTGCTAATAATTTAATTATTTGTAATATAAATTAAAATAAAAATCAATAATGTACGTGTATATGCTTATTATTCTATCCTGTACTTTTCCGGAATGAATTAATGATAAATTTAAATATATAACCATTCTTGGCAATCATATCAATCATTTATGTATGTGGTGCGAATCGTTTTTGAGTCGGGTGAGTCGTTATTAATATATTGAACAAGGAACTAAGAATTTTTTATTTTGAACCAGAAACTACGAATGATGAACTGAGAACTTCCAATGTTCAACAAGGAGCTGAAAATTCGAATGTTCAACTAGAAAGTCGAGTGTTGAACGAGGAACTAAAAAATTTGAATATTAAACCAGAAAGTCCAAATGTTGAACTAGCAACTGTCAATGTTGAACAAGAACTGAACAATCTTATGTTGAACTAGTAGATGCGAATGTTGAATTAGGAAGTGCGAATGTTGAACGAGGAACAACGAATGTTGAAGTAGTAAGTACGAATATTGAACTAGGTGCTGAAAGATCGAATGTTGAACTAGGAACTGCGAATGTTAAACGGGAAACTAAAATTTTGAATACCGAACCAAGAAATACAAATGTTGAACTAGGAACCTCGAGTAACTAACAATTTTGAATATTGAACCGGAATGTTGAGCGAGGAACTTCGAATTCTGAACTAGGAACTAAAAATTCGAATGTTCAACTAGGAACTGCGAATGTTGAACGGGGAACTAAACAATTTGAATTATGAACCAGACACTATGACATGTTGAACTTAGAACAACGAATTTCGAACTAGGAACATGCCGATGTTGAACGATGAACTACACGTTTTGAATATTTAACCAGAAACTAAGAATGTTGAACAATTAACTGCGAATGTTAAACTATGAACTGCAATTATGGTTTTTATTGTGTTCCGGTTATTCACATTCGGCTTTTGTGTTTTGGGTTACTTGCGTTGAATATGTTTGTCTATATCCGGATTTTGTTTTATTGTGCCTTGACTTTCGGATCCTTTTCTTCGGTCGGTTGTATTGCTATTTTTCTTTCTATGAAATACCGATACTACGAGAGCACGACCTTTTAATCCGATTGTATATACATATTAATTGACTGATTGTTTGATAGTTTTTTTTCTAACGTCAAACAATCAATTTTCAGAAATATTCAACACCATGGATTTTATATACATTTATTCATACTATGATCTAGTAAGGTGTTTTCGATGGCTTGTTTATTTCTGCTTGTCATATGTATTACTACTTCTGTATTTATATATAAAACCAAAACACAAACATGGCGAGGTTGACGTAGCCATTTCACCACACCCCCTCTTAAACACGAACTTCGTCTGATTGCAACGAAATATAATATTTTAATGTATAAGAAGATTTTAATGCACAAACTAAGAACGTCATGTGTATTAGGTTTTTTTCACATGCTCAAGATTTATAGTAGCAATGGGGGTTCGTTTGGGAGACATTCTGTGTTTGCATCCCAACACAAGCAGCACTAGTTATTATTAATTGTCTTAGTCTTTTTTCCAAGTTTGTTAGACTCAACTACAAATGTAGGAAATGCGGACAGTGGTAGAATGGGAAAAAATATACGACCCCTTTTTTATGTTACTTAAATAAAATTCAATTCAGATCTTTCTCTTATTTTCAATAATGGTGTATTTCACAGTATAAAGCCTTAAATTGTTGTTTACTACGTTATCACATTAGTCGTCGAAAACACCTTACGTTTATTTCTATCACACTGTTTACATTATGTTCATATTAAGCGTGCATGGTACTATAAACATATTTATTTTATAATATAAGCATGATCATACCGGATATCATGAAACCATAGAAAGAAATTCATGACAATTAGGATTCAGAAACAATCAAAGTTGCTGTTCTGATCTGTCTCCTAAGGAAAAATATTCAAACACTTGTAGATAGCCTGATAGCATTGTAATATATCTTACGCATTTTCCTATCACGAAAGGCAAGAAATAGTTTAATAGAAAAAAATAATTTGTTAAGGTACGGGTGATAGAGCAAAATGCAAGCACACGTGCTCGGAGGTGTGGGTTTTTTCAACGGGAAAATCTATACAGTAAACCTATTAGATTTTATATAATATTTTTGAGCTTGATGAAAACTGAGCACATTGTCCTTATCAGAAATTAGGTCAGATCTATACAAGAGCAAGCCAACATCAACCGGACGTGGTAGACTTAATTGATGAAGAGTTAAGGAATTCGTGCCTGATGTTGTTGTATGGAGGATAATGACAAAGGAAAATGTAAGGTTATTTCAAGACAGTCACATGGATAGTTTGTCGAATTAACTAAATTTCTGACAAATAAGTGAGAATTTGTGAAGCTCGAATTCATCCGTATTCTGGAATGTAAAATTTGCCCTAGACTTTGGGTTCGCAATATTTTCTTGAATAAGTTAATGGGTAAGTTAAAATTGACAGCGGAAGGAATAAACTAATTAGAATAAAATGTAGTCAGATTTTAACTTCAGTTAAGTTTGTTTTCTGCCTATTGTTCTGATCGTATTTGCTTTTTACTCGAGGTAACAGGTTTTGTAAGCATTCCGGAGCACTTTTGTTTACAATTGTGTGCATGAGTATTCATCAATGTTGTTCCGTCTATCAGACAGTTTTTCCCAGTGGGTTTCTTCGTAAAGTATTGCAATTCTTGTAGGTTTTTTCCACCTGTCAATATTAGGGCAGCGTCGAGCTGAGCACTGTCTAATTTATCAATAAAGGTTTGTTTGTCAGTGTCCTTAAACACGTCGGCATACTCTAGGATCGGACGAATAAAAGATATGCAATTTTTCACACGAGAACCTATCAAGTATATTCCATCTATATCTCCAAATATCGATTCTCTTACTATACTATTTCTTTACAATATATTCAATGTGGTCGTTCCACAGGCTTTTTTGAGACATATACACCTAAATGTAGATGTTTATGTTTTTAATGTCTTATAATGTTTGATTATCCGTTTGAATTAATTTAAAGGATGCGATGTTTTAAATGTTTTATGACTTGTAATCTTTGTTTTCGGTGTTTTGTGTATTGAATTAACTACATAGTTTTGCGACCATTCATGAATTTTGCACATATCACTGTTTAGTTTGTCAGCAGCCCAGGATTATCAACCACAGAATATACACTCGTGTCGTCAGCAACAATTAATTTGCGCTTCTATATCAACCACAATATCATTGATAAAGATTAAAAATAACACAGGTCCTAAAACCGAACCTTGAGGAACATCCGCGTTAATTGGTAACCAGTTTGAGTTTGCACCATTAATTACAACCCTTTGACCCTATCCGAAACATAATTTGCAAACCATCGCCAAAGAATTACCGATATACCAAGTTGGTTTAATGTATGTAGAAGCCCTGTGTGTCGGACTATCAAAGGCTTTATTTATATTAGAAAACACTTCACGAATTACCTTCCCAGAATCCAAATCTTTGTGAATCATTCGCAATGTTGATTAATTGATTTATAGCAGTCTCCTCTTGAAAAACCATAATGGTGTGAGGTCAAAATTTATACCATTATGTCTTTTGCCGTTTTTTCTGTTTTCAATGTTTTCCTTTTATCTTAAACGTGATTTGATTGTGTTTTGTTTTTTTCCTGATTCAAAAAGGTATAAATGTAAATGTTTTAACGTGTTCCAACTCCAAAACAAATGTTCATATGAAAGTTGTCGTATTAGTGAAATAAATTTGTTCAAAGTATGTCAAATGATAATTTATGTATAATCCTGGACAATTGGATATACTGTTTTGACTTCTGGAAATCGGTGGTTGGAGGCAAAATAGGTAATGGACACGGCATTGTCATTTGGTATGATAAATATTGACATCTTTAAAACTGCGAAAACTGTTGATTGCATGTAGACGTTGAGGTACTTCAGCGAGCAGTATATCAGCTATGTTCAGGATGAGAACAAGTAAACAAACAATTAATCGATGCAAAAAGGGTGGGACATAGAGAACACACAATTTTGACATCCACTGGAAAAGTATGGAGTATTGGGTCGGTGCGGAAAATTAAGCCCTTTGTAAAGTCCACAATGAACCTACTCGTTTTCGAAATCTACAAATTAAGGGTATGTTATCTCGCAAGGGGCGTGCACTCTTCACCCACTAAGTCTGCGACCAGGCTTTCCGTATTATGACATGACAACCACCAACGAGGGGGTCTCCCCTATCCGCCACCCGGGGACTCGCTGAGCACTGGGTACCCTACCATTGTGGTAGAAAAATAACCCCTTCTCCGGTTCCGGGGTAATGCTGTCATGTAAACAAAAGCGATTACCCAATGTTCTTCAAATACACGGATAACTTGGCGTCATTTTTAGATCTATGTCGTCGTATGGCAAGTTCTAAACTTACCACACTGACATACACGGAAAGAACATCGGCCCTTAAACAGCAAAAAATTGTGTATTTGGCAGTGTAAGTGTTAATAGTTTAAAGTAACGCTGTTTTAAAGAGGCAATCTGATAATGCAATTCTTAGTTTATTTTACAAACATAGCGAATAAATACTAAGAGGCACACAAACCTAGATGTCCAAGACGCACATATATAAATATATCAGCAATCATGTCAAATGGCTACACAAATGTCAACACAGATCGACTTTACAGTTATAAACAATTAAAACTGCAGGAAACTGATAAAAGACGAGAACTGACAGGTTACTTTTTTTATTTAAAATACTTTTATTTCGTTTTTCAAATGATATTTAGTAGGTAAATCTAGAGAATAAAAAAAATATCACGCGGGCCTCACAAGTGTTACAAGTAAAACCTCCAGTGTCGTTTACAAAATTTAACATTGACCATTGAAGGAAAATCGCCTTATAGCATTGCAGTTTCTAGATCAATGTCAAATCAGAGTGTCTCCTTCGACGTCCGCTCGAATGTATCCTAGCAGGATAAAACTAAATAGTGCGGGATGGCTTGGCAAATATTATGATAAGCACGTTTGGGGGATGACTACGACTTGGAATTTATTTTTCAGCAACAAAAACATCGATGCATAGACCACGATGACACCATGTTTATTATTTTTAAACCGGGCAGATGATGCGGGGATAGCTAAGACCTGAGATGTATATTAGAGAATTTAGAGGTTTGTAACGACCCGATTTGAAAAACAGGTTGATTACTATAATCCGTGTCGTAATAAACGTCTAATATTGAAAAATATGATGAAACAGAGGATATATACTTATAAAAGTATGTCATTATATTCTTACTTGTGCATATAAAATCCACAACATCATAAGGAACGATTTTTATTGCAAAACAGGTTGTTACAGAGGTTTATGGATATATAATCAAGACCAAATCACATACAAACTTATAAAAGGCCGAAGGTGGTGAGTG
Source organism: Limnoperna fortunei (assembly GCA_944474755.1). Classification (NCBI taxonomy): domain Eukaryota; kingdom Metazoa; phylum Mollusca; class Bivalvia; order Mytilida; family Modiolidae; genus Limnoperna; species Limnoperna fortunei. The sequence goes on along the minus strand of OX104119.1, from coordinate 13,660,667 downwards.
TGTCGTTTTTATACATCCATAAAGCCATCTTGTTTCTGAAAGAAGTTTTGTTTGCGCTATTTATCGGAAAATACAATATTTTTCAAAACGTTAAATTTCATTTTAGCCAATCGTACGAATTTTTTTCCTGATACGCGAATAAAAAAGAATTAATGTACAGATGTAAAGGGCAGAATTATAGCACAAGTTCCTTTCAATCTGAACCATAACCACATGCGACTGTATACATTCAGAAACTCGTTAAAGTTCTTTATTCGAGGTAATTTATTTATTTATTTATTTATTTATTTATTTATTTATTTATTTATTTATTTATTTATTTATTTATTTATTTATTTATTTATTTATTTGCTGGTACATTTTATTAATTAATTATTAATTAAATTGTGTATCATTTAGTCTATGTAATATACGACTTCGGTATAACAGTTTAAGAAATGAAACGTATACATTGTATGTACTAGTAGATATGACGGTAGAAATAAATATTACTTAATAATGTGTTCATATTTTTGTAAACCTAAATGTCTTAACTTCCTCAGGTATAAATTAAAACCCTATAAATCAAATTTAGAAACTGTCATTATTACCTCTAATGTCGCTATATTTGTTTTTTATGTTGAACTAGGAACCTCGAGTAACTAACAATTTTGAATATTGAACCGGAATGTTGAGCGAGGAACTTCGAATTCTGAACTAGGAACTAAAAATTCGAATGTTCAACTAGGAACTGCGAATGTTGAACGGGGAACTAAACAATTTGAATTATGAACCAGACACTATGACATGTTGAACTTAGAACAACGAATTTCGAACTAGGAACATGCCGATGTTGAACGATGAACTACACGTTTTGAATATTTAACCAGAAACTAAGAATGTTGAACAATTAACTGCGAATGTTAAACTATGAACTGCAATTATGGTTTTTATTGTGTTCCGGTTATTCACATTCGGCTTTTGTGTTTTGGGTTACTTGCGTTGAATATGTTTGTCTATATCCGGATTTTGTTTTATTGTGCCTTGACTTTCGGATCCTTTTCTTCGGTCGGTTGTATTGCTATTTTTCTTTCTATGAAATACCGATACTACGAGAGCACGACCTTTTAATCCGATTGTATATACATATTAATTGACTGATTGTTTGATAGTTTTTTTTCTAACGTCAAACAATCAATTTTCAGAAATATTCAACACCATGGATTTTATATACATTTATTCATACTATGATCTAGTAAGGTGTTTTCGATGGCTTGTTTATTTCTGCTTGTCATATGTATTACTACTTCTGTATTTATATATAAAACCAAAACACAAACATGGCGAGGTTGACGTAGCCATTTCACCACACCCCCTCTTAAACACGAACTTCGTCTGATTGCAACGAAATATAATATTTTAATGTATAAGAAGATTTTAATGCACAAACTAAGAACGTCATGTGTATTAGGTTTTTTTCACATGCTCAAGATTTATAGTAGCAATGGGGGTTCGTTTGGGAGACATTCTGTGTTTGCATCCCAACACAAGCAGCACTAGTTATTATTAATTGTCTTAGTCTTTTTTCCAAGTTTGTTAGACTCAACTACAAATGTAGGAAATGCGGACAGTGGTAGAATGGGAAAAAATATACGACCCCTTTTTTATGTTACTTAAATAAAATTCAATTCAGATCTTTCTCTTATTTTCAATAATGGTGTATTTCACAGTATAAAGCCTTAAATTGTTGTTTACTACGTTATCACATTAGTCGTCGAAAACACCTTACGTTTATTTCTATCACACTGTTTACATTATGTTCATATTAAGCGTGCATGGTACTATAAACATATTTATTTTATAATATAAGCATGATCATACCGGATATCATGAAACCATAGAAAGAAATTCATGACAATTAGGATTCAGAAACAATCAAAGTTGCTGTTCTGATCTGTCTCCTAAGGAAAAATATTCAAACACTTGTAGATAGCCTGATAGCATTGTAATATATCTTACGCATTTTCCTATCACGAAAGGCAAGAAATAGTTTAATAGAAAAAAATAATTTGTTAAGGTACGGGTGATAGAGCAAAATGCAAGCACACGTGCTCGGAGGTGTGGGTTTTTTCAACGGGAAAATCTATACAGTAAACCTATTAGATTTTATATAATATTTTTGAGCTTGATGAAAACTGAGCACATTGTCCTTATCAGAAATTAGGTCAGATCTATACAAGAGCAAGCCAACATCAACCGGACGTGGTAGACTTAATTGATGAAGAGTTAAGGAATTCGTGCCTGATGTTGTTGTATGGAGGATAATGACAAAGGAAAATGTAAGGTTATTTCAAGACAGTCACATGGATAGTTTGTCGAATTAACTAAATTTCTGACAAATAAGTGAGAATTTGTGAAGCTCGAATTCATCCGTATTCTGGAATGTAAAATTTGCCCTAGACTTTGGGTTCGCAATATTTTCTTGAATAAGTTAATGGGTAAGTTAAAATTGACAGCGGAAGGAATAAACTAATTAGAATAAAATGTAGTCAGATTTTAACTTCAGTTAAGTTTGTTTTCTGCCTATTGTTCTGATCGTATTTGCTTTTTACTCGAGGTAACAGGTTTTGTAAGCATTCCGGAGCACTTTTGTTTACAATTGTGTGCATGAGTATTCATCAATGTTGTTCCGTCTATCAGACAGTTTTTCCCAGTGGGTTTCTTCGTAAAGTATTGCAATTCTTGTAGGTTTTTTCCACCTGTCAATATTAGGGCAGCGTCGAGCTGAGCACTGTCTAATTTATCAATAAAGGTTTGTTTGTCAGTGTCCTTAAACACGTCGGCATACTCTAGGATCGGACGAATAAAAGATATGCAATTTTTCACACGAGAACCTATCAAGTATATTCCATCTATATCTCCAAATATCGATTCTCTTACTATACTATTTCTTTACAATATATTCAATGTGGTCGTTCCACAGGCTTTTTTGAGACATATACACCTAAATGTAGATGTTTATGTTTTTAATGTCTTATAATGTTTGATTATCCGTTTGAATTAATTTAAAGGATGCGATGTTTTAAATGTTTTATGACTTGTAATCTTTGTTTTCGGTGTTTTGTGTATTGAATTAACTACATAGTTTTGCGACCATTCATGAATTTTGCACATATCACTGTTTAGTTTGTCAGCAGCCCAGGATTATCAACCACAGAATATACACTCGTGTCGTCAGCAACAATTAATTTGCGCTTCTATATCAACCACAATATCATTGATAAAGATTAAAAATAACACAGGTCCTAAAACCGAACCTTGAGGAACATCCGCGTTAATTGGTAACCAGTTTGAGTTTGCACCATTAATTACAACCCTTTGACCCTATCCGAAACATAATTTGCAAACCATCGCCAAAGAATTACCGATATACCAAGTTGGTTTAATGTATGTAGAAGCCCTGTGTGTCGGACTATCAAAGGCTTTATTTATATTAGAAAACACTTCACGAATTACCTTCCCAGAATCCAAATCTTTGTGAATCATTCGCAATGTTGATTAATTGATTTATAGCAGTCTCCTCTTGAAAAACCATAATGGTGTGAGGTCAAAATTTATACCATTATGTCTTTTGCCGTTTTTTCTGTTTTCAATGTTTTCCTTTTATCTTAAACGTGATTTGATTGTGTTTTGTTTTTTTCCTGATTCAAAAAGGTATAAATGTAAATGTTTTAACGTGTTCCAACTCCAAAACAAATGTTCATATGAAAGTTGTCGTATTAGTGAAATAAATTTGTTCAAAGTATGTCAAATGATAATTTATGTATAATCCTGGACAATTGGATATACTGTTTTGACTTCTGGAAATCGGTGGTTGGAGGCAAAATAGGTAATGGACACGGCATTGTCATTTGGTATGATAAATATTGACATCTTTAAAACTGCGAAAACTGTTGATTGCATGTAGACGTTGAGGTACTTCAGCGAGCAGTATATCAGCTATGTTCAGGATGAGAACAAGTAAACAAACAATTAATCGATGCAAAAAGGGTGGGACATAGAGAACACACAATTTTGACATCCACTGGAAAAGTATGGAGTATTGGGTCGGTGCGGAAAATTAAGCCCTTTGTAAAGTCCACAATGAACCTACTCGTTTTCGAAATCTACAAATTAAGGGTATGTTATCTCGCAAGGGGCGTGCACTCTTCACCCACTAAGTCTGCGACCAGGCTTTCCGTATTATGACATGACAACCACCAACGAGGGGGTCTCCCCTATCCGCCACCCGGGGACTCGCTGAGCACTGGGTACCCTACCATTGTGGTAGAAAAATAACCCCTTCTCCGGTTCCGGGGTAATGCTGTCATGTAAACAAAAGCGATTACCCAATGTTCTTCAAATACACGGATAACTTGGCGTCATTTTTAGATCTATGTCGTCGTATGGCAAGTTCTAAACTTACCACACTGACATACACGGAAAGAACATCGGCCCTTAAACAGCAAAAAATTGTGTATTGGCAGTGTAAGTGTTAATAGTTTAAAGTAACGCTGTTTTAAAGAGGCAATCTGATAATGCAATTCTTAGTTTATTTTACAAACATAGCGAATAAATACTAAGAGGCACACAAACCTAGATGTCCAAGACGCACATTTATAAATATATCAGCAATCATGTCAAATGGCTACACAAATGTCAACACAGATCGACTTTACAGTTATAAACAATTAAAACTGCAGGAAACTGATAAAAGACGAGAACTGACAGGTTACTTTTTTTATTTAAAATACTTTTATTTCGTTTTTCAAATGATATTTAGTAGGTAAATCTAGAGAATAAAAAAAATATCACGCGGGCCTCACAAGTGTTACAAGTAAAACCTCCAGTGTCGTTTACAAAATTTAACATTGACCATTGAAGGAAAATCGCCTTATAGCATTGCAGTTTCTAGATCAATGTCAAATCAGAGTGTCTCCTTCGACGTCCGCTCGAATGTATCCTAGCAGGATAAAACTAAATAGTGCGGGATGGCTTGGCAAATATTATGATAAGCACGTTTGGGGGATGACTACGACTTGGAATTTATTTTTCAGCAACAAAAACATCGATGCATAGACCACGATGACACCATGTTTATTATTTTTAAACCGGGCAGATGATGCGGGGATAGCTAAGACCTGAGATGTATATTAGAGAATTTAGAGGTTTGTAACGACCCGATTTGAAAAACAGGTTGATTACTATAATCCGTGTCGTAATAAACGTCTAATATTGAAAAATATGATGAAACAGAGGATATATACTTATAAAAGTATGTCATTATATTCTTACTTGTGCATATAAAATCCACAACATCATAAGGAACGATTTTTATTGCAAAACAGGTTGTTACAGAGGTTTATGGATATATAATCAAGACCAAATCACATACAAACTTATAAAAGGCCGAAGGTGGTGAGTGTGTCGTTTTTATACATCCATAAAGCCATCTTGTTTCTGAAAGAAGTTTTGTTTGCGCTATTTATCGGAAAATACAATATTTTTCAAAACGTTAAATTTCATTTTAGCCAATCGTACGAATTTTTTTCCTGATACGCGAATAAAAAAGAATTAATGTACAGATGTAAAGGGCAGAATTATAGCACAAGTTCCTTTCAATCTGAACCATAACCACATGCGACTGTATACATTCAGAAACTCGTTAAAGTTCTTTATTCGAGGTAATTTATTTATTTATTTATTTATTTATTTATTTATTTATTTATTTATTTATTTATTTATTTATTTATTTATTTATTTATTTATTTGCTGGTACATTTTATTAATTAATTATTAATTAAATTGTGTATCATTTAGTCTATGTAATATACGACTTCGGTATAACAGTTTAAGAAATGAAACGTATACATTGTATGTACTAGTAGATATGACGGTAGAAATAAATATTACTTAATAATGTGTTCATATTTTTGTAAACCTAAATGTCTTAACTTCCTCAGGTATAAATTAAAACCCTATAAATCAAATTTAGAAACTGTCATTATTACCTCTAATGTCGCTATATTTGTTTTTTTTTTGTTTTGTCAAAGAATTTCAGTTTGCGACTATTCGTAATGTTTTTAGGTTTAGCCAATTTTTGCTGATAGTCGACTTGCAGGCATCTTTGACATCTAAGACTAACATTGCATATACAGATTGTTAAGTGTTCATGGGGTGTTGCCGCAACGTTTACGGGTGCGGAATTACCAATGCTTTCATAATAAAGATTTTTCTTTTCCGGATAGATTCGGCAAAGTTTACTGGGTGAGGTAACTTTACGGAGGCTTCATCAATAAGGTCTCTGTTGTTTAATTACAGACCCCGTTCACATATAATAATCGGAAACACATGTAGCGCAATTATCTACATCCAGGTACCAATAAATGACCCAGTAAATATATTTTTTGTTTAAAAAAATATTCATGTATACCAGAAAACTCATAACTAAATAAATAAAGTGTAGCAAAATCGCACAGAAACTCCTTAGTAACCGTGAAGGACCAGGGAAGGCACAAAAGATAATTTCAAACAATAAAGAATCGCAATTCCAAATAACATCACTATTAAAATACTCCGACATCCTCCTCCAATAAAAACTAGACTTAAACTAATAAACTTGAAAAATTGCTGAAAGTATTGTTAAACAACATACTAACAAATGTACAATATAACATACTTTGTAATTTGTTTTTGTCATTCTTGGCTAAATTAAAAGATTAAATTCTGAACCTTAACATTCATGTCATAACAATATAAAATATTAAACTTGGCCTCTTGGAGTTGTTATAAGTACAAATAAAGTCGAATATTTGGTGGAAGACCACAAGATCGCCTCGCCATTGAAATTTCGATAACGTAGTTTCAGCAGTTTTTGTAAGTTTCTGGTCGTCCTGCATGTTCTAGTTCGAAATTAAAAGCTTTTAACTTATTAACTTTTTTTAGACACAAAACCTTCTGAACACCATTGCAATATAAAATATTATTTCTATAACATAAAGGACAGAAAATAAAAGTACTGACATTGATACATAATTATTATGCAATTTTCAAATATAGTCTTTAAATATGATCGATATAAAATAATATTACATATGGTGTGTTTTATTACAATTCTGAGTAGATAGGCCATTCATGTGATTTACATCAAATTTAGTGTTATTCTTAATTTTAAAGCGCTCCGGGCGCCTTTTTTATCTATTTTTAACATATTGACGCTGTCTCTAATTTTGCGTATATTCAAGCTACTTTACTTAAAATTGAGCCGTATGTAAGGCATGTTTCTAAAAATATGTTCGGATATACGTTTGATTTCATTATTGAATTGGTAAATAATATGCACTAGTGTACACATGGTAACTTTAGATGTGATATAACAATAATTAAAGATTTAATTAATTCCGTCAATACGCTTTTAATGGACATTGTATACAGATATTGACCTTCAACTTCGTCGTCGGTCAATATCATTCGACAATATTAATATAAAACGTATTTATCTAAAATTAAGTATGTATTTAGTCAAAATCTGAAAAAAATATCGATTGATACAAGCTGTGTGATAAAAAACCTTGTATCATCTATATATGTAATACAAGATGTACTTTTGTCGGAACTACTTCTTGACGTCACAATGAATGGTATAACCAATGATTCGTTGAATGACTTTCATTCTATGAATGAAATATGACGTCATAATGAGTGTGACGTTATGGGCTATATTTTATAAACACATGCTTCGTTGAATGTTAAATTTTAAATTGTAAACATTCAGTTTTATTCTGCTCTTTCTACACTTCTTTAATTTTAGATAAACTTATTACATACATTTAAGTGTAGGTACAACTAGCTGCGCGTCTCGTAGTGATACGAATGTACACAACTGTCTCGACGTGATACAGGTAGTTGTACCTACACATAATGTATGTAATGTATATTTACCATTTCAAAAGTCCTACATTGAAAAAATATCGACATAACATATCGACCGACAACGAAGTTGCACGTCGATATGCTTTCTTGTGTCGATATTGTTCATTTTGACCTTATTTAAAGGCTAGCATTGTTATATTATTATATTTTATTGCATATCAGTAATTAATTAGTACATTTGATAGGTTAGCAATCGATCAGCTGACATAAAACAATACAAGATATAAAAGCCACAGGTCCGTTTTTCTGATGTGGAATGATAGCTAAGAGTTCATATCAGAAAACGGACCGCTAGTTACAGAATTAATTTTAGAGTTATTTCCTTTCCTTTCCCTTTTTTCAATATAATGTCACTAGTCAGAAAAATACTAGATAAATAAAAAAACAGACCTAAAGGTAAAAAAAACAACAAAAACAAAAAAAAAAAAAAAAACAAAAACAAAAACAAGGAAAACAGAAAAAATACATGCACAATATTATAAATGGATTAACGATTCCTCAATGCAATAAAAAGAATAGTTAATGTTGCTGATGGCAGTATCACAAATTCGGAAAACGCTCGGGTCGTGATATGGACCAAGAAACTGTGTCTTTTGATTAGTGTAATGTTTGGATTGTTGTTACGTGTTCGCAATTTTTCACACTTCAATATCATCTGAAAATATGAAAATTTTCAATTCAAAAGATTCATCAATTGAAACAAAGAACTTTTACTCAAATTGTCCTGACCGACGACAACATTTTTTAAAACGTAAATAGACAGAAGTAAATTCGTATTTGCTAATTAAAATTGGCGTAAAGGGATTTCCAACAAATTTGAAAATAGCAGTGCAATATCTTCTTTTTTTTCAAATTAACCGTACAACATTTTTGTATCTGCTGTTTTGAACATTTAAAAGTCCTCTCAAAATACGGCACATCATGTGAGACTGTTCAAGTTTATGAAAAATATCAACTAATAATATAATTTTATTTATTTATCTTGATCATTATCTATAATAATATATGTAGATTCTTTGTTTTGCTCATTTATAATATATATATTTAATCGATCATATGTTTGTTTTGTTTATTATGTATTTCTTATTAATTATAACTTATATATAACTATATAAATTTACTTTTTAACAATTTTTATTACGGTCGAGTTCGCTGCCTGAGGAATGTATTTCTTATTTATTTAATTCATTTCTCCTTTTTTGTATAACAATAAATCTAAGACAGTACTGGGAGTGCTCTCAACCTACAGAGCTGCACAACGCGTCCCCAGGTGGCGGATAGGGGAGTTCTCTTGTTGGGTGGTTGTTAGTTCAGTATATGGAAAGCTTGGTGACGTGTTTGGCGCTCGATGAACTGTAAAGACCTGAAAATTTGGAAAATGAAAATAGTAAGTGGGTTGCAGCCGCTACAAAAGGCTAAAATATCCGTCCATACCAAAAACTGCACATACATTTCAAGTGGCACTCAGAATTGTATTCCTATTGGCCCATCACTTTTCCGGTTGAATTATTTTTGTTAACTTGTACTGAGTATTATATAAATATTGACTGGGTATTAAGGGCTAATATTGCCTTGAGGCAAAAGCAAAAGCAATGGTTGTAACCATGGGAAAAATAAACATGCTATTCCAAAAATACAGTCAATACCAAGGTAAAAGACACAACATAAGCTATGACAAACACTAAAAGCTATACTGTGCTCAAAACCAGCAGAGTTCAATACCAGCAACAGTAAATGTCATCAAATATAAACGATTCTATTGTTTTTTTAAAAGAATATTTTAGTTTGAAATCGTCCCTACAAATAAGAATTAGTCCCAATAATTCCGAATTGATTGGTGAATCCTCTTTAGAAATTCCACAATCAAAAATGTTCAGCGATGGAAGATAGTTTGGAAACTATCGACGGGTAAAGGTTAAAATACCGAAGTTATTCTGCACTTAATTTATATAGAAAATGTTCACTGCAAGTCAAGCGGACATGTAATCAATCTATCAATCAATCGATGTAACGCTGTTGGTCCGCTAAATGACGACTGACGAAACAAAAAAAAAATCATTGGACTTAGGGACTGGTCAATTTTAGTTGGGGTTTCGGGAGCGGTACATTTCAAATAATCAGGTATAAAAAGACCTATCTACTAAAAAAACAAAAAAAACTTGCTGACCTACATCAGATGGGTTAATAAAAAGTGGGTGTCCTATCAAGTAAATAATTTTGTGGTTACAATTCTGTATTTATGTTTGCTCAACAAATTGTGAAATAACAGTATGTTTGTTTTAAATTAAAACGCCAGAAATTTTTTTACTTGTTGTGAAATCAGTGCCGAAGTGTGAAAATAACAAAACTTGGAGTCCCATGTATATGCCAGCATCAAAAAATGTGTGTCCTATTGCATATTTCACCGGTCCCAATACCCCAATGAATGTTGAACGGTCCCTTACAAAATCTCAATATATAGTTTTACTGACTTTAAGGACCAAAAGTCGTTTCCTTATTTGCTACATGTTTAAAACGTCGATATTGAAACATTGAAACATATATAAGTTTAAACAGAATATAAATTTCATAGTCATCCCATCGTTTATGTTAAAGTTAACATTACACTCCAAACAACAAAGCAGTATTGTAGTAATTAGTAACCAGAAGTTGTTTCCGGTTTCTGTCATAGTGTATTGCTGTTGGACTATTCAAACCATCCTCCATGGACAGAATCTGTCTACTTTGTTGTCCATCGGCTGACAACACTACTACACTTGTACACTCATTACTAACAACGTACACGCGTCCGTCATTATCGACCGATATACCTAACGAATTACGAAGGACAGTCTCATCTTTAAATGTCCAGATTGTGTTACCTTTCATGTCACAACAGGTGACAGTTTTAGTATATTTGTTGGTGTAGTACAGTTTGTCGTTATATGAAGCAATAAATGACCAGTCTGGTAAATCACATCTTACAATGGTTGTTGTGTTCTCACCATTGACGTCCATCATCTCGATTCCTTTTCCTCTAACGAAATACACAAGTGATCCGTTCACTGATGTTATACCATAACAATCGTTATCTGTGGCAATGAACTTCAATATTTTACGACTACTGATATCTATAATGTTTATTCCACAAGGTTTGCCACAGAATGTCACGGCGACTGTTTTGTCACTGATACATGTTACATCACATGCATAGTTTTGCACTGGAACTTCAAACAACTGTTTACCGTCAGTATCAGTAACAACTAAACGTTTCCCATGGTAATCACAGAAGACCAGTTTACCGTCCGGTAGGATATCACATCCCCATGTACCACTAGTGTTAGTAGTAATGGTCCGTGTTAGTTTGAGTTTGATATCTTGGATAGATGTAGACTGTATACCAACTAACTGAGCTTGTTTATCTTTTTGTTTAACAAGAGTTACGTCACAAGAATTTTTCTCCACACGGACGGACCCGAATGTCTTAATTTTATCCGTAATACTTCTTAAATTTTCATTTATACTTAACTCTATGGCGATTTTGTCAAGATGACCATTATCAATAATTGACTGAAGATACGTTTCTGTTATAGTAAGCTCAGGCGAAATCTGTCGTAATGCAAAGAATGTTTGAAGATCGGAAGCATATTTTACCACGCTCTCGAGTTGTTGTTTGGAGGATGAATGTTTTTCTTTCTTTTCCTTTAGAACTGTTAGCACATTCTCCAAATCTTTTCTGACTTTATGCTCTATGTCGGAGACGTCTTTCCTTATTACAGCTTCTATTTGATCAAGGTGTTCATTTATTTTTTGGCGTACTTTGCTAATTTCAGACAGAATCGTCTCCTTTTGGTCATTCAAGATTCTTATTTTGACTTTAATTTTATCCTCAATATTTAATAAGTTCTTGTCGATATCAATCATATACTGCTCGGTTTCTCGGAAGGCCTCTGATGTCTTCACATTCTTAATTATTTTACTTAAAGGTACTACATCTTTGCATTCGGAGTGTTCCTCTATACACTGCGGACAGAGAAGTTTGTCATGTGTTTGGCAAAACATTTGGTATTTTTCCTCGTGTTCGCTGCAGTAACCACTAACAGGAGAGATAGATGGAGGTAGAGTCTGATAGTCTGTTATCGGAATCGTAGCATGGTTTCTAGAAGATTTAGAAATTGCATGGAACTCTTTACATTCGGAACATAACGCCTGTTCACATTCAACACACCAGTCAATTGACTGTCTATATATATGACGCTCGTCACATATGGTACAAACGGAGGAGTTGTCCGCCATATTTAATTATACTGTAATAAATTAAACAAAGTTAGCTTTAGTTATTATGATTAAAATGTTCGTTTATAAAAATGCGCAATAAGTCTTTGCCATTGTCTATATGTCTCGAACTTCGGATTTGTAGACCAAAGAATGTACTAGTATCCGATTTGAATGATATGTATTTCGTTAGATCAGCTAGCTCTATAAAACTCTGCAACATATTTATCTAGTATAAAGTAGACATGTAAAGCATGTACACGTAAAAGTCTAATGCATTCCATGATATAGCAAAAACATTTCTCAATAAGCGACGATCGTGATACACTCACTTGGTACTCTGTCTTCATACTGTATGAAAACCGGACAAAATCATAAAGCAAAATAAAGGTTGGTTGATTGATTGATTGGATGTTTGCTTTGCGTCCGGCGAGCAATATTTCAGCTATATTCAGGACGATAGCAAGTTAAACAATAAATCAACGGGAAAAATGGCTGAGATGACATAGTGAATACAATTTTGACTGCCACTGGAAAAGTATGGAGTATTGGGTAGGGTCGGAGAATTTAGCCTTTTGTAGCGGCTACAATGAACCTACTCTTTTCGAAATCTACAAAAGGGGTCTTTATCGTTCAAGGAGCGTGGCAATGTCCGAACACATCACCCAATACGTTCTGCAGCCAGGCTTTCCGTATTATGACCTGACAACCCGCAACAAGAGGCCCCCCCCCCCTTTATCCGCCACCGGACGCGCTGGGCTGCTCTGTGTGTTGAGCACTGGGAACCCACCAGGTAAGGTCTCATTAAATAAAGGTTGAAAATGACGTCAAGACATTAATATTGCATGCAAGAAAAGAAGAATACCAATCCCACCCCTCCCCAAAGCGAATATAGCAACATATCAAGTAAAATGATTGGTAGTTACACGTCTATCTTGATGATATATAACAAAGTAAATAAACAAGCAATAAATTAAATCCGTTATATCACATATTAGAACAACAACAATGGTATAGACAAATACAGAAGCCACAACAAAGTTATTGAAAGATACAGAGACACCACAAAGGTATGGACGAATACAGAGACACCAAAGAGGTATGGACAGATACAGAGACACCACAACAAAGGTATGGACAGATACAGAGACACTACAACAATGGCATGAACAGATACAGAGACACAATAAAGGTATGAGTTAATACCGAGACACAACAAATGAATGGACAGATACAGAGACATAACACAGGTATGGACCGATACAGAGACACCACAACAAAGGTATGAACAGATACAGAGACACAACAAAGGTATGAACATATACAGAGACACAACAAAGGTATGGACAGATACATAGACACCACAACAAAGGAATAGACAGATACAGAGACACCACAACAAAGGTATGGACAGATACAGAGACACCACTACAAAGGTATGAACAGATACAAAGACAACACAACAAAGGTATGGACAGATACAGAAATACGACAAAGGTATGAACAGATACAAAGACCCACAACAAAGGTATTGACAGATACAGAGACACCACAACAAAGGTATGGACAGATACAGAGACACCACAACAAAGGTATGTACAGATACAAAGACACCACAACAAAGTTATGGACAGATACAGAGACACCACAACAAAGGTATGGACAGATACAGACACACCCCAACAAAGGTATGGACAGATACAAAGACACCACAACAAAGGTATGGACAGATACAGAGACACCACAACAAAGGTATGAACAGATACAGAGACACCACAACAAAGGTATGAACAGATACATAGACACAACAAAGGTATGGACAAATACCGAGGCACAACAAAGGTATGTTCAGATACAAAGACACAACAAAGGTATAGACAGATACAGAAACACAACAAAGGTATGGACAGATACAGAGATACAACAAAGGTATGGACATATACAGAGACACAACAAAGGTATGGACATATACAGAGACACAACAAAGGTATGAACATATACAGAAACAAAACAATGGTATGGACAGATACATAGACACAACAAAGGTATGGACAGATACAGAGACACAACAAAGGTATGAACATATACAGAGACACAACAAAGGTATGAACAGATACAGAGACACAACAAAGGTATGGACAGATACATAGACACTACAACAAAGGTATAGACAGATACAGAGACACCACAAGAAAGGTATGGAAAGATACAGAGACACCACAACAAAGGCATGGACAGATACAGAGACACAACAAAGGTATGGACAGATACAGAGACACAACAAAGGTGTGGACAGATACAGAGACACAATGGTATGGACAGATACAGAGACACAACAAAGGTATGGACAGATACAGAGACACCACAACAAAGTTATGGACAGATACAGAGACACCACAATAAAGGAATGGACAGATACAAAGACACCACAACAAAGGTATGGACAGATACAGAGACACAATGGTATGGACAGATACAGAGACACAACAAAGGTATGGACAGATACAAAGACACCACAACAAAGGTGTGGACAGATACAGAGACACAATGGTATGGACAGATACAGAGACACAACAAAGGAATGGACAGATACAAAGACACCACAACAAAGGTGTGGACAGATACAGAGACACAATGGTATGGACAGATACAGAGACACAACAAAGGTATGGACAGATACAGAGACACCCCAACAAAGGTATGGACAGATACAGAGACACCACAACAAAGGAATGGACAGATACAAAGACACCACAACAAAGGTATGGACAGATACAGAGACACCACAACAAAGGTATGAACAGATACAGAGACACCACAACAAAGGTATGAACAGATACATAGACACAACAAAGGTATGGACAAATACCGAGGCACAACAAAGGTATGTACAGATACAAAGACACCACAACAAAGGTATAGAAGATACAGAGACACCACAACAAAGGTATAGACAAATACAGAGACACCACAACAAAGGTATGGAAAGATACAGAGACACCACAACAAAGGTATGGACAGATACAGAGACACAACAAAGGTATGGTCAGATACAGAGACACAACAAAGGTATGGACAGATACAGAGACACCACAACAAAGGTATGGACAGATACAGAGACACCACAACAAAGGTATGGACAGATACAGAGACACCACAACAAATGTATGGACATATACAGAGACACCACAACAAAGGTATGGACAGATACAGAGACACCACAACAAAGGTATGTACAGATACAAAGACCCCACAACAAAGGTATGGACAGATACAGAGACACCACAACAAAGGTATGGACAGATACAGAGACACAACAAAGGTATGGACAGATACAGAGACACAACAAAGGTATGGACAGATACAGAGACACCACAACAAAGGTATGGACAGATACAGAGACACCACAACAAATGTATGGACATATACAGAGACACCACAACAAAGGTATGGACAGATACAGAGACACCACAACAAATGTATATACATATACAGAGACACCACAACAAAGGTATGTACAGATACAAAGACACCACAACAAAGGTATGGACAGATACAGAGACACCACAACAAAGGTATGGACAGATACAGAGACACAACAAAGGTATGGACAGATACAGAGACACAACAAAGGTATGGACAGATACAGAGACACCACAACAAAGGTATGGACAGATACAGAGACACCACAACAAATGTATGGACATATACAGAGACACCACAACAAAGGTATGGACAGATACAGAGACACAACAAAGGTATGGACAGATACAGAGACACCACAACAAAGGTATGGACAGATACAGAGACACCACAACAAAGGTATGGACAGATACAGAGACACCACAACAAATGTATGGACATATACAGAGACACCACAACAAAGGTATGGACAGATACAGAGACACCACAACAAAGGTATACAGATACAAAGACACAACAAAGGCATGGACAGATACAGAGACACAACAAAGGTATGGACAGATACAGAGACACCACAACAAAGGTATGGACAGATACAGAGACACCACAACAAATGTATGGACATATACAGAGACACCACATCAAAGGTATGGACAGATACAGAGACACCACAACAAAGGTATGCACAGATACAAAGACATATGGACAGATACAGAGACACCACAACAAAGGTATGGACAGATACAGAGACACAACAAAGGTATGGGCAGATACAGAGACACAACAAAGGTATGGACAGATACAGAGACACCACTACAAAGGTATGGACAGATACAGAGACACCACAACAAAGGTATAAACAGATACAGAGACACCACAACAAAGGTAAGGACAGATACAGAGACACAACATAGGTATGGACAGACACAGAGACACAAAAAAGTTATGGACAGATACAGAGATACAACAAAGGTATGGACAGATATAGAGACTACGTTCAACTGGTCAGCAAATATTCGCTGAGCTATTGGTTCAGCCGGGTGACAACAATAAAATCACACTGCCGTAGCAAGCGGTACGGCCGGTGTGGTTCCGATCCTTCCAGTTTAAATTGCTGATACGGAAATCCGCACCAGTGTTT
Source organism: Limnoperna fortunei (assembly GCA_944474755.1). Classification (NCBI taxonomy): domain Eukaryota; kingdom Metazoa; phylum Mollusca; class Bivalvia; order Mytilida; family Modiolidae; genus Limnoperna; species Limnoperna fortunei. The sequence goes on along the minus strand of OX104119.1, from coordinate 13,643,899 downwards.
TGCAAATTGAAATAAAAAATGATAGAATTTTATTAAATATACTCTTTAATTTGTGAAACGTTCAACTGGTCATGTATTAAAATTGCCGATTTTTATCATTCACTTTTCGTAACAGGAAACTTCCAGAATTCAGGATTTCGCAACATTTACCCCAGGCCTTATTGGGGACTTGAGAGGTCCCTAGACCGGGGTCGCCCCGATATTCCGAAACCTCATTAGTCTGACACTCCATTGGTCCGACGCCCCAATAGTCCGACATCCCATTGCCCGTAACTGTAATAGTTTGTCACCCTGACACAATCCGCATCGTTAGATTTTATCGTGTGTATGTTAAACTAAGTTCTTGTCAAATATTAATTTGTCGAAGGGACCATCCAATACATTAATTTTTTTTATTACAATTTTAGAACTGGTTCGGATAAGCATTTTAAAACATTTCTCCAAATGGTTTTTTGGTTAATTGAAGTTCTGCGATCGAAAAAAAAACATTACCATCAAATAAACATTTTCATTAATGAGGCTTTAATTCGTTTTGCATTTTTAAAAAAAAGTGTATAAATTTTTCCTCATATGTTCCTGTGGTGGTGATAATTTTTTAATTTCATATTGGAAAGGACTTTAAATATGCAACCTTTTTGAGTTATTGTCCGGAAACAACATTTTTTTCAAACTTTCTAGAGATTTTTTTGTGGCCTGTGACCTTGAAATTTGACGGATTTCCCCCAAAATCGATAGGCTTCTTACCAGTGTGATATATAAGAATATCCCAAATTTGAATTCAAATTGGTGAACACCTTTTGAATTATCAACCGGAAACCAAATGTGAACGGACGAACGGACGGAAGGACGGACGGACGGACGGACATGAGGACCACTATTTACCCCCGACTCTGTCGAGCGGGAATATAAATATTGCTGACATGTTTTTTTCTGTTGGTTCGCCAATTTCAGAAAAGAAGCCTTTAAAAATTGACATAAGTGTCAATGTTTAATTAAGTCTAGTCCGAGGATCCTCTGTGAATTACCCAACGCATTGATAGACTTTGATGGGAACGTTGGCCCCGCTCCTATCAAATTCTAAAAAATAGTATTTTCGGATTAAATAAAGCCATGCGTGGACAGCCATCTTGGATTGTGTATTGAAAAAAAAACACACTTTGTGTAGAGGACTATCAAATAAATATTTAGGTACAAATGACCTTACACACACAGTCACGAGGTCTGGTGGCCAGGGGGGGGGGGGGTAAGATCGGTAGATAGATTTGTTTAACGTTGCAGTTTCAGAAGAAAGTAATTAACAATTTTCATATAATATGATCTTCATTAAACATAGACCTGCAATACATCCATTGAGCATTTTGACCAAGTTTGGTATTAGGTAGACCAGTGGTATCCGACTATGTCAAAAATTATTACACAGCGACAGTGATAACGTCAACGGACGCAAACTGATGGCAATAGCTGATCTGACCTACACATTGTCTTTCAGTGGCCGTTCATGTCACAGGTCGGGGGTTTTCTCCGGTACTCCGGCTTCCTCCCCCAATAAAAACTGTACGCCATGATATAGCGGAAAAATTGCTGAAAGTGGCGTTAAACCCAATCAAACAAACAAACAAACACAATTGTGATGTTTCTGTATGCTTGAATTTTTCTATCGCAATACTTGTTAAAAGCTTCGCGATACTTATTAAAAGCATCGCGATACTTGTTAAAGGGATCGCGATACTTATGAAAAGAATCGCGATACTTTTGAAAAGCATCGCGATGAAAAAACATCATACATGAAATAAACAAGCATCGCGATACTTTTTTCATGTACCTGACCGATCGTGTTCCAATTGTAACGTTTCTTAAAAGCATCGCGATACTTATTAAAAGCATAGCGATACTTTCGAAAAGCATCGCGATACTTTTGAAAAGTATCGTGATGCTTTTGAAGGCATCGCGATGAAAAAAAAACATCATCCCTGAAATAAAAAAACATCGCGTAACTTGTTCAAATGATCGCGATGCTTTTAAAAATTATCGCGATTATTATTATTATTATTAATTTCACTTCTGGTTTGTTGAATATGGCCAACAATAATTAAAAAAACATAATAGAGTGAACTTTAACATTAAGTAGTTACACAATGGATATTTTATTTGTATATGTTCAATCAAATCTTACTGCTCAATCTATTCCTCCGAATCATTTTACTTTCGAATGAACACAAACTATGCCATTCCATTATGATGTGTCACAGTATGTGATGGCAGATAATAAAGATATGACATTTGAGTTTAAAATTTACAATTAATCTTCTTGATCATTTTCAATTAGAGGTCCGCGTAGATTGCCCACATCTGCACAAACAAGCGCAATATTGTCTACTTATTCATAAGTCTGATTGGCAGTGAAAAAACATCTGTTAGCTGTTTACGGCCTTGCATGAATGATGGCATATTCAGTTTCACTCGGACTAGCGGTAAAGGCCACCCTCTTCTCGAGGTGGGAGTGACTTTTTTTCTCTACTGGTAACATCTCCGACCTTCCACTATAATTCATTTATTGATATCAATAAATAAATTATTGATATAAATAAATCTACGAAATATGATATTAATAAAAGCAATATTGATATTAACAAATGAATTATTAATATCAATAAATGTATTATTGACATCAATAACTGAATTATTGATATTAATAAATGAATTATTAATATAAATATATGAATTATTAATATCAATAAATACGGCTTTTTGTCCACTTGGGCTTGCCATAGTTTTGGGTATACTTGGGCTGATTTTCGTAAGCAATAAGGAGATTTTATCAAAAGTGGGGTGATTTCGGCTACTGTGTAGGATTGACAATTAACAATTAACAATTTCTTTCAATTTTGCAGCAACAAATATCCGGCCTTAGTACGAATTAACATTGATAAACAGTGTGCACATTCGAAAGCGAAAGTAGACGGTGACATAAAGAAATATTTCTAGGCCCTATACTGTATATAACTAATAAATACATAATAAATTATATGATCTAATTAAAATATTAGGTATCTTTTATACATACAAATCGTTGATACACATCAAACAGTTGTAAACACCTGTCGGGTAGCCAGTCGTCACATGATCCCGTATATGAAGGCAAAGAACGACAACTCTGTGTAAATTTTTTTCTATTTTTTAAATATCAGGGGTTAGTTTTTAAATTTCATTTCAGTTATAATTTTAAATTTCAATTAAAGTAAATCCTTTTTTTAAAATTACGTAGCCACTATTCAATATTTTTTAAAAACTGTGATTTACTTGTGAAAATACTAAAATATTAAATCCATTATTACAACTTATTATTCCAAATTCAAATTCTTTATTAAGCCCAATTGAAGGGGCCCATTGAGGGCATATAAATCACATATAAACAAACAAGACGTTTCGGAATTATGTGCTAAAGATAGTTTCGTTTATTGATATCAATAAATAATTCCGAAACCTGTCTTGTTTATTCCGAAACTATCTTTAGCACAATTATGGAAGCCCGTACGTGCCAAGGAAAAAAAATTACTTGTTTGCCCGAGTTACCAAATTGTGCGCATGATTTTCTTATCTTGTGTGCACCAGCTTGCAAAAAGAATGAACAATATATCTTAGAAAAGGTATTTGAAAATGATATTTGTGAAAAATCTCACATAAAGTTTTTGAAATATATTTTAGGTGTGAATAAAAAATCAAGTAATTTTGCTGTCATATCTGAAGTTGGTAGATATCCAATGTCTTTTAATGTTATTTTATCAATGCTGAAATATTACCATAGAATTTCAAAATTTCAAGATGGTTTATTACATGATGCTCTTAAATGTAATCATGAACTTCATCAAAATAATATATCTTCTTGGTTTTCTAGTATAGAAAATATTCTTAAAAAAGTGGGCATTCAAGATTTTAACTTGAACTTAGGAATTACTTCTTTTACTAAATTGATTAAAGATAAGCTTTCAAAAAATTATTTAAGATTCTGGAATCAAAAGAAAGACAATACTTTAAAATCAGGATGTGGTAAATTATCAACCTATTTTACCTTTAAGAATATATTTGGACGTGAAAAATATTTATTGTTGAAAGATTTTAAAATAAGACAATCTATTTGTAAAATTAGAATTAGTGCACACCCATTAAGAAGAGACAGATACTCAAAATCCTATATTGATAGATTACAACGTAAATGCCTGTACTGTCCTTTAGATAAAATTGAAGATGAGAATCACTTCATTTTAGAATGCCCACTGTATGTTCAATTTAGAAACGAACTCTTCAGTCAGATTTTATCAATATGTCCTAATTTTTACCATTTAAATAATATTTCTCAGCTAGAATGGCTCTTTACACAAGAAGATTTAATACTCCAAAAATCATTGGGTTTATTTATCAAAAACAGTTTGGACTTGAGAAGAATAACTAAACCAGCAAAATTACAAAATAATCTACAGACCTAAAACACAATTTTTGTTAACACTTTATTGAATTGATTTAATACCAATATGTGCTTTATTATGATTACTTTTTATATTGTAATTTATATACATTCATATCTGGCTCTGTCTCATCTATTTTCTTTTTTTTCCTCAATTTTCCTGTGTCTATTTTAAATGTTTTGAATCATATGCGTTCAGTCTGTATTGTAATATGCTCTTCAAGGGCCCTTAATTGGAAATAAAATATTATTATTATATTATTATATTATTATTATTATTCCGAAACTATCTTTAGCACAATTATGGAAGCCCGTACGTGCCAAGGAAAAAAAATTACTTGTTTGCCCGAGTTACCAAATTGTGCGCATGATTTTCTTATCTTGTGTGCACCAGTTTTAATCACAATTTTTATCACTTTTGTACCCATTTGTTTATGTACAGACCCCTTTACTTCCTGACAAACAATCACAAAGGTTTTAAGAACAGTTTTATGGACATAAATTAGTTTTGGTTTATGATTACATGATTTCATGATCTGTCAAAAGTGGCGGCGGGTGTTCACGTCAGGAATGTTCAGTCCGAGAATAATTTGTGTTTAAGCGGATTTACATTATCAGTTGCCACTGATGTCAGTAGAAATGATGGTTTGTTAGATATGTGTAACACTAATTGATTAAGTATAGAGTATTCCCCACAAAATTCTGATTTTGTTGACCCGGGTACCCCACGCACAATGAATGACAAAATAAACAATACTGTATGTTCGATTTGGATACCCTTATTACTACCAGTACACAAAACTCTCATTCCTCCCAAGATTTTATACCAAACCAAGAGTTTTGGTCTGCTTTAGACGAACAATTATCTAACTTACCTCGTGATTTCAAAGCTTATAGAGCTTGTTAATGAAAATCAAAACACCATAACATGGTATAGAACATTGTTGACAAGTCGTGCTAGATGTTTAAATGGGTGTCCAGAGGGGCCATTGATAAATCGTAAAACTACAGTTAAAAGTACTGCTATGCACAAAATTGCTCGAGACTGCTATTTTCTACACTCATTCCTACATGGAGATAAAACTGCTATAGAGGAGGTATTCCGTAAAGAGGATTCCAGGTCATCCACTGATACCACTCGCCCTGTTTCCATTATCAATGCAGTTGAGGATAGAGTAACTTTACAAAAAGCAATTCAGAGAATTTGTGAACTTGAAAACTCGAAAAAATCTTATAAAAAACTGTTAATAAACTTTTTTTGTGAGAATAGAAAGTTAAAATTAACGCGTGTTTTTCGGAAAAGGCGATTACTTATTTTGCCGCCTCGGTTTTGGCTCGTGTTCTCTTTGCCAAACTGGATGTATTCGATTTACTAGAACTGGTCTCGCTATTTGATTTTTACTCTGTTGTTTTAACAAACTTCGCCATGCTGGTCTGTCTTAGTACCTCATGCAGGTTGGCTATAGCGGAGTCGTACATTCGCTGGCGAACGTCGATGACTGGACTTATGACATCTAAGTCTTGATTTGCCAAATTTGTTCTTTGGCCCTTTATAAACACGAGGTATTCCTCGCATAGCCGGTTGTACCTTGTGTAGGCTTTAACAACTTTTTGTTCAAGCTCCAGGTATTTTCTTGCCTCTGCCGGAGGGTTGTCTGTCTACTGTAAGATTGCGTTACACATATACCAAAGAAGTTCAACGTCTTGCGAGAGCTTTTCTCTCATCTGGATGTACTGCTCTTCTCCGTTTTCCGTCAATGTCCGTGTTCTGGACGTGGCTGACATCTGATCGTCCTCTAGATTCATTATGTTGCGATGTTGTGTTGAACCAGCGAGTCGTACAACGGTGCCTCGAAGAAGTTACCAACCAGGTGTAGTCAATTTACTATTCTGCCCGTGTGGCATATAGCTAACCAAAAAATATATACGGGGAAAATATACGACAAGTCCGGGGAAAGAATCGTTTATTTAACCATGTAGTATACAACAGTGATTGATTGATTGATTGATTGATTGATTGATTAATGGTTTTTAACGCCCGATCAGCAATATTTCAGCTATATTCAGGCGATGAACATGAAATGGATGATAAAATGAACATGAAATGATGATGAATGAAAATGGGATGGGACACAAGGAAACATAGGGGTAACGGATTTTAGATTGCCACTGGCAAATGGGAGGATGGATAGGGTCGGGCAATTTAGCCTCCTGTAGCGGGATCGAAATCCCCACTCATAGCGAATACTACAGCAGCGTTCTTTAACGTGCGAGGAACGTGGCATTTTTCCCAACACGGTGCACTAATATGGTTTGCGGTCAGGTTTTCGGTATTATGGCCTGACAACCCCACCTTGCCAGGGGTACCCCATTCAACTACCTGGGGCACACATCCCAGTCGATCTTTAGGCAAACCGACCTGACACGCCGGTCAGGGTACTGGACGCTATTTAGTCGCCTTTTACGACAAGCTAGCGCGACTGCGGTCTATTCTTTTAGCCACCCGGATCCCGCACGGGGCTTGAGTGAGTGAGTAAGTAAGAGTTGTAGAGATGTGGTAAATTGCTGAAACATAAATAAAACAATAATAAGTATGAATCAGAGAATGTTACAAATATAACGTCAATTAAATTTTATAACCATACAAAATATACAGTGTCTAGACTTTATAAATTATTAATAAATGGCAATCACGGTTAAATAAATGGCTAATCAGGTAACGATAATCAAGGTCAGTCAAAATCCAAAAATGACGCAGCAGAAGCAAAACTTTCAATACACGAATCTTTAAACGATAAGTAAAACAGCCGAAAGTCTCATAAAATAATTTAAACTGTCTTACACTGTACGTCGGCAAGTTTTAACTTCTAAATAAAGGTGATCCAAAAAAACGTGTCGGACAAGAACAATATAAAGATATGATTGTTTTAAAAACTATACCCATTTTTATATAAATTTTCAAAAAAACCTACGCATATTTTTGGCACATATACGTATACCTTTATATAGGAAGTTACCCCCCGTGGACAAGAATTGCAAAGAAGGAAGCTAAAACCTG